>OY744482.1:237947696-238402424 GCA_963556165.1 Tipula helvola | reverse complement strand
GTTGACATGTGCGATTAATTTAATTTTGTAGGTTTAATTAGAACGGTTTTTCCTCTTAACAGGGCCCAGAATTTAAACATTTTCAGTTCATTTTCAGAGCCCAATCCGAGAACGTACGTCGCTTAATATGATCGAGTAGCTTTTGTTCTTGTGTTAACTTTATCTTATAAGGGTGCAAGCAGGATCCTTTCGTAAAATACGCCAAAGTGTGGTCTGAGCGATGCCAAATTCTTGAGAACGCCGTGAAATCGACCGGTTAGGTTCGTTTGCGACGGACGCTGCCGTTCAACAGCAATATTCTCGGAACTTCGGCCAACTTGCTGTCTCACTGGCACCTGATCATCCGACAGCGAATATTTAGACTCAAATTTTTTCACTAGATTATGAATTGCTTGTCTACTGGGACGATAATTACGACGACAAATTTAAATTAACGCTCTTGAAGTTGCAGTCACAGACTCGGAATTTTTGTAGTAAATTTTAATTATTTGTAAACGTTGTTCGTTCGTGCACTTCACCATGATGAAAATGTTGACTTTACTGAATGTTTTGACACTGGTTTAAGAGTGCTTCACAGTGAAAGTCCAAAATTTTCAAGTTTCAAGTTTTATCAGCATTGCCAATGGTATCTCTCGATGAAGTGGGACCAAATGATAATATGTAATTTGTTTCAATAAAATCTGTTATGGCTAACAGGGTGTTCTATAATGACATGTAGTGTAAAAAAAATTAAAATCGTCCGTTAATTCGTTGATCTGGGTTCAAAGGAGAATCATAAAAAAGTGAAATAGGTAGTTCAAGATGGACAATAACAACAATGTGGCAACCGAAAAAAATAAACCAACATTATTGGTCGACGGATTTCTGTTCATTCGTAATAAATAATACAAAGAAAAAAGTTATTGGCTATGTAACGATTACAAGCCGAAATATTGCAAGGCCAGATTGCACACGAATTCACAAGATTGCAAAATAATAAAAGTAATTGATGAGCATACGCATACTGGCAATGCAAGTAACATAGCTGAAAGAAAGATTATTACAGAATTGAATAAAAAGGCAAAGACGACATACGATAGCACTCAATTAATAATTGCACAATGTCCAAATAATACGTCGTACGCCGTAAAAGCGCACATGCCTTCCGAAGCGTCCATGCAACGAGCTATTAAACGAATAAGGCAAGGAATTGAAACAGTTCCCCGAACCATGGCACTGAATACATTGGATCAATACAAAATTTCTGAATTTTGTAAACCATTTCTATTATACGATTCTGGAGCAGCTGAACAACATACATTGTTGTTTTTAACTGCAGAAAATTTACAATTTTTGAGCGATTCAAGTGTAGACGGCTCACTAAAAACCGTACCTTTACCATTCAATCATTTATTTACGATTTACGGTGCCAAAGAAAAGCTGTATTTACCGCTTGTGTATGCGCTTCTACCAAAAAACACAACCCAGAAGTATCAGGATTTGTTTGAGCAACTGAAATTATTGTGCCCCAAAGTAAATCCGACCATAGTTTTGTCCGACTTTGATCAAACATTTGTAAACGCCATTCAATTATGTTTTTCAGGTGCCAAACAACATTTTTGTCTTTCATTTAGCACAAAATGTGTACCATAAATTAAGTGCCGCCGGATTTAAACGCCGGATTTGCTGTTTGTTCCATTAGCAGACGTTATAAATGTGTCTGAGTCATTTAAAGACAAAAATGTAATTGCTGATGAATTCATTGAAGTATTAAACTATTTCGAAGACAATATGTGGGGCGACTGCGGTTTTAAAAATATAACTGGCAGACGAGACCCTAAATATGCGATTCAAGGGTGGAATTTTCATGAAATCACAAAACAAGGATTATTGCTGGCATATAAAAACGTTGGGGGATTGCGTAATAAATTTAAAAAATTGATTGCCTCAATCAACGCCCTTCGGTTTGGTGTATTTTGGACAAGTTACAATGGGAACAATCGAAAACAGAAATAATTACGCAACAGTTTGTTGTTGGTATGTCTCCACAAAAACGGAAATATCGTGACCATGATCAGAGACTAAAAAATATCGCAAACAATGGCCATTATTGAGTTTTTGGGTAATGTCGCGCTTACCATAACTAATAGGTTAATATAGTCAATTAGAAATTGAAGAAGGACGAAAGTCCGAAACCGATATTCCGCACAATTATTTATATTATCACAATAATGAATATTTGAATTTTTAAATAAAATAATTTTTTGTGAGTTTCGGAAAAACATATTTTTTAACGTGTGTTTAATTTATTATTTTTTAAATATATTTCTAAATAAATATTATCCGGAAATTAGTAGAAATTATATAAAAAATCGTTCTTTTAATAATTATTTAAATTCGAATTCTGTTATATTTAAACAAATTATTAATGAATTAAACTGATCAATAAATACTTATACATGCTTAATTGTTTTATTTAGCAGTCTTCCCTCGACGTCTTGCTTCAGTTCTGTTTCAGTTCAGTTCTGTTAGCCATTATTTACATTTTTTTTTGCGACATTGTTCTTTTTGTTTTGTTTTGTTCGCTTTTGTGACAGTACAATTTAACGTACTAGCACAGAAAAGAATGAACAGATATGGAAGTTCCATGTCAAGTATTTACATAGAAATATTCAATCTAAAAAATGTATTCCTGCTCTAATCTAACCAGTTAAGACAGGGAAAATATAATACAATAATATGTTTCGCTTCTCTTCTTTTTTGTTTTTTATACAAAGAAGAGAAGCGAAATATGTAATATTTAATTATATTGTCTCTGTCTTAACTGGTTAGATTAGAGCAGGAATACATTTTTTTGATTGAATATTTCTATGTAAATACTTGACATGGAACTTCCATATCTGTTCATTCTTTTCTGTGGTACTAGTACAATGTCAGATAAAGAGGAAGAGTCAGTAATTGACAATACTCCTCGGAACAAAAACAAGTCAGAGGTTAATGCTAATGAAAGCACATTTACTCTGACTAATAATCAATTACAAAAGCTGATACAAAAGTCAGTAAGCAAAATATTAGCAGCTAAAGCTTCAAATTCAAATTCTTCAGTATGTCAAAGTGATGTGGAAAGTAACACTATTTAGTTACCCAAAAATATCGCTCAACAAGGAAAGTCATCATATCGCATTTAAACCACATCAACCTCTATTCAGTAAGAATCCAGAAGTTTGGTTCAACATTTTGGAGATACAGTTTAGTATAGCAAACATCACAGAAGAAAAAACAAAGTATTCACATGCTGTCAGTGCATTAAATTCGCGTCTACATAACCAGTTCGTTGGTCTAATAACTAGGCAGAAAGGAAATCAACCTTATACCACATTTAAGCAGGAAGTTATTCGAGAATTAGGTGAGTCGGAAAAAACCAAGTTACACAACGTGCTGCATGGTTTATCGTTAGGGGAGAAAAAACAATTCCAATTATTAGAACAACTCAAAATGAATGCTAGAGCTACATTCGGTGATGATCCAATTAGACAACTATTGATTCAGAGATTACGACCACAAGTACAAATGGTACTAACACCGTTTGAAAGGGATTTAACATTAACTACACTGACAGAACGTGCGGATGCATTAATGGAAACCATGATCCAATCACAAATCCAGACAATATCAACGGCTGACAATATCAAAACTAACGTGCCCAGCCCGGATATACAATCACAACTTAGCTATATTTTAGGAAATTTCAAATACCTCTATGTTAAGTGAGGTTTTCGCAGTAATGGGTACTCACAGCAGATCCCGCAGTCCAGGTAGAGATCAATTACACAGCAGAAACCGCTCAGCGCAACCGCGTGATAAAAGTCAACGAAGAGATGAATGTTTTTATCATCAGAGATTTGGCGAACGAGCTACCAAGTGCGTTACACCCGTGAGAAGTTTTCTACAGAATTTAAAAATGTAGCTACAAAAATTAACAGATTTCAAAAATGTAGTCACACAATATAGAAAATAGTGTAGTAGTACCAAAAATATGTGTATATGTACATAGTGTTAGCGTGAAGTTTATGATAAATTGACAAAAAACCTTACAACAGCACAAAGTGTAAAAGCAAGTATTACACACTTTCTAAACTGCGGATTTCAAATAGTTTTAAGCGACAGTACCAAAAATTTACATTTTACAATTATACAACAAACTTCCCTACTATACTAAGTAAAATTTAAATTTTCGAATAAAAATTTGCATGAGTGTAAATCAATTTTCAGGTTTAAGTTCTTCTTAAAAAGTGTAGGCTGACATTAGGTGAACCACGACAAGCAATCATTCAGACTTCTAAGTAAATGTGGGCGCACAGTCATATTGTTTGTCCTAAGGAACACATTTGTGAAAAGAGGTGTATTAGCTTTAGGATCACACCTCCGAGTTCTAATCGATGGTGGTTAATTTGGATGGTGCAGCGTAAAGGAGAGAGCAAAAAATTATCGAGAAGTAATTGGCCTATAATCGCACTTTTATGCAGTGATTTTGCGAATGTAGAATGTTATATTGGAAACACCGCCCAAAGCTAAAACTTCAGGGTTTAAAATATAATTGTTACCTTTATTATAAAAAAGTACTTAGTAACTGAATAATACTAAATAACTGTAAAACAACACAAATGATCACATTAGTCTCGTAGCTCTGGAGTTGCCATTCCAGTATGGGTAACCCTATCTGGTATTGCCAACTCCTTCATTGCTATGCTCAAGCCACTCCGCCACGCCAAGGCTGTGATCTAGGAGGGTTGGGAAAGGAAAGGATAAGGAAAATAAGGAATTCAGGAATGGGATAAGGATCTTCTGTAACAATTCCTTAACAATTCCGCCTAGCACACCTTCAAGTAAGTTGATCGTAGATTATATTCAAAAAATTTGTGACTCTAAAACGCTTTTTCCAAAAAAAGCCAAGATAAATTATAAATGACTTGTTTAAACTTTAAACACGGGAAAGAATTTATTTTCGATTTGATTCTATCCAAAATGTCACTATTTTAGTATTTGCAACGAATGAAAATAAATTATTTGCAAAATGAATTTGAATGGAATGATGATAGATGCACAATGTTCCATAACATTCCATCAGTTATGTTCTATTCAGAAATAAAAGAAACTTCGATTCCAAAAGTTTTGCTGTTATCCAAAACAAAAAGGAAACCAACCTAAACTAACGCTTTTGAGAACAAAAATTAAGCTTTGCAAAAATCTCAACTAAAATGGGTGTTATTTCGCAAGCTATCACTAATGTCCATATCTATGAAAGATGATAAATCCAAGTAGCACTTACATAAATGAACATTTTACAATATTTTCGGCTACATTCGTAATTTTGAATTGTTATCAAACAAGGAAAATTACAATTCAAAATTACAAGTATATCCGACCACATTATAAAGTACGCATTTATGTAAGTGTACTACCTGAATTTAGTATTTTTCATAAATATGAGCATTAGCAAGAATGTGATTCCTATATAACACAACGTTTTGGTTTAAATCATTTTGAGACTCAAAACAAACTATTACACAAATGCTCAGTTTACTCTTCTTGAAAATGAATAGCTCTAGCAAGAGTCTTGTAAATGATGATATTACAGTACGTTGATTATCAAAAAAATACCAAATAGGTCTGACAAGTCAATATATTGCAGGCATATAATTTGAGAATTTCGACAAAATAAATTTTATCTAATCTTCCCAAAATATATTGCCTACAACATATTCCACGCAATACGCAAAACAATACGTACCAGCAAATAATATCGAAAGAAGTCATAATGCTTTATTGGCTTGCCGAGCATCAACATCCAAATATATGGGAACAATCTAAAATGAAATAGTAAAAACAAATAAACGCTTCCTTAATCAATTTCATTCACTTCTAATATTCTATTGTAAAATAGTTCAAAATTTACCTAAGTTAAATTAGATAAATTTATCCTTACTTAATTTACAATAGATTACTAGATGTGACTGAAAATGATCGAAGGTTTACAGTGAAATGTTCACCGCCACATTGCGTAAATACGAGAGCTTGTCTGCGGTAGAGAAATACCGTGCAACGACATTTTTCACTCGCAAATTAAGGTCGCGATATTTTTTTTTTGGCGGTGGCATTTCACTGCCAGCGTTTATTTGTTCGATTACCATTTCATTTGTTGATTGTTCCAATTGAAGTTTCGTTAGAAACTTCCATATGTTTGGATGTTGACAGCCTACAAGCCTCATAAATGCATTATGCCATCCTTCAATATTATTGTTAGTTCTTGGCGCATTGTTTTGCGTGGAATCAAAATGATTCCATGCGTGGATAGCATATCGAGGATTTCGTCTGTGTGGAGGCTCTCTGATACGATCATCGAGCGTTCCAACATAAAAATCCTCAAAATATGCTATGACATTATCAGCACTAGATGGTATTTGGCCAGAGGCTTTTAACGCATCAAATACAGTAATGACATCATTTACAGGAACAAATGCTAAAGCCATAAGCATTTTCAACTGAAGAGCAAACTCAGCGCTTGTATCGTAATTTGTTTTAAGCCCTTCGGACACAATTTTGCGATAAATATTCTGTCCGAAATGAAATAAACAAAAACGTTGTGTTACAGTAGGGAACACATTTCTTGCCGAATTCGCAATAGCTTGTTCAAAATCACTCATAATAGAAGTAGGATTTAAGCAAGGTCTTAATTTTTTAAGTTCTTCAAAAACACTAGTATAAGTGGTTTCCAACTTATTAGGGAGAAGAGCAAATACTAGAGGAATCGATTTCTTTTCTAATATTGCATGAATAGAAAATAACTGATAAAATATCAAAGGAACAACCTTGTACGTTCCATCAACGTACCATTCAGATGCATTTTGCAAACAATCTAAATTTCGTTCCGTTGAAAATATTAAAATTCGATTTTGAATAGGACCAGAATCGAAGAATAAAAACTTTTCGCCGCGTTTCGATAATTTAAACACGTCAGGTATAACCATATCTTGCCTTGTTAAGGGCAAAGCGATTTTACAATCACGAATATTTTGAATAGTTCTAGCCATCGAACTAGTTGACGGCATGCAAGGGGCAACTGCTAAGGAAATCGTTACAGAGTTAAGGGAAATAATTTCGCGGGTGGGAAGGGTAGATTCTGAAGCAAGTTCTTTTAGGGAATTAAGGGATCGAACTGCTTCAGTTTGTGCGGCATCTGGCACATGACCAGAATGGCCTTCTATGAGTATTGCTACTTGGTTTTCAGTATGTACTCGCCCATTGCAGCTTAGCTTCTGGTAATGGGAACACCGCCAGTAAGTTTTATTTTTATAAATTTTATCTTTATAATAAAGAAAACCTTCAAATAATAAAATATTCTTGTTTTTTTCCGAGATGACAATTTCAAAACTCATTAAGGGGGCAAATAAAAACTATGAAAAATAAGAAAAAGGAAAAAACAAATTAAATTAGACAAATCAAAATTAACGATACCTAAAAAACAAACGAATTAACAAATTAAAAACCTAAAAAGAATAAAAAAAGTGAATGTATAATTCACCAAACCCAAAAATCAAATAATATAATATATTATATAATATGTAGATATATAAGTATGTATATCAAAAATTGCAAGCATGCAAGAATATCGGGTAAATTTGAAATAAAAATATTTATTTTAAGTCAAAGTTTTACATGCAGGAAGTGGAAATATAATTATTTATATATTTATACTGTTTACAAGAGAGAAAAGAGAATTCTCGCAGGTTTTGATGATATACAATACACACAAAAATAATTCACACAGGGTTCATTCGAATAAAACAGAAGAAACAATTAAAACCCAAAAAAGTGAAACATTACATTTGATTTTCGTAAATAACACAAATCAAAATTGATAAATAAATTTCCTCGGATGATGTTTTAATCGAATAGCGGTAGTAAAAGGCAAATATTATTTTTTTAATTGTATAATCTACTCTTACATACGAAAATTATTAATTAAATCTGGAACACTCTGTGTTTAAAAATAATATTTCAGTTTTTATATATTCTCTCATTTATGTGGGAAACCAAACCAATACCAACAAAAATGCATAAACACTAACATTTTTTTTATTCTTTTTGTAGTAGTAGTTTGCCAACTGACAAAAAACCTGATATTTATCTATCTATGTATTATACATATGCTAAACCAAAGTTTTTGAAAATATCTGTACATATATGCTGGATTTTTAACTGAAAATGTTTAAATTCTGGGCCCTGTTAAGAGGAAAAACCGTTCTAATTAAACCTACAAAATTAAATTAATCGCACATGTCAACTGAGTTAATTTAGAAGTGTCTTGGCATTTTAGACAGAAATATAGAAACAATGTTTCCATTTACAATAATTTAATACAAATTTTAAGTATATAAACGGGTATATAACACGAACACTATAATCCAAAACCAACACTTACGTATGGCTTTAACGTAAAGAGAATAGGATATAACGCAATACATAACTTGTGTTGTATCTTGTATGAGAAAAAAATTTAAAGGGAAATTCAAATACGAATTTCATAAAAATAATCTATGTAAATGTAATAATTAAGAGATGAATATATAGAACATAAATGTCCCTGTCTCTCTTTTGTATTTCATAAGCAGAAACATAACTCGAATAAAAAACGTTAAAGATCCAAATAGATCGTATGGTTATTGTATATTATTTTCGAAAAGTATGGGTGAATTATTATCAAAAACATTTATAGAAAAAATTATAGATGTTTTTGATTATTACGCATATGGGCATATCCGAAATATAAATAGAATTTTGGTTTTTGTTTATGTATGGTTTTATCAATGAAAGGCGAGTAATACAAGGTTGTTGTTAGAGTTTCTGTTTTCCCGAATCTCGAATTCATCTCAAATTTTTACTCTCGAGAAAATAAGAATTGTAGTAAATTTTCTCGAGAATCTCAAGATTCCCGAAATTTTTTCAAAATGTATTGTATGCATTTTAAACAACTTCGTATTGAATAATGGTTACAAAATTAGAAAAAAATTATAAAATTTGAATCAATTATTTCACTTATTTGTAGTCTTGCTATGGTAAATGTGATTGCTGTGCGAGTAGCATCTAAGAATAGTTTTTTGCATTATTTTTTTCAGTTGGTATCGTAAAATAAAAAAGGTGTTTTGAGTTAAATTTATTGTTTGATCAATTGATAAATAGCGAGAATTCTATTTACTACAATTATAATACACAATTAAAATACTATTAAAATAAATTATTTAAATAATTAAAGAAAATAATTTAATTTATATTATAATACCAATTCATAAAACTAAATTTTTCATCATGATTTCTCTCGTAGTAAACATTACAACTACTCATACAAGTGGAATGGAATTATTCTACACCACCAAAAAGTAGGTACAATTATTAAAAATCCGAATAACAATGGAATTGTGGTTGTAAAATTCTCAAAGTAAGACCTCAATTTCTCGAGAATCTCGACCAAATTTTCTCGAGAAATGAGAATCTCGAAAATTATAAAATACACTTTCTCGAGTTGTCCCAAACACAATATACATCGGGGTTTTCCTGTAGTCAAATTATGCATACATATCGTCGGTTTGCGAGAATAGTGACACATCTCAAAAATGGCTAATTTTGAGATGATAGGAAAAAAATCCTTTAAATGTAACAATCTTTTATCTGGCATAGTGTCACTTCTAAACTACACATAGTTTTCAATAGATGTGACGTTGAATTTGATGAATTCAACTATTTTATACCAAAAAAAAAAAATTCCAATCGATTTCCTCAAAAATATGATATTTTGAGATTCTCGCAAACCGACGATATGTACATAGGCATATCGCCAATTCGTTCAACAACGGTATAACATTCTATGCCGTACGTCTCTTATTTTTAATAAGGTGACTATTGAAATGGTGCATTTACGATATATGAGCCGCATTTCTTGACGCATGGTGATCTGGATCAGTTCAAAATTTACATTGAATACAACAACAAAAAATTAAATTTTTGTTGTTGTTTTCAATGTCAAGAAATGCGGCTATTGTTATTATACAAGCATAAAATCTTCGAATTTTTTTTCTCAAGACAGAATTCCCGCAGATTTTATACATACATATTATAAAATAACACGTGCGTGTCTAAACGAGGCAAAACTTGCGTAGGTACATTTGCAACAAATTTGTTTATAACATTTGTACATAAACAAAACTTCGTTGGATTTTTATTGCACAAAACCTTCAACCTCCACGAAAACAAGAGGATAGCAATTGCGTCTAAGTAGACTACCTAGTCTAAATTAAAAACTATATGTTCTGTGGCTGCGTTGAAACCATCTACAATTATAATTTTTTTGTAGAACTTGTACAAATGTACATACATATATGTATATTCATTCGAAATTTTTTTCTTTTATGTGTCTATCGTGAGTATACGTTATAAATAAGTATAACCCAAGAATACTACATTTAACCAATTACATAACAAATCCATTACCAAAGTTTTCCTTTTTCCCTAGAGTTATAATTGAGGGGCTCAGAACCATAGTGGCCTAACCCACATTCAAAATTTCAACATTTTTTCATTTAATTGGTCATAAATGTCCATTGAAATGGTAATTTATTATAAAACAAATATTATAATAAGTAACCTGAAAAAACCTGTTTTTGAAATTGGAGGTCCGTATAATTAGATTCCATTTCCAAGAACATTTATAGCCGATTAAAGGAAAATGTTTAAAAATGTGGGTTAGGCCACTATGGTTCTGAGCCCCTCAATTATAAATATCATTTGTAGATAATATTTCATCGATCATATGGTTTGGTTGTTTTTTATTTTTATTTTATATCTTTGACCTACTTCTAAACGTCAAAATGTAAATGTGATCATAAATATGTATGTATATGTGCTTTTTATTTTTAATAGGTTTATTCACCTGTAGATATGTTTCCTCTTTCCTTCCAAATTTTTGCATTAGTATAATACCATCATAGACAACTATAATACTACAAAAAATATTATACATAATACCAAAATAAGTACCTATACATGATTGGCTTTTTTTTTTCATTACCAATATAACTCAGCTAGTAACTAACTTAATTTTTTAAAAACATGACTAGCGCTTTTTAAACATATTATTAAGAGGCATCTTAGTTTGCTGACACAGCCCTGAACTTAGCCTTCAAACTTGGTCTTATTTTAGCCCATAAGGATCATTTTGAATAAGAATTGCTATAGTTTGATAACACGGCAATTAATATGAGCTATCACACAACTAAAATATTGTAACACAACTGATCCCAAACATGAAGCATTGAAAATGCATGCAATGCAAAAAGCATTGCCAAAGTAAGACTACAATAATTATAAAATTATAAATATCATCTGTAGATAATATTTGATCGATCATATGGTTTGTTGTTTCTTATTTTTATTTTATATCTTTGACCTACTTCTAAACGTCAAAATATGTAAATGCGATAATAAATATGTATGTATATGTGCATTTTATTTTTAATAGGTTTATTCACCTGTGGATATGCTTCCTCTTTCCTTCCTAATTTTTGCATTAGTATTATAAAAAAAAATAATATACATAATAATAAAAGAAGAGATCAGTATATATGATTGGTTTTTTTCCATTATCAATTTAACTTAGCTTCGACATGAATCACTTACCCACACATGTACATCTATAATAATGAAAAACAATAATATTAATAAGGTTGAATACGATTTTGTTTGTTCCGTAAAAAATTCATATTCTACTTCTATACTATTTTAATGGACAATGTTGCTTTTTTACCACCTAAATATATAGGAATAAAGGTTTTCTTTTCACATACATATTAAGTTTAAGATATTATGACGTTATCAGTTCTTTATGAGACATATTTTTTGCACCAAAAATAAATTTTTTTCTTAAATATAAATCGGGATGTGATTGGAAATACGAGAGTTTTTATTATGTAATATGCATTAGGTAGGTACTTAGGTTAGATCAAATTTAGGTGGCGGTTCACTAGGACCAAAAAAACAGGTCTGTTGCCATACCACAATTTAAAAATGTATCCTAGAACTGATTGAAAACATTTTGAGCTTATGTAGGTACTTACTCTGGAATAATTAATAGGTTAACGATTTTCTTTTCTTTTCTCTGTTTTTCAAATTTTTTTAAAAAATTTAAAATTATCGTGTTGTAATTTTTTCATCTCAATTGTTACAGTTTAAATTTATCTCTATGAATATGACCAAAAGGTCGAAATATCATGAAATAAATTGAAAAAAAAAAAAAAATTAAATTATGTAGTTGTATTTGGAAATTAATAAAATTTGTCTAATAAAAGCTGACATCAATTAGCTAATAATTAAAATTTATGTGGAGATTAATTATTTTAATTTAAAATTAATTTATCGCCCCTGTTTCTTTACGCACAGACTGACACTAGAATTGCTCCGATCAGGTAAGGCATTCTCTCTCACTACAGTGCTGACTGACAAGCATTGCCAATCGCTATTTTGTGGTTTGTAATTTTGTTTCTTTATGCAAAAATTGACACCAAAAATGCCCACTAGATGAGCCGTTCCTAGTTCAAGAATTATAAATCGCCCAAAATCAGAAGTTCGCGTGAGATATGAAGCCTAAAGACCAACGTAATATAATATATCAATCATATATCTAAATTAAAGGTAATGGTTATTGTTGATGGCAACATTGGGTGACGTTCACTTTCCGGACATGGGGCTCTGAGGTGTAGGACGTAATCAATCATGTCAAAACTCTGTGGATTTTCTGTTTAATTTCCTATTAATACGTTTTCAGCTTACATTCTCTGATATTACCTTAAAAATTGGAAAAATGAAAACGAATTGATGGGAAATTAAACAGAAAATACGCAAAAGTTGAGTAGGGCAAGAGTCGACTTACCTTTTAACACTTGAATAGAGAAATAATGTTTGAGGTACAATCAGCTGATTTTGTTAACGTATGTATATTAGCTGATTTTGTTTAAACATTATATTGTAATTGTTAATGTTATTTGTAACACGATTTTTCACGAAAAACATATAAAATTATTTATTTAGATTTTTTTTTTTTTTTAATTTAAAATTTGGTTTAGAAAATATTATAAACAATAAGTTTTTGTTATAAATAAATCGTTTTGTTATTAACAAACTTAGAAGAAATCAATTATTCTATTCCTTAGCTACATACATTAAATCGAGTTCCCATATAAACTTTTCGATGAACTGTGTTTTCGGTGAATTGTTAAATTTTCATATAAAATTCCTATGTGGCGCGAAAATTCATAGAAAAACAATTCACCGAAAACACAATTCACCGAAAAATTCATATTAGAAATTCCATATTAAAATGATTTTTGTATGAGACTTGGTTTTTTCTTCAATTGATTACTTATTCTTAACAAGAATAATTATGATGAAATTATTTATTTATAACAAATAAATTAACAATAAAATTATTTAAACATTATAATTTTAATTTGTTATTAACAATATAATTTTTATAATTTTTCGAACGAACATATTTATGTATATACATATGTATGTATAAAAAAAGACTCTCTCCCTTAGCAAAAATACAAATAATACAATATAACAATATTTTTTTGTTATTTAATAATGCATGTATAATATAAACAAATACATTTATTAATGACAATTACGGTTGAAAACATAATTATTTAAATTATTGTTAAAATTGTTATTAGGAATTTTGAGTGCATACAAAAAATTGTGGTAAAAGGTATAGGAAATCAGTTGATCATGTTTAAAACAAAATAATTTGTTATAAACAAATATATTTTTTTATTAACAAATAAGCTTCTTCAAATCCTGTTTCAATGAACAACACATAAAATTATTTATTTAGATTTTTTTTTTTTTTTAATTTAAAATTTGGTTTAGAAAATATTATAAACAATAAGTTTTTGTTATAAATAAATCGTTTTGTTATTAACAAACTTAGAAGAAATCAATTATTCTATTCCTTAGCTACATACATTAAATCGAGTTCCCATATAAACTTTTCGGTGAACTGTGTTTTCGGTGAATTGTTAAATTTTCATATAAAATTCCTATGTGGCACGAAAATTCATAGAAAAACAATTCACCGAAAACACAATTCACCGAAAAATTCATATTAGAAATTCCATATTAAAATGATTTTTGTATGAGACTTGGTTTTTTCTTCAATTGATTACTTATTCTTAACAAGAATAATTATGATGAAATTATTTATTTATAACAAATAAATTAACAATAAAATTATTTAAACATTATAATTTTAATTTGTTATTAACAATATAATTTTTATAATTTTTCGAACGAACATATTTATGTATGATATATACATATGTATGTATAAAAAAAGACTCTCTCCCTTAGCAAAAATACAAATAATAATAGCACAAAAAATTATAAACAATATATTTTTTATAGATAATTTATTTCTATTATGTATAATGAGGTCGGCCTTATAGCTGGTTGAATATATCATTGAAACTTACAATTGATCAACTTGAGTTCAATTTCCTTCTCGTTCGCTATTGAAAATAACTGTTTTTCGGTGAATTGTTTTTCGATGAATTGTTATTGCGAAGAATTGTGATTTCGAAAAATTGTTGTTCGTTGAATTGTTGTTCTATGAATTGTGTTTCTATGAATTGTTTTTCGGTGAATTGTTTTTCTCTGAATTGTTTTTCTATGAATTTTCGGGGAATCCTCTAAATGATGTAATCAACCCACCAGGTGGACGATTTATTTTAAAGAAGTTTCTGATGTAGGATTCTATTTTTTGGGTTTTTTCACTTTCAAATAGAATTCAATTCGTCACATCGGTAATTGGATTTCATAACGCGGAATACTATTGATGCCATAATCTTTGAACGATTGTTCTAATTTGTTTTTGACTGGATTAAGGGAACCAAATTATTTTTTGCGCAACAAAATTATTTTAAACACTTCCCTTAAATAATTTTCAGATGCCATGTTATGTCTTGCTAAGTATTGACTTACTTGTACTTGAACTACCGACTGAAATATAAGATAAAGCTGCAATTAAATCCCAAATTTTAGAAAAGTTGAATTACATTGTTTGGCCTGAACCGTCCATATAATGTTGAATAAAGTTATTTACAGTTTCGCGGCTACAGTGGACTACTTTTATTCTTTAGATTTCTTGCTGTTCATCCCGGGTATTATGTTGTGTTTTGAATTTTCTAAAGTTAATTTAACAATGATTTCCAGTTTCTTTAATATATGTATGTTTTTCACGAAAATGGTTCATGCAGAAAATGAACATACATAAATGTATGTATATTCGTTGTACATAAATACATTCCTTACGAAAGATGGTACTATAAAGTTACAATTAAAAAAAATGTTCCATACGATTTTTTTAAATAGATTTAGAAACGAATTTTTGATTTTCTAAAAATAACTTTTTCCTTTTTAAACGCTGAATTGTGAAGATAAGATATTATATAGCTATAAATCTGGAAATGTATTTTTAACACATATGTACATATGTATGTGCTTTTTTTCCTTATAGTTTTCAGATAATGTAGTTAATAAATTTTGTCAATTTTGCAGCATTAGCTATTGTGGATGGATTTGTTATTTCTTCTGAGTGTGTAGAACATATTTTAGACGATATAATACTCACATGTTGGTTTTGTGATTAAAATTCTTCATCTGGAATTTATGTTGACAGAGTTTGTTGAAACTAGAAAATGTCTGCACAAATGCTGCAAATAAATGTTATTTCCCCTATACAGTTGATTGAGTTATGCTTTTGAAAACATAGTATAACCATTGAGGAAGTATATAAGAGATATAGCTTTTTCTTTATATTGTTTGTTGAGTATCTAATCTAAAAGAGACGATAACATACATATTATTGTATAACTATCCTTTGCTTACTTTTCTAAAGAAAATTCAAACTAAAAAATACTGTCCTACTACCTATGTAATTATTATTTAAAAATGAAATTTTTATTTAAATATTAATTATTACTTTTAAAAAATAAAAGTTAAAATCTTTCTTTTTTGTAATATTAGACTTTTCCACTGGGTCGAAGACCGGTTTCGAAATTGTTATTCCTTTTTCATTACATTTATAATTTTCTCGATTAACAAATTCTTTTTTAATATTAATTTACGACGATGGCATTATTGTCTATCGTTACTATTTTTTAAAATTAAATCATATACTCGATTTGTCCTAGTATTGATTTTGTCATTTAATAACAATGGGCAATTCTTGTTCTTATAAATTTCTAACTCTTCCAATCTATCCATTAACGACCCCTTGTTTAATCTGTGTAACACTTTCAAATTGTTATCCATATCAGTGTACGTATGCTTCATATTGACCTTGTGTTGAGCAAAATTTGATGTTATATGAGTTTTGTTGACTTCTTTAGTATGTTTTATGAACCGTTGAGCGAGCGATCTCCCAGTTTAGCCAATATAATAATTAGGACAGTCGTTGCACGTCAATTTGTATATTCCTACGTCTAAAGGCTGAGTATTTTGTTGCATCCTAAATCTTGTTTGCAATTTGTGACACGTTTTGTACGCTGTAGTATATCCGTATCTACGTAGAATTATGTAGATACTTATGTATTTATTATCTGACTCCTCATTATTGTAAAAGGTAGTTATATGTTGATGTGTAATTTTGTAAATTTAGTGTAGAACTATTTCTCGTTGCAATATATTTTATTATATTGAGTTCATCATTACAATCATCGTCGCTCATCGTTATAATGTTGAACCTATTGATCATATGATGATAAGCCGACATTTTCTGTTGTTCGGATGATTTGATGATTTACAAATTGTATGATCCGTTTGTGTGATTTTTCTAAAAATATTGAATTGGTGCGCGTGATTAATATTTTTGACCGTCAAATCCAAGAAATTACTATTATCAATTTAATTTTCCAGAGTGAATTTTATTTTAGTGTTTATGTTATTGATGTAGTGATGCATTGTATCAAGCTGTCTTTGTGACCTGGTCAATAATAACAGTATATCATCAACATATCTTTGCCAATAAATTATGTTATTTTTATATACATGTTTTTATTGTTCATTATGTGTGTGTTTTCAAAATTATTAAGCTAAATATTTGCCAAAGTACCTGATAGTGGACTGGCCACCGATGGGGAGACCCTCTGGTTGTGAATAAAATTTATTATTATGTTGGAAATAATTTTGTCCGGTGATTGTGGTTAATAACTTAATTATTTCCGTGATTTTTTTGTTGTCAATATTGTTCCGCTGTAAGAGTGTATTTGTAATTTGCAAAGTTTCATCAATAAGAATGTTGGAACACATTTACAATGTAAAATGACGCTAATTTGGAACCGCTAGGAATTTTAAGGGAACGAATTCTGTCGAAGTCCTGTGATGCGTGGTGCAGTTGGTTTTATCATTTTGCTGATATATATTTGTCTCTTATTCAGGATGCTGGTTGATGTGTTGATAATCTTATTGATGCCTTTTAAATACATACTTGTTTGATCATTTGTAGTTCAATGATGTTGTTATTTTGTATGTATTCATTAACTTTAGTGATGTATTCCGTGTTATACATTATAACCGTAGTGTTACCCTTATCAGCTTTGGTGAAGATGGCGTTGTGTTCAACTAACTTCTTCTTGATGCAATTGACAGTTATAGTTTGTGTTGCATGCTACATGTAGTATCAATATTTTTTGTTAAGTCATTGACTATTAACATTCTGATATCATTTTGGTGCTCCTTATCTGTGGATAAAATATCATATTCGCTATGTTAACTCCTTGGATTAGTGTTGTGTTTCAATCCTTTGTTCAATATTTGTTTTTCATTTTAATTGAATACGATGTCAGTAGAGTTATGAAGCCTTTTGTAAAATATGTGAGGAGAATCAATGTGGTTTTGTGGTATTTTTCGTGTTTGTAAACGTTTCAACATCTGAATTTTTCTTTTTATTATTGTCTTTTTCTTCTTCATAAATTTATTAGATTTGGATTCAATTTCACTGAAGATATTATCGTAATCAATACGATGAAATATTTCTGACAATTTTAATTGATTATTGTATGTTTTTAATGTAATTTCATCAATTTTGGAATATAGTTGTTTAATGGATCGATTTAACCATAATCTTTCCGCTTTCCTTTTAATTGCCTGAGCAGTTGATGATTTATGCTTAATTGTTACTTTTATATAATTTGGTATAAGTTTTAATCGACAGCATGTTCTATTAAAGTATACGTGTATTTTATTGCGGTTCAATTTGTTGATCAATTTTTAGTATGTAAAAGTGCAGCAGCAGCATAGTAAGAATGGAACATATCCAGTCATATAACATATATTGTGAGGAATCGCTCAAAGCTGTATACAGTTACTCAACATATTAATACAGGCGAACATATTAATGTAGGCGAAACGATTTCAACTGTTAGTTATCGTAAAAATTGCTTCGTCAATATCAAAATGCTCCTTTCACGCAGTTGTTCTGAATTTAATAAATTTGAAAATCTACATAACTCGAGTTATCCTACTTAGGTATTGCCACAGAATTGCTAATTAGAATTATTATAAAATTTTTATAAAAATTATTTTGATTCAATTTTATAAAGAACTTTGCTCACATTCAAGATTATAACAATTCATTTTATTCAAAATGTTTATTATGATAAATGAGTGTTGTAATATAAATAATTATGTATTATCCGTTCTAACAAAGTCGGTAAAAACACATTCATAACAGGAAACTGCGAATAATTATTGTAACTTTTTTCTTTCTTCAAATAGTAAAGAAACAAAGAATATTTTGCGGCACGTCCTTAAAAATGATATGCCTATGTAGTCAAATTGTTATCAATTCAAATTTTAATCAAACTTATTATCCCTTTTATTATTGAATTTGTGTCTTGCACCTAGGAAAACGCATCAGAAAGCATTTAACACGTTAATCGCCACCAAAATCAAACTTACTCAAGCAATTTTCAGGTTTTGCTCCTGGTAGACTAAGCTTTTGAAAGATATAGTAAATTTATCGTTTGCGTCGGAAATCAGTGACAGACGGTGCCTTATACTAAATCCCGTATGTCAACATATGTCCCGTATGTCTGACATGGCTCATGTAGTACTTATTAGTGTCAGACACATATCACTTACATGGCGATTAGCGTGTTAAACAGCAAGAAAAATAACATCCAAATAGAAAAGGTGAATGACCTTTTGAGAAAACAAAACGCATTAACATACTCATTATTTCAGAAAAAAATATATTCCAAAATTTGTTTTAGCTTTCGAAAGGAGATTTCATACATATATAAAGTATGTATGTACATACAATACAATAGGTATATAGATTTTGATCACTGACAAAACCAACAAACATGTTTATACAAGTCGTGACGTTCACTCTTTACACAGATCCTATAAAAGAAATGTCCCCTATTAGTTGGTATTGGAATGTATCAAAACCTACAAAAATTTAAACAATATTTTAGGAATTTGTGTTAGTTTTGTGTATATATATTTTCTGATTTATTTTATACATTATTAATACTAAGCCAAAGAGGACAATTTTTATAGCTTAAGTGTTTGTTCCGCACGACTTGTATTAACATTTTTGTTGGTTTTGATACAAGCCATGCAGAATAAATACTTAAGCTATAAAACAAGCCATGCAGAACAAATACTTAAGCTATAAAGATGTACGCTAAGGCTTATCGGAATAAGCTAAATTTTATCGGAATCAGAAGTTAAAATAAACGTTCGAAAAAATTCATTCGGGTTAGAATACCATCGAGTAAATTTTCCCTTTTTCCTTAAAAGTAAGTTTTTTAATTTAAAAATTCTTTCATGTTGGCCAGCGATATTTATTTTGTTTAGGATTTTTATTCTACCTATACCTAGTACCCGTTTTAATATTTACGGGAGTAGCCAAAACCTACTAAAATTCTCTGTAGAAAGCCCAATGATTTGTATACTATTGCTGTAAAAATATATCAACCACTGATTGGATTAGGGAAACGTCATCGTGTATATCTACGGTTGTGATTTTGTGAATACAGTGTAGAAATTATAAAGAACCGCCTACTACGAAACCAAAAGAGAGTAAAATGTGTCTTATGTGTGTGTGGGTTAATGTGTGAGTAAAACGAATCATGCGCAAGCGCAACTACAACAATATCATTATGTAAAAAAAAATATTTTTGAAATTTTATATGTACAGTGACTCTCATAATTGATCACGATTGCATAAGAAGCTAATATTTTATTACACCAAAATAAAATTAAACTATTTAGTTTTTCTTTTTAAATTCAACAGTTTATTAAATATTTATTTAACAATAAATTAACATAAAAATTATTAGGTGTGATCAATTATGAGAGTCACTGTAATTTAGAGCAAAGAAAAGAGGGTAAGAATCAAAACCTTCTACAATTCTTTCTTGAGAAAGCCTGACTGCGTTGTATAGCTCTCTTACACATATTTATAAATATATACTGTCCAGTGTATTGGTCGCTACGAAAAACCATATAAAAAAATTCAATTTTTTTCGTTTCTTACCACTACTATTTCCAGTTGAGATCATAACCATATATATGTATGTACAGTATGATCAAAAAGTACCGGGAATTTGTAATTTAAATGAACCGCTCTCGACCGATTCGGATATTTTTTTTTTTTAAGTTGGTAGATCCTATACTGACATCTGTGTGTAACTTGAGTTGGATAAGATGATTAGTGTTTGTTTGTCAGCTGTTCATAATAGACAAGTTTTTGTGTTTTGTCGCATTTTAACATGAACAATTTTATTGAGCAAAGATTTTGCTTGAAATTTTGTGTTTTGAACGGAATTTCTTGTGCTGAATCGTTGAAAATGTTGCAGAAAGCCTTTGGGGAGTCTGCTCTATCAAAAACCAGAGCATATGAATGGTATAAAGTGTTTAAAAATGGTCGTGAAGTGGTTGAAGACTTGCCTCGTTCTGGACGCCCTTCCACATCGAATACCGATGAAAACGTTGAAATTGTGAAGAAAACTGTGCTTGAAAATCGTCATGTGAGTATTAGAGAGTATTAGAGATGCAGTGCGCCGCAAACGGCCGGATTTGTGGGCCGACAACAGTTGGATTTTGCACCACGATAATGCGCCGTCACACAAAGCGCGTATTGTGACAGATTTTTTGACCAAACACAGCGTAAATATCCTTGAGCAGGCACCGTATTCACCCGATATGGCTCCGTGCGACTTTTTTCTCTTCCCTCGACTTAAATTACCACTTCGTGGAAAAAGATTTGAATCTCTGGAAGCCATAAAACGAAATGCGACGAAGGAGCTGAAGGACATCCCAGTTTCGGCCTACCGAAAATGCATGGATGATTGGGTTAAGCGTTGGCACATGTGTGTTGCTTCAGATGGATGTTATCTTGAAGGAGATAAAATAAATTTGCCCGAAAATTAACACAAACTTGTTTTATTTATAAATTCCCGGTACTTTTTGATCATACTGTATAGTCAAAATAATATCTCGCTGAAAATTCCTATTCTTTCATTCCCGTATAAATACAACAACAAATTCATTTTTTGTTGTTGTTTTAGAATGAAGGAATATGAATTTTCAACGAGATATTATTTTAACTATACATATATACGATGTCTTAGTATCAGAGACTGGAACCGAAACTGAACCGAAAACCGTAATTAACCGCTATTTTTAATGAACCGAAAACCGGAACCGAACCGAAATAAAATAAAAAATTTAACCTGAACCGAAACTGGAATCGAAATTAATTTTCGTTCCGGTTCAAGTTTTTGCTATCCTTGCTGAACTTAAATGTAAATGCCGCTGAGGACTATGAATTTCATCAAAAAATCAATAATTTGATTTCACAAATAAATTCTTTTATTTCACCTCGGGAAACAACCAACGCCGATATTTTGAAACATTGGAATCATAAATAGAAATGTTTTATTAACAAACAATTCTTGAAACGGTTTTGGAGCCGAACCGGAACCGAACCGATATTTAATGGCCGAACCGGAACTGAACCGAACCGAAATTTAAAAATTAGGAACGTAACCGAAAACCGGAACGAAAAACATTTCGGTTCCAGTCTCTGCTTAGTATACATTTAGTTGGGCTTTCTCAAGAGAGAATTGTAGAAGGTTTTGGTAAGAATCAAAACCAACACTAATGTATTACAAGCCTGACTATCATAACTGATTTTTCGCTTATACATGAAAGTATTGGTGATCGGATACACTATATAAATTGTAGACAAAACAAAACATACGAAGTTTCCCACCAATACTTCCAAGTATAAGCGATTTAATGTAAGAAGATATCTGTGTACCTCATTACGGAATCAGGCTTGTTGTACATTAGTGTTGGTTTTGTAAGAATACTCAAATATCGGCGTTAGCAGTGTGTGTGATATATACATGGTGTGGTGTTAGTGATAAACAAATAACTTAAAAAATTGTTTATATGGTTTTTCGTAGTGACTACTACGTCTAAAGGTCGATATTTATAAATACATACATATCGTCGGTTTGCGAGAAAAAAGTCACATCTGCTTTTTTGTAGTTTTGAGTAATTTCAATTTTTCTATTTTTGTTTGGCATGCCGTTATATGAAACTTGACAAATAAATAACGTGTCTTTATGGCATTTGATGAACGATATTTGACTTTAAAAAAAAACAGAAATATAAGTATTTGTTTGAAGAATTCAAATATGCCCTTATCCAAAACCTGCTAAAATTCTCTTTAGAAAGCCTGCTCATTTTGCTGATACGCAGCTACATACTTATAAACCTCAACGTTAAGGCGTAGTAGTGACTACGAAAAACCATAGAAAGAAAATTTAAATTTATTTGTTTATCACTAACACCACACCACGTATAGGTCACATACACTACTAACGTCGATAATTTGAGCATTTTTACTCTCTATTCTTTGCTTTGATCTATGTGCAAACAAAATTTCAAACATGTTTTTTTGGTTTTCTTAATGACATTGCCTTGCCGCATGATTCGTGTTATTTTTTTGTAGAGAAATGTGGAAAATCGGTAAAATTCATAAAAAATAAATGAAATAATGGAATTATTTTTGGTACTAAAGGCCGGTATTCACGTACAATTGAATTGCGCAATATAAGTGTGTGCCGTCAATATTGCACAATAAAATTCCAAGACCTTGAATAAAATTTGAGTATATTGTGCAATGTTAAGACGTCACACAGTTATGTTGCGTAATTTGGTTGTACGTGAATACCGGCCTTAAAGGAAATATTTCCGAATAAATTATTTCCGAACAATTCATGTAAATTATGTAACATCATACAAAATCAATAAAAATTCAAATTTTAAATAGAAATATAAAATATGTATGTAATTTAAATCTTCTTTGTGATTTAATAATTTGACAGATTCGTTTTTATTGTTTTTTATGATACATTTTACTCTCTTTCAGTTTCGTAGTATGCGATTATTTATGTTTTTTCTACACTGTATTCACAACCGTATATGTACATGGTGACGTATCGCTAATACAATCTCACGTTGAGGTATTTTTACAGCAATAGTATACAATACATTGGGCTTTCTAAAGAGAATTGTAGAAGGTTTTGTCTTATCGCATTTTTCGTCTTTTGGCGCTTATGACTTTTTTTCTTAGCACGGCAGTGTAGTACATTAGTGTTGATTTTGGTTCATTCATTATTTGCTTTGTTTTGATTTTCCCAAAATAAAAAATAATAATACATAGATAGTAGGACAGTATTTTTTAGTTTGTTTTTTCTTTAGAAAAGTGAGCAAAGGATGGTTATACAATAATATGTATGTTATCGTCTCTATTAGATTAGATACTCAAAAAATTTATAAAGAAAAAGCTATTTGATGGTTTGACTGCCAATTTAATATATGAAATGGAACACTCTTATATACTTCCTCAATGGTATAATTGCAAACACTACTGCGGATATGTCACATAAAGGATGCGAGTGGAATTTGTTTTATTTGTACAAATAACGATATTTTTGCTAGTTTTTTTTGTGCATACCGTTAGCTTGTGGGATTCTTAATTGATTTACAAATAGGATTTAAGGTAGATTAATATTAACATGCAAATTTCATTTATTTGTAAATGAAACTTACTTTTAAATACAAAATTAAAAAGATTTTTTTGTTTATTTGGCATCTGAAAATGAAATACGTATATCGTTTTTTTTGTTATTTATAACTTTTGCTTTAATCAAATGACTAATTACTATTAATTTCTATTAAAATTTTAACAAAAATCACTGCGCTGGTGGTATTTCATTTCAAGGATTTAGACATACTCAATTCAATAGCGCAAACTTTAAATTTAGACTTCAATAATAAATGCAGTTACAAGAACAAATTTACAATAATCACGGAAATATTCTCTTGAAATCATAAAATCAATTAAATGGTAATGCTTGTTAAATCGGTTCATTGGGGCTCACTCCTATGACACAAACAAAAAATTCCAATTACCCACACTTCTATTAGGAATACAAATATTCCAGGAGGGGTGCCTGGTATCCAGAGTCCGCATAGATTAGGGTTTTGTTTGTCAAGGATTTCTTCTTTAGCGCCGAACTTTAGCCTATGCCAAATGGCCAAAATGTGCCAAATGGCCTTAGTTACCAGTGGTTGCCACGAGGAGGCAGCACGTACACTTGCGAATTGTAACTACGTTACCCCTTATACAATTGTACTCATCACGCAGCTGCCTAATACATGAGCAGAACATGACTGGAAGGTTACGGAGCTGGGAAATTAATCTACTCAACTTTGGTCCCCCTCCAATAGACGCCAAATCACCTTTATATTATATATTTATATAAAACTAAATATTATATGTACATATCTCCAATATTTGACTAACTAGCTTTAATATTAAAATAATTTATAAAACAATTAATTAAAATATACACAACCTAATTAAAGAATTGACGATAAAACGTGCTTATTGAGTTTTAAAAACCGACTTAAAACCAAATACGACATTTAAAATCAATTTTTAATTTTTATCAATTTTGGCTGTCGGGTGTGATGTACACTATTGAGATTAAATTAAAAGATATTTGTATCATATTTGTCCGATTGAATGCGTCCAACATGATAAAAAATATCGCGATATAATGAGCGTGTTCGGTCTGGCCAAAATGAAAAAAAAATCACGATATTTTACGTCAAACTCATTTTCTGCTAACTTCACCTCGTTAAATATTACGTCAGACCGACCGAACAGCCAAAAATGAAAAAATGGTTTTATACGTCACTCAAATCTAGTAAACAATATGTGTATGAATCAATTTTGTAATTTGCATTTCATTTTTAACAGAATTAAATTAAAATTAACTTAAAACTGATCAAATTAATATTTAACTTTGCATTTTTTTTTTGTAATTTAGTTATTTAAGTCAGTTTAAGTGTATATATGATATAAATAGATTTTATTTAATT
The DNA here is from genome assembly GCA_963556165.1 of Tipula helvola. NCBI lineage: Eukaryota > Metazoa > Arthropoda > Insecta > Diptera > Tipulidae > Tipula > Tipula helvola. The sequence goes on along the minus strand of OY744482.1, from coordinate 238,376,861 downwards.
TTTTTTATTTACATTTTAAGTGAGGTTAAGTTTTGGTTTTCGGGTTTTAGTTTATAATTTGTATTTTTAAGTTTTAATTTTTATTGAAATGGACGAATCAAGCGATACTGAAACAGCAATTTCGATGCCACTTCAGATTATCCAGGAAAACAATTCAATTAGTCGTCGGTAAGTAAACAAAGCTTTATATTTAATTTACACAAAAACCAACAAAACAATTATTAATTACAGATAAATACACGGAAAAATGTAATGCTGACAACAGAGTTTTTCTTAGCGTGACTCCTAAAACCCGCGTATATATGTTTTTGTGGTATTTGGCAAATTGTGAAACATTCCGCCAAATAGGTGATCGATTTGGATTCAGCCGAAGCCACGCGTATGACATCATCGTGGAGCTTGCCTTATTTATGGCCAATGAATCCAGAAAAATCGTCAAGTGGCCATCCTTAGAGCAACAAAAACATATATCGGCTGGATTTAAATTGTTTGCCAATATCGAACATATAATAGGAGCTATCGACTGCACGCATATTGAGATTCCTAGGCCTAAACGACACCAAGAAAGTTATTTCAATAGGAAGAAATTTCACAGCCTACAGATGCAAGCAACAGTGGATTTCAATAAAAAATTTACAAGTGTGTTTGTTGGTGAACCAGGATCCATGCATGACGCTCGAGTATTGAGACGATCCCAACTTTTTAAACACTTGTGTGAAAGGCAGGATCAAATGGTTTTACCTAAAGGATTTTTGTTGGGAGATCTTGCGTATCCTAAAACTTACGCTTGGCTAGTCCCACCCTTCAAAATAAATCAAGGAATGAGTAACCGCAAGAAGCAATTCAATAAGCGACATTCCAAATTAAGAATTATAATTGAACAAGCATTTGGCTTATTGAAAACACGCTTTCGACGTCTCCAAAAATTCGGCAATATTAATAAAAAATTAATAATATTGCTGGTATTAAGTGCTTGTGCACTTCACAATTTGTGTATAGACCACGACGATCGGTACATACAAGATGATACATTCCAAATTGAAAATCAAAGCGATTCATTTAATCCTAGCGAAGAAAGCCAGCACAGTCAGACCACAACAAGGCAAGACGAATTATTTTTGGAATTAATTGAAAAAAACATAATTAATTAATTTGAAATTCATGTAACTTTATTATAATAATAAATGTTTAACTTAAAAACTAATTTTATATTTAATTAATCAATTATTTCTACTGGAAAAAATATTTGAGATGGTTTCTCCAAATTGGGTTATTGCTCCAGCAATATTGTTAATTGCTGAAGCAACATCTTTTTGGGACTTAGTAAGTCATTCTATGGACTTAACTAAGTCCTTATGCATAGTCTTTCTAGTTTGCTGCTCCGATGCCTTAAATTTTAATAATCTATCAATATTACTTCTTACTCGCCTACGTCTTCGCTGCGGTCGCCTGGATGGTTCCTCTCTGACAGGCTCCACATTCTCCTGATCAGCAATTTCAGCATTTGTGCTCTGGGAGTTATTAACTTCCTCTGTCGGGGAGTTTAACCACTCAACTGTAAAGTTTGAAATTTCCGATTCCAGAAACACTTCTCCTATTGCGTCGTCCCCTGCTTCGGTTGGTCTATCACCAAAAATGGCGTCAAATTTTTCAAAGTATTCAAACGTTGTATGTGGCTCTCCACTCGTTAGCAGCTTGTCCTTGGCGGCTTTATATAGCTTAACCAAAGCACGCCATTTCGATTTTATTTGAGATACTGAGAATGACTGAACAAAACATTAGAATTCAAAATATTAATACACATAATTTTATTAATGCCCCAAGCACACCGGCAAATCCAATTTTTAGCAAAATTGTTTCATTTGCAATGTCAAAATTCTTAAGAAATAGTTCAATTCTATAAGTTCCACATTAATCTTAGAAAATTTTATTAAAATTGATTTAGTTTCATTCAAAAAACACCAATTTTATATTTTGCTGGCCGTTAAAATCCATCTGTCAAAATACAAAATTGGGTTTTTTTTAATGAAATTAAATCAATTTTAATAAAATTTTCTTAGATTATGGTGGTACTTATAGATTTGATCTATTTTCTAATATTTTACTCTATAATTCAACTAAATAGTTGTTTACTTACAATATTCTTCAGCAACAAATATTCCCTGATATTCGCCCACATTTGCTTCTTTGCATCGGCCGAATGATCCAAATGGCGATATTCCTCAAACGCTTCTATTAAGATCTCAATTGCAAATCGTGTCCACATTTTAATTTTATTTAGAAACCTATTAAAAATGTAATTTTATTTTATTTAAAAAACAGCTGATAACCAAACAAAAACAATACTTTTATTTGTTTATATCCAAAACAATATTACCTCTATGACCAGTAATGTTTATCTACAAAATCTCCTTTGCACCAAATATGTGCCAAAATACAACAAATTACTTTATATTTCACTTACAATATTAAATAAAAAAACTTATAATTTAAAGCTGATCAAAATATGTATATATATTTTCATTTGACAGCCAAATCCACGAAACTTTGACATATAAATCCAAAAAAAAACTTGGATTTTTTCGTGATAATATCATGTTCCAGCATAAAATGCACTCATTTATCACAGGAAAATTCAAATGTTTTGGATTTAAATATCAATTTTTTGTTTTAGATTTAGCAGTCAAATTAAAATATCTAGATTCTAGTGGAAAATTAAAAAATTAAAGATGATAATTTATTAAGCTAATTGTTTTAAAAGATTGTGGTTTTAGTTCAAACTAGATTACGTTTATCAAAATATGTATACATAATTAGTACAACGAAATTTAAACATTTCAAAACTACTACATTGGCTTGAATTAATTATTAGTTTTTAGTTAATTGTAACAATATAAAAAATACCGCCATTCTTATTGTAAACGCAACGAAGATCTTTTCATCAATATTTTGTTGGGCGACAAAATTTTGGGCGAATTCATTTATAATTATGTCAAATCAGTAAAACTGAAGCATTTTAATAAAAGCAGAACCCAAGTAAAACTACCCGAAGCAAAACTACGATAAAACTTCTTTTACATTTTAAAGTAATACTAGGGCTGCGGTCGAATTCTCGAGTAAATCCGCAAAATTCGGTAAATGAATTTACCTTTTTTTGCTGGAGAGTAAGGGAAATAAAAAAAGGTGAATCTTTTACATTTAGATATTTTTTTCTTTATTGTTATAAGAATTGAACGAGTAAAAAATAGAAAAAAATGCGTAATTTAACAGAAAACGAACATTAAAAATCTAAATTTACCGCAGTAAATGATTTACCCGAGAATTCGACCGCAGCCTTAATATTACGATTACGAGTATAATCCTTAAAATTGATTCGGCTAAAGTGAAATGAGAAAATATTAAAAAAGTTTTTCTTATCCGCTTAATTTTATTTGTAACAAATAAAACAATTCTTAAAAAGGATTCCCTTACAAAGATTACATAATGAATTAAAGTGATATTCCCTTAAACTAAAAGGGAACCAAAAATATATTTATTACTTCTTCTTTTGGGTGCTTTTAATTGTGCGTAAAGAGATACATTTTTGTTTAAAAGCTTATACTAAAATTTGCCTGCTGATAAGAAAACATAACCCAATAAATATCCTTTTTTGGAAAGGGTCACATGTAAAAGTTATCTATTGGTTATATTGTTAAATCATGCGAAGAATTCAAATAAATGATTTCTTATCAGAAAAGAATATAAAGGAACAAAGAAAAAGTTCATTAAAATTATTTTTAAGGTTTAACCAATTTTTGGTGTGTTGTTGTCGTCCGATCTAAAAATAATACGTTTTCAATTTTGGTAATATCCGTAAAATGGGCAAATATTTAGTATTATTTGCCTAATAAGAAAGAAACCACAAAATGTAAAGTTTAAATAGTTCAATTCATATATATTGGCTTATTTTCATTTAACGACATTCAACGTATGCAAAAAGTCGACTTCTGAAACCCGACCAACAAAATAAAATTCAAAATCAACTATTCAAGATGTCTTTCCGAGAAGTTATATGTACTGCGGCATCTACATTCTATAAAAATTTCGATATTCAAATTTAAATTTATTATGCTTATTAAAAATTTGTACAACGGAGCTTTACAATGAACATGCCAGAGTCCATCATGTAAATTAATTATTTTCTATTCAGTTTATTATTAAAAGTTGTTATTGGTCTTTTGCCAATTAGTTAATAAGCTTTAGCTTTCGAACCCTACTTGGATTGAGTTGTAAAAGTGTAAAACTGTTTACGCTTTTGTAAAAGAAACCCGAATAGCGTCCGAAAGCTAAAGCTTTAATTAGCAAAAAAAGCCCTAAATCCATAAAAACTATTTTATTAAAAAAACACTATTGAAGTAAATAGCTGAATAATAATATTTTTAACCTACAACTAATTAAAACTAAATCTATCTTAGAATCAAATAAATGTGCAGTTCGCCAATAAACATATCATGATTTAATTTATCAACATAATGAAAAACCACAAGCTGATTAATAGATTGTGACTGAGTAAGTAATATTCCGCCAGTGTTGCCATTTTTGAGTTTTGTAATAAACTCTGTTATCAATTCCGCACGATCAAGTTCATGGTTTCCTGGTGGGATAGTGCTAAGGCAGGGAATAAATTAATTTGAATAATTTGTTTTGTGTAATTTACAGTTAAAAACGTCGACAAATACATGCATAAATTAAGTGTGACGTAATTACACTTATAGTTATATGTACTTACAAGGAAACTAAACTATTAAATCGTTTGATGACTTTTTTGGTCAAATTTCTTGTTATGTGAAAACAACATAATGTTCAATCATAAATAAGGTACCTAATTTGCATCTGTAGAAAATTATTCAATGTAAATGAGTCTTAAAATTCATTATCAATTCATTGTTTAGTCTTATTCAAGATTTGCTTAACTTATATGTAGTGCGTTTTTTTTGCTACTCGAGGCTGCTATCGAGAGCCGTCATGTAAAAGTATCTCCCGATAGCGACTCCATATAAATAGATAGAGCTAAATTTTTTTTATGTCAAGTTTTCATTGAGGAATTTAATTAAAAATTCTAGCTTGACGTTAAATGAATTTAATTTATCAATAAATATTACGGGTACAAATAAGTGTTGACAGTTTCTGGTACAATGTATTTTATTCCAATTATTATCCATCGTTAGCTATGACTTTTCCCATCTTTAAGGCATATTCCTCGTCTTTTGAGGCGATCCAAGAATCCAGCCAATTTTTGGCTTCTTCGTAAGCAGTGCAGTGTTCCTCGGCCAGACCATGAGTCCAAAGTTTCCTTGACGACTTTTGCAACATTTGGCCGAGCGTTGTCATGCTGAAAGTTTACTTTGTCAGGTCTTTTGGCACATTGTGTGCGTTTGGGCTGCAATGGTTGGCTTAATTGCATTAATTGTTGTTGATAGAGTTCTCCAGTGATGGTTTCTTGGCCGTTGAAGTTGATGCATGACCGGGCTTACGTTGTCGTAGTGGATCCAGTTTTCGCCCCCCGTCACGATTCGATGCAAAAAGCCCTTCCGATTTTGTCTTTGGCGCAGTTATTCGCACGTGAAAAAAAGTGTTCGACGTCTCTTGGCTTGAGTTCATACGAAACTCAATTTCCTTGTTTTTGCACCATACCCATGGCCTTGAGACGATTTGCAATCACTTGTTGATTCACTCCCAAAGTTTCAGCTAGCTCCTCTTGAGTTTGGCACGAATCTTGATCCAATAACGCCTCCAACTCAGCGTCCATAAACTTTACTGGCCTCCCTTCGCGTTCTTTGTCACTGGTATCAAAATCGCCACTTTTAAAACGTTGGAACCAGCACTCACATTTTTTTATTGACAAATCATGTTCTCCATATGCTTCATACAGCAATCAATGTCCATCAGCTGCAGTTTTCTTCAAATTAAAACAAAAGCGGCGCTTCCAAAGTATGTTGTATTTTGTATACACTTCAACGAAATGAATACTTGTTTTTAGAGAGTGACGCTTTAACATGAATATAGTTTTCCATATTGGTCCGATGCGATTTAATACTAGTTACGTCATCTTTTGTAAATCCCTCAAAACTTATTTGTACTCCCAATACCACGTCAACTTTAAATGTACGTATAGAAAATTGACTGCTTCGCACAGCATCTATCGGACGCAAATAAAAAACGCACTAATTATTGATGTTTCTGACGTTTGGCGTTCAACAAACATTCCATTTCTTTATGTTAGTACCATTTTGCTCCTTTGGTTTTAGTGCAACCAAACCCTTTGAAATTCTGCAATATAGTAAGATACGTTTACATATACATATGGTTATAGTTGTGATGTTGCTGAATCCATCATATACGAGTAAATTAAGAAAGATTTGAACTTTGAGATATTTACCGCAAAGTTAATTTTAACTGCAATACTAATTTCTTGTAAAATATACATAAGATGCAAACGAATTTAATGACTTTACTTTATTTACAGGTTCTGGATTTTATTTAGTCCTCTAAAAATTGTTTGGATTATTCGGCCTTACTGAAGTTACAACGAAGAGGAGTTAACCATTATTTTATCAGGTAAGACATTTTATAATTTATTACTGTGTTTGTGATCGATCTGAGTACTAAAAAGCTATGTAAACGCACAGATTTTTAGTACTCAGATCGATTAGATCCAAAATAATAAACCAGCATACAACACAATATTTTTATATTAATACAACTTAGTTATTTTTTAAAGTAATTTATTTGAAAAATTTTCCTTTTAGTTTAGTAACAGTGATTAAATAATTAATTCTTCGGTTCTTTTGTCCCCAACTATTATCTCTTTATCATTCAAAAAATAAACAAAACAGGATATACCTACGCCGTATAACTTACAAAATGGGGCATGCTTATAGTAACAATATTCGCCGCTGTTTTTAAATGCGGCACCCTTGGTACAGGTTAGAATGTCAAATGTCATTAGTGTTTTGTATCGAAACTGTATGGTTTATTTAATAACACAAAACAATTTTTATATTTTAAAATGTTTATAAGTCGTTTATTGACGCGTTCGAACTTCGTAGCCATAAAATTAAACGTTAAACTTTATTGTAACCTTTACCACAACGGTAATGACATCTGATGAGCGGAAACAAAACAAATTTTTTTTGCATGCCCCATTGGTATTGTCACTTAGGCTGTGTCGGAAACCGGTGATAAATGTTATTTAGTACTGATTTTTGACATTTTTATTTGAAAAAACCCGAACACGCCCTACGATAAATTCCCATGATAATTTTTGACAGATACAAAATAGTTTCATTGTGGTTAACGTAGTCGCCTTTGCGTTTTATTCCAAAGTATGTAATATAGTTTCCTCATTCGACGTGTACATACATCAACAAGTTTTTCTTTAACGTGTCGAGTAAACAATCGACGGGAGATTATGGCCTCAGCTAAGAGAATCGATGATTACGAAGATTACAAATTATGAAAATGGGGCTGCACTTATTTATGAGTATCGTGAAGAGAATCTGGTTATCCTTAAATAAATTCACAAATCAGCAATTACCGTCATTTCGCTTAACATGAAATAGTACAACATTCGATTTACATTTACATATTTTGTTATTTTGCATGTAGATCACCTTCACTGATTCGGCCAATTTGTGGATGTTTACATCGGATATCCTTTTGTTTTATTCCCGATACTCTTATGTATTCTGTACAACAGCCCAATTTTCAAAAAATTATTACAACGTATGGCCCCTTCGAGCAATGTAGTTACTTATTGAAATGTTTCAGCATCATGTCTAACAAGTTTCCGACGAAATCCTGCAAAATTATTAATCAAAGGCTTGTATTGTATTACATGTGGCTGTTTTACCAATCTATAACTTTCCAGAATAATACTAACAATTGCCACATGGACATGCGTACACATAGAAAGCCCATTCTGACAGGTAAATTTTTATCCTATGCCAATGCCACGTCATGGTAAAAAAAGGCATTAAGTTTACTTCTGTGTACCATCCATCATATAGCGTATTTTGTTGACCAAAATTGAATCCAAACTATTTTGGGTTTATTTGTTTCCCAAGAAAATAGCCAATTTGATTTAATTGGCAATAGCCAACTTTTCGAAATAAAATATAAATTTAATATGTAATATAACCTGGTGGCAGGTATCATAACCAAAAATTAGAATTGGGTTTAATTTAACCCAATAATTTTTTGGGTTAATGTTATTCTTGCGAGGGTTTATCCTATGCAATTGTTGTTGTAAAATTTTCAAGGAAATACGCTTATAATTTCTGTTCAAAATTACTGCAATAAAATAAAAGAATAAACATGATAGATGGGGAAATTACAGTTAACGCTAATGTGAACAGCCTCCTATGGTCACAAAAACAATTCAGTGTCAACAAATTTAATTGAAATACAAAAATGCCAATCAAAAAAAGTTAGCTTGCAATGAATGAAAACTCAAATTATATGAGTGACACAAATAATAAAATTGTGCAAAACATTAAAAATGAAGATAATGAAAATGTACCTCTACCATAAACATTAGAGTTCAAGAAGTTCTACAAGTGGAAGGTGATAACAAGGATGAGGAGGAAGAGCCTAAAGAGAAACCTCCTCCAATCTTAAAAAAATGAAAAATTAGATCACATACATATGTATCTACTGGCCACCCAACTTATTGGCCAACTGAGAGACGAAAAATTCCTGATGAATCAACTTACTAATTGCACTCAATTCAAGTCTACGTTCACTAAAGAATGTTCTTTAAGCATTCCGCTAAAAACAGCAAAATCCGTGTCGGGTGCAATACTCTGCAGCTCAGTTTACTTAAAGTTGGACAAACCGCCCCAGAATATTCAGCAGCTATTAATGATAAAACGCTCAATATGCACGCAGTGGCAACTATATATATCGCCTATACTTAAATCAAATTTAAATAATGCGATCAAAAACCTGAAAATCGCCTTATTAAAATAACACGATGAAGAGGTTTAACATTATCTCAGTGAACTCACAGCGACTGAAGCAACAGATTAGTCTCTGTGGAAAGCCACACGTAACCTTAAACGACCAGCATTTTCAAGTCTTATGATTCGTCTTCATGACGGAAATTGGGCAAGAAGTGATGCAGATAAACCAAACATTTTTACTCAACATCTTAGTAAATTATGTATACCCAACAAACAAATGGGAAGCCCTGATTTGATACCTAATGGTACAGAAGCTGAGGAAATCCAGACAATTAACCCTTGTGGGTATACCCAAAAAAATTTACGCTAGTACACACCCGACCCACCCGGGTAGCCAAGTGTATTTTTTCGGAAATATTGGGAGCTTAATTTTTTCTTGGCTTAGGTTTAGTCTATGATACAGAATGTAGACGTTTACAATTGCTATACGTCGATGAGGTGAAAAAACACGATTCGACCATTTACGGGTTTTCATGCGTATATGGTAGCGGCCTACCAATCCATCCATCAAATCGACACCTTCCATATGCCGGTTTTGTTCCTTAATTATGTACGGACAATCAATTGCATACGGTTGTTTTCCCTTTTTATCTCATCGGGTTGCTTTCTGTGGTTGCAATTGCAAGGTGGTGGTTGTGCTAGAAATAAATGGTTTTGTGCCAAAATATGTTGACAGAAGCGTACGGTTTTTGTGTCTTGCTACAAAACTGACGAAATGTCGACTCCACAAGCATTTCTCACATACTCCTCAGAGTATCTTCGTTCAATATTTTCCCATTTAAGGCGGCATCACTCGACAGCTTACAATCTGGCGCAGGATTTGAGCGGACCGTTCCTAGGCTATATATTCCTATGCTGTGTAGTTATGTTAACAGACTCATGGACGTGTATAAATTATCGAAATAAGGAATATGGTTAACAAATTTAGGTGTATTCTTTGAAAGACGAACAACATCAGATGCGCCTATGGGAGTTTTATTATCCCCAGCACCACAATAAATTTCGAATGCGTAAGAAAAGCCGCTGGTATCGCAAAGCATTGAGAGCTTGAAACCCCACTTGTGCGGCATTGGCACTGAACCGAAGGTTTCATTAAAATGTGTTATAACCGATCATAATCTGGTTGGTCTTTATCGATTGCAAGAGAATTATTGTTGAAGTGAAGGTATCGACGAATTTCCTCGAACCTAAGCACAGGCATCACTGGTCGGATTGATTCAAACGCGAGCCTTCCCAGTATGATCGTGTGTCGAGATAGCGATACACTGGCATAAAGACTAACACGCCTATAAATTTCCGGATGTCATTAGAATCGACTGTAAATTTTGTTCGGATATTCTTTTGATGCGTACAATATCTGTTATGTGGCTAATAGCATCGTCGTTTACCAAATATCTAAAGCACTCATAAGGGATTTTAAGTTCGTTCAACTTTGGTGGTAATTGTTTGTCGCCTCGAAATATTATATCGTTGATATGTAACCTTAAGTTTTATTTTTTCCAAATTATAGATTTGAATTTACGGTTGTCGTTTTTTATATTCATAACAGCTCCAGAAAATATAGATGCTGTGGATATACTAGGTCCGTTTGTTACTTCTACCAATTTTGTTGATCGGTTTCGCTTTTTTCAAACATATCTTTTATTGGTGGCATCCGCAAACATATTTTGACTATGAATAGGCGTTGATGACTCAGTCTCAGAAGGTTCGTATGCCTCTCTCTGATATCGGTCAGTTCTGTTGAATCGCTTAATGAACTTTCATCAATTAGCACGTCGTCTTCACCACAAATCATAGTATTTGTCAATGGAATTTGATCATCGATCAAATCACAATCATCTTTATTGTCAGTGCTTTCTATATCGGATGATAAAGAAGTCATAAGTTCTTCAATTTCCTTATCAGTCATTTCTCAAATTTTATAAGCTTGTCGAGACGCCATCACACATCTAAATAAAATATAAATATATCAAATAAAATCCAGCGGAGAGTTGTTTTACATACACGCTCAAACAGACAATACAATATTTACCCGATATTTCACAAAAAATGTCTTCAGAAAAGTTATGTCCCAAAATAATTTTTTACTAAACCAACACCAAAAACTGAGATAGTAAGCACAAAACTACTTACCAATAATTTTTTTACCTTCTAAACCTTCATAACATATTTTTTATGATTATTTAAAATATGCGAACTAAAACAAAACAATTTTTAATCACTTTCTATCAAAACTTTGACTTGAACTCGTAGTTGTTGAACAAATTACAACAACAAAAACCAAACAACAGATTACGTCTTGTGAGTTTCTTTTATAGGAAAGATGCAAGAACAAACCCTTAGGCAGTTAAAAAAAAGTTATTCCAAAATACTAAAATTGATCTATGCAAGATTTTGCAAAAGATCGCATAAAATTTAATATGCTGTTTACACGTTTCAACATTTTCAATTTAGGAATATTTTTTCGGTTGATTGGTCGAATAGTTTTACCTACTTCAATTGTTTGTATATTATTACCCGAAAGTATTAGTTCTGTTTTTAATTCCTCTTTTATTTTATATAAGCCACTATGTTTTTTTTCAATTCAACTTTTATTCGTGTATGACACGCCTCAACGGAGTTTTGGGTTGTTGGACCAGAAATCTGGGTGAAATTTTGCATTTTCAGCGATATATTTCTTAAAATGTTCACGACCTCCTTATTTATATCTTCATCTTCGAATACTTCCTCAATTTCATGAAAATATTGTGGAATACAGTTTGGCGGTAAAAACGTTAGAGCTTTGAGCATTCTGATTCTTAAAGAAAATTCTTCATAATTTCCGACTTAGCTTTAACTTTTATATGCTCCTCCAAATTAATTGCCCGAAATGAAAGAAACATCATATAAATTCACTTTCCGGGGAGTATTCCATAGCGCTGCGTTGAATTGTAATTTCAAAATCAGTCACGATTACTTTAGGTGTAATTGCTCCATTAAAGTCTAGTGGCATTCGGTGCAATTTGAGACAGTAAATTATACGATGATATGGCTAAGTAATTGTTTTAATTTATTATTAACACAAGAGGTACGAGTTAATGATGATTAAAGATCATGGGCATGATGTGATGGTTGAATATATACATAGTACATATCATGTTTTGCATCCGGATTAAATTTTGTTTTCCTTTGCGCCCAAAGGAAATCCTATCAGCGTATCTCCAAGAAAAAATATTTTTTTTTTATTTGTAATTTAAATAATATTTATATCCATCTTTGTATAAACACCGAGCATCTTTGGTTTTTGTTGATTCAATAATTTCCATCGCTAAATAGAAAAATGTATATTTTAGTAATTGATTTTGTAATTTAATTAATATAAATTATGAAAGCATTATTGTGCTGTGCAAACATGTACACAGCAAGTGAATAAATGTGATATTTAAACACCTCGTCTGATAAAATTCTATCTAACAATAAAATAATTAAATAATAAAATAATTATTTTTTTATCATATAATTTTTTTATAATAATCTAATAAACATAATACGGAAAACTCAAACAGCTGTTCTATATTTACAATGATAAGAAAACCAGTTCTAAATCAATGGCATAGCAAATAATATAATTTTATGTACCATACATGGGCACTATGGAATGTATCTTTGAAACATAAACAGCTACACACCTGATCAATACTTAATTTTAAAAAAAATGTATCTGAGTCTATGTCAGGGGTGGCCAAGCCAAATGAGTATTTTTGACAAATTTTCAAAATAAATAGAGCAATAAAACTCCGATTAGAAAAAAAAAGCCAACTGGACAGCGCAGTAATTATTTATGTATCCAGAGCCACAGAATTTATCACTCTGGGTTGTGTGTGTAGACCATTGCAATTTTTATTCCATTTTGAGACGTGCGTCCCGCGGGCCGCATGCTACAATATGTAACAACTATCGCGGTGATGTTCTCATCCATTCCGGAGTGATAAATTCTTTGACCCTGGATACATAAATAATTACCGCGTTGTCCAATTGACTGTTTTTTCTAATCACAGTTTTATTGTTGTAGTTATTTTGAAAATTTGTCAATAATACTAATTTGGCTTGGACACCCCTGCACCCGAATTCCGGTTCGATGACAAATTTCTCATATGGGTTTTATTCGTATAAAAAAACCTATAGGTATAAAAACTCAGGAAATGCGATTCCGGTTTGATGACTGAGAAAATAAAACCGATAAAGAATGTCAAAAAACACAGGAAATATGTTTCTATGAGAAGTGTTTTATGTAGATGATATAGCATTAGTTGATGGACAATGAGTAACAAATTGTTTGTAATTTTTAATCTTTAGAACCCAGACAGAAAAATTATTCCGTTGTCTGTCAACTTATCAAAAAAGATTATTTGGCCCGAAAGGGACTCAATTTTTTATATGTTTTTTCCAAGACTTATGACACAAAGTAACACATTTCACCAATTTGTATTATTCATACGAGTAGGTAAAAATGGGCCTACCTAATATAAATATGGGCCGTCGTAATAAATTCTTAACTGTTGATAGACTAAACACACAAATATGGAACGCAGGTAGCGAAGCAATTGCATAAATTTTGTAAACAAAAACACAAAACAATGAATCATTAGAACATAGTTTTCTTAATTTGATTATTTTTCCATAAAGTTTTGGTATACCTAATTAGTCATTACCTATATAAAAAGCACAATAAAATGAACATCAGTCTGAAAAAATAAACATATTTTGATAGAAAATTTTGTTTTTACAACAAAATAATGTCAAAACATAAACAGTAAACCAAATAACGCATGTTATAATATTTACTATAATTGAAACTCGTCTGCAATACGGGAATCGAAATTTTGATGAATACTTATGTGAACTGACTAGTCGAAAAAAAAATTAAATCATTTCTCATTATCATTTGCCATAGAAACGGAATTCGGGTGCTGGTCTATGTATTCATGCCATCTTAGGAAAATCTCATTCCAATTTATTTTTGTGAAAATAGAAGAAATCGCGCCGTTTCCTGCTTTTTCACGAAAATAAATTAAATGGGCTTTTTTGAAATTTTGGATTAAAAATTTTGGATTTTGGTTTTGACTTTGGATTTTGGTAAGCTGTACCCAACCCAAAAAATTGTGAATGTAGGGGAATATATTTCAAATAAACGTTAAATAGTTGTACTAAAAAATCAGAGGTGTCGGATTCAGTCTTATTGTCTTATTTTTGTTTTAGGAGAATTTAATGCAAGTGTTGCAATTTAATTGTTTAATAGAAAAACTTTAGACCAGCAAATCATTCACATTTGACGAAATGATTTCCTTAAATAATATTTTATGTAACTTGGTTGAAATTGCGTGAATAGTAAAATTTCGACCCGATAATTTTAATTACCGATGTTCTTAATTTTCATAGTCCAGTACAGGTATACATAGTTGCATGTATACAGTTTCATATTCACAATAGTTTCAGTTACTCGTAAGTTTACAGCAATTCAGTAAGGTAAATCAAATAAAGAAATTATAAGGCAATAGTAAATTATAGAAGCGACACTTCATTCAAAATGCTAATGAAAAATATTTTCTTAGTTTCGCGCAGCCCTTCAGTGAAGATACTCAAAAGATTATAAAAATGGTTAGGAGTCGGTTTAGTATTGTCGCTAAAACTAAGGAAAACATTTAATAAATATTTTATTTATAATTAGTAAGAAAATCAAATATTTGATTCTATTAAGTTACATTTTAAATATGAATATTAAAAATGGTTTTGATTTTACTTTAAATTTCGAAAATATTCCGTGCAAATTTAAAATAGAAAAAAAAATCCGACGCTAAAAAGTGGGCGTATAGTACCTAATTCTTTTCCTTTTGTGAGGTTAGGTTACATTTTAACGGAAAAGTAACAGTGGCGTACCGTAGCCTACCCTTCTCAGAGTGATTTAAAAAAATATTATTCAGATCCCTTAAAAATTGAAGTAAAGTACAGTTTGTGTCCACAAAAAGTCATTTTTTGGCCACTGTGCACCGCTGCACACAATGTAGCAAAACATTTTTAGCATGGACTAAGCAATAATAAAAACAAAATCTCATTTGTACTGAAAAAAGCGTTCAAATACGGGATTTTAGTTTTCAAGATGTTAAGAAACATTTATGAATTTATCAATTATTAATTTGTTGCAATTTTTAACAAAAATTTCACATGATGAACGATTGTTAGATTCATCACTACAAAGAATGGACCAATCAAAATACATATTTAAAATTCCATTCAGCTAGTATGCATTCAAGATTTACTCATAGGTAGAAAAATCTTAACAGTTGATGACCATTCTGTAAAAGAGAAATATTGTAGTGATGCGTTGCAGTGTTCTCTCGTGTGAATAGAAGCAACGGAATTTTTGAATGCGGGTTTATGTATCCCACACAAATTTTTGTGACTGACGTACATTACATATTATGTAATTTCAGTATTAACTGAGACTATTGGTTTTCGATTCGTTTGGTCTCTGTGAATCGAACGGTGAAAATACATATTATTGGCATAACCAAAGTACAATAAGTAAAAGTGACAATAAGATTAAATGATTTC
Source organism: Tipula helvola (assembly GCA_963556165.1). Taxonomy (NCBI): domain Eukaryota; kingdom Metazoa; phylum Arthropoda; class Insecta; order Diptera; family Tipulidae; genus Tipula; species Tipula helvola. Next base: position 238,361,268 of record OY744482.1, on the reverse strand, counting down.
AAAGTACACAAAAAATACACAAAAGCTAAGGGATGTTTTCAATAAATTCAAATCAAATGAAAATTTGAAAGATGTCAATCAAAATGACAGTATGTACTAGTTGTTGGTGTTAATAAAAGAGGGATAAATCTGCCTAAAAACGCGCATAGTAACCGAGCAAAAATTTTGCTCGACTGATTGAAGTTATTTGACGAATCGGACAACGCGACAGCACAAAACAAAATCTTGTGGTAAAACAACCATTAATCGTTTTATAATATAATATACAGTAAATGGGCCATAATATGTCCCAAATAATATAATATTTTGTTTTTGTTTGTTTTCAATTAAAATGTAATTAAAAAATACAAAACAAACAAAATTTGATTCTGTTCAGTTGAATAACTGCAGATTATTTTCGCAAACTTTAGGTGTTTATAAAACTCATTTCGATATAAAAGTAGTACGTAGTTGAATATTTATTATTGTATACACTCGCTTTTTGTTTAAACTGTCCACAGTTTCACAATCTAACAAAAGTTTTTCTTTTAATTTATAAATCTTGGTTTACTTGTTTTTGAAACAAAAGCATTATACGAAATTTTGGTACTCGTATATTTCTATTTTGTTTTTGAATAAACAATTTTTAACTTTTTCGCTTATATTGTCTTAGTTCTAGGCCACCATTAAAGATAAAGATGCTATTAAAAAGTTTGTTAAAACTAACGTAAAACACAAAATCAACCTTTTTATTGATGTGAAAACATCTTTAGCGGCAGGAGTAAGTAAAAAATTGTATAGAACTCGGGTTACGGAAATAAAAATGCCGAACAAAAAATATTGCTGGTATATGTGTGAATATCGACAAGAACAAAAAAAAATAAAACGTAAAATCAATGCAAAATCTAAGCATACACATGCAATATACAACATCATCCGGCATTTCAAAAACATCGTGAGTCGAATAAAAAAAAATCGCCTACACTAATTAATTTTGTTGTGAAAATATCTGCTATATATGCCCGCAGCAGCAAGTGTTTTTGAAAATGAAAATTACATACGAACAAAAGGGCCACAAATTATGCTTGTGTAGTGTAAAAAAATTAAATGGAAATAGCGAGCTGTGAAAATTGTACATATACAATTGATACATAATAAAATAATAATTTTAAAATTGTTTAATCGGTTCGGTATGATTATTATTGCTCATGCTGGGGGATTATTATTGCTCATGGGGTGTTTCGCGGTATCGCCTTTCCAATTGCAATGATTTTACGACCAACAATGCGCCCAAATAGAACCACTCTATTTAATTTATTTTAAACTGATCAGTGATAAAGCGATGCGATTTTTCATTGTTCAGTGAGTTTGCCGTGACAATTTATTACTATGGACTTTTGAAAAAGAATGCTGTGAATAAGTAGTAATGGTATATTTTAAAGTGTACATGGCAGGTTCAGGTGATTAACTTAACAGAACTGTACTTTGCTCAAGCTCAATTAATGCAATTAATGTTAGTAAGGTTCGTCCTCCAGATTCAAAATAGTAGAATAACTTGATTTTTTCAACCAAAAATGTAACTTAATTTAAATACTGAGCGAACAACATCCGTCTTTATGGAGGGGTTTCTGAACCTTTTCGAAATGAGTTGAAATGATTTGATAGATATTTATACGAAAAAGTTTTCACATAAATATTTTGCGAGTTGAGGGTGAACTCGCTCGTTGTTTTTTATAGTACATATATGTTTCGCTTTTTGATTTTTTTTCCATTCACGTCGATTATACATAGAATCCGCGGGAGCGAATAAATTACGGATCGAAAACTACATACCTATAAAAAATATAATTGCATGCAATTTATGTTTTTTGATTTCCCGTACAAACGCAAAAATTTTGGCGCTTTTCTAAAACAATTTGTTTAGTCGAATGGGGTTATAGTAACAATATTCGCCGCTCTGTTTAAATGCAGCACCCTCGGAACAGGTTAAAATGTCATAACTGTTTTGTATCGAAACTGTATGGTGTATTTAATAACACAAAACAATTGTTATATTTTAAATTGTTTATAAGTCGTTTTTCGACGCGCTCGAACTTCGTAGCCATAAAATTAAACGTCAAACTTTATTGAAACCTTTATCACGACGGTTATGACATCTGATGAACGGAAACAAAAACAAACTCTTTTTGCATGCCTCATTTGTAAAACAATGGGGCATGCAAACAGAGTTTGTTTTTGTTTCCGCACATCAGATGTCAGTACCGTCGTGATAAATGTTACAATATGTTTGATGTTTAATTTTATGGCTACCAAGCTCGAACTCGTCGATAAACGAATTATAAACATTTTAAAATATAAAAATTCTTTTGTGTTATTAAATTTACCATACAGTTTCGATACAAAACAGTAATGCAATTTGACATTCTAACCTGTACCGCGAGCGCTGCATTTAAAAACAGCGGCAAATATTCTTACTATAAGCATGCCCCATCCAAACGGATTTCAAAGAAACTATGATGTAAAATTATTGTTTCCCATGTAGTTTTCTATCCGCGCCCAGTTGTACTTTGCGTTAGCAATCGAGAAATTTTGTTTGAGATGGCACGTTAAAAGCATGAAACAGAAGTATAAAGCAAAAAAAATTAAGCCTTCGGCTTTTTAAATTTATTTTGATAGAAGTAAATTACCACAGTACACATGTATAAGGTAATATATTGCGCAGGATGTCAAAAAATTACAACAAAAACAATGGCGGGGATTGTGACTGAAATGTGTATGAACTATTTAAACAATGATACATTGTTATAATTATTTTGAATTAAAGTCAGTAGAATTTTTCACACAATTTTAATTATATTCACTCAACACTCAAAATTATTACGCAAAACTAACAAACACGATTTGTTTGGTCACTATGTCCGCCATATTAAAATATTTTTGACATAGATGCGCAAGAAAGAACGAAAATGAAACATCGAAGTATATTACCTTAATTATGTGTACTGTCTACTGTGGTAAATTACAATGTTCGCGTTATTTTCGTTCTTTTTTTACGAAATTTAGTATAAAGTGATGCTCACGGTGAGCTATTAGTGAGCATCACCGTGATTGATCAATGCTCACTTTTGAAGCGCTCTGTCGTACAACACGGCGGATTCTACCTACTCCAAAAAATTAAAGGAACACTATTTTTTTCAATTTTTTGTGTTTTTTGAAGAGCTGCATCTTTGTAAAATACGGTCGTACAGAGATGAAAAGAAAAGCATTTTAAAACTTCGAATCTCTAGTTTTGAGACTTTTGAGCGGAAAATTTTTGTAAGAACCGTTATCACGCAATCATAAGAAAGAGCGCGAAATAAAAAAAATTCGATTTTTTTTTTTTTTTGTAAGGATCCATGGGCGCGGGAAATTTTTTTTAAGTTAAACCAATGCATAGGTCGGTTAGCCTGTTAATTAGGCGTAAATTTAATTTCATTCTGGTCTCTCTATGTCAACTTTTTGCTGAGATATCTGACTTTCAATCAAAAAAGATCCTTTTGCCTTTGATCATCGATATTTCAGAATCAATGATAGCACAGTAATCTATAGGGCAGCCTTAAAAACTTCAGTAAATTTCCTACAAGACCCTTTAATGATTAGTTGAGAACAAATTTTTTTTCACCCTCAATACTGATTTGAAAAAAGTACAAAAAACGACTTTTTAGGTTGTCTTAGTAAATCTACCGTTACTTTACAAATATTGATGAAAATACTAATGTTGCCAGGTCATTTTACAGTTTAATGTACTCCTAATAGCCCTGTATTATTTTCAAATTGATCCATCTAACCGTTTTCCGGACAGATTGATCAAAGTTTTACAAAACAATTAAAGGAACATGTGATCATCAAAATAAAAAAACGACTTTTTTCACATTTTGCGTTAATTATTTGTTAACCCTTAACGATCGTAAGATTTTCTTGCAATAGTCACCCATAAGAGACGACAGAAAATTAAATAAAGTTCTGCAATATGACCAATTATTATGGAACTTGGCAATTTCTCATCCGATTTTAGTGAAATTTGGTATGCGTTATTGAAATGGGATTCTAAAACGATTCTTGGATGAAGTTCTGGAAAATGGCCAACTAGGAAGGAACTTAGCCATTTCTTATCCGATGTTGATGAAATTCAGTATGTACGATGGAAATGGGATTCGAAACTGATTTTTGGATGAAATTCTGGAAAATGGCCAACTAGTATGGAACTTGGCCATTTCTTATCCGATTTTGATGTAATTCGGCATGTACGATGGAAATGGGATTCTAAAGTGATTTTTGGATAAAGTTCTGGAATATGGCCATCTAGGATGGAACTTGGCCATTTCTTATCCGATTTTGTTGAAATTTGGCATGTACGATGGAAATGGGATTCTAAAATGATTTTTTGATAAAGTTCTGGAATATGGCTAGGAAGGAACTGGGCCATTTATTATCCATTTTATCAAAGAGCGTGTAATATCGGAAATAATCGAAATAAAATTAAATAACAAAGCAGATTAGGTTGATTAGCTATTTATAGCCGTGTTTTTTTATAAGTCTCGATAGATCTCAATAGATCGCATCCAGATGTTCTCTATTTTTGTGGTTAAACTGCAATTGATTCAGTTTATTTTAATCAAGAATAACATTTTATTCAACAGTTTATCGTACATGAAAATCTTGGTTTTTATCCAGATATGCTATCGAGACTACAGATTTTCCCTTTTATGAGTAAAGACACAAATTAGACATTTGTATTTTAGCATGGACGCATACCAAAGTCAATTTTTAGTACATATATCATACAATAGGAAACTAGTAGCTGATTTACATTTAATCTGTTTCTCTATTTTAAATGACAGAATATGTACGATAAAAGTGTTAATTTTATTATTATTTCCTTCCATTATGAAGATGCATATTAAAAATGTGTTATTTAATACTACTTACCGCAATCCACAACTTTTTTTGAGCGAGAAAGAATTATAAAATCGAAAAATGAACCTGTTTATCATTTTTCGTAAAAGTTGCTGAACATTTAAAAGATCATAGTAGCATTTTGAAAAAAAAAAAAAAAGTTTGAGTGTGTCCGTGTATGGATAAAATGTATTCGCACTTTTCCTCATGTATTTATACTTTTGGAATAACAAAATACACCCTGCGCCATTGAAATGTTCGGTTTGAATTTTTAAAGTAGCAAAAGTAGATAGCAAAAATAATAGATTCTGATTATCAAAACAATTTTTAGACTATTCCGAATATATTCAAATAAAAAGAACGGTAATCCAACATTTTAGACCTACATAACGTCGGATAAGGAATATTACCGCCCTACCTCGTAAGAATTTGATAGGTCTTTACAGTGTTTTTAACAAAGTTTCTTCAATTGAAAATTAGTTTTTTGTTGACAATGGTAATTTTTATTCAAAATAAGAATTAACAGAAATAAAATAATTCATCTCAACCAAAATATTTTGAGAGAAATTGAACTTTTTAAAATCAATGATTAATAACCCTGCCCTTGGCTTTTATGATGGCCTTAAACCCGATCAGCATTGAATTCTAAAGTTTGATTAAATAATATATTGTTATTTCTTCAAACCAGAGTTTTTCTATAAGATTTTTTGGCACTTTTCAGCTTGTAACTTGTAATCATCTTTCCCATGAAGGACCAAATATTTTCAACAATATTAAGGTCAGGACTATTTCCTGTCCAGGGTAACGACTCAATCACCAATATATTTTTAAATTCGGCTACCTAAACAAAATAGACATTAAAATTAACCATTCTTACTTCACAAATAACATCAATAACTCACGGAGAGTAATCGTCCTGGAAGAGTGGAATACCGATGTATTGAGTCAGGTCCTCAATAGTCACGATTCAGGTTTCGATAATTTTTTTTATGTTTTCGTCCGTTTTCTGAACAATGCAGAAGGCATAGTGATCAAACTGCAAAGGCTGTTATGGCTCTCCAGGCCATAACATATGGTGAATTTTTCACTGTTGGCGAAATACATTCTGTTAAATACCGTTTGCCTTTTCGTCGCCGAAACCTTGTCCTTACATCGAGTCCAAAGATATTGAATTTGGATTTATCCGAGAATATGAACCAACGCTAGTCCCTGGGCATTCAGTTTTTTTCATTCTATTGCGAATTTGAGGCTTGCAGCTGCCATTTTTGCTGTCAGTAATGATTTTCTCGCAGGTCGACAAGCGTATAAACCAAGTTCCTTTTAATAGTATGAACTGAAATAGTGTCGGTTGTTGCTATTAGAAGCTAACTTCTCAGCTCCAAAGCCGTAGCAAACCTTTGCTTAAGATCTAAATATCTGAAATTCGATTTGTTGAAACAGAAGTTCTCCTCTTTGCATCAGAGCCAAATTATCGTTTGATTTTCGGAATAGTGCCTTAAAAACTTTCTAATTGCTGTTTGGCTATACTAAATTACTCTTGCAATTTGTTAATGTGTCTACTTTTTGCCTTTGCTTGCAAAATTTTGGCTTTTTCGTTAGCATTTAATTTAGAGCGACACTTTGTAAAATTAACCCTTTGGCTACTTAATTGAAACCGAGCGAATATTTCATCCTTAGTTTGGTTTTAAATACCTAATAAGGAGTGTAAGGAGTGAAATATTCTGAAAATAAAAAAAAAAAAAAAAAAAAATAGCGAATGAGGTAAAATCTATGAGAGAATTGCATGAAATAGTAAATAATCGAAATCGAACATTTCAATGGTGCAGGGTGTATAATGAAAACAACATGGCGTAGCGTTGTCAAAATAAACACAATTTTTAGTGCTGCGAGTGCCAGTATTTTTAAGTGGATGATAGGAGTAGCTACAATCAGCGGCGGAGCGAAGGGGGAGTTGCGGGGGGTCGACCCCCCCCCCCCCTGAGTTTCACATATTATACTAAAATCATTACATAGTGATGTGTTGATCCACACAAAATAATTGATAATTCGAATAAGGCTCATTACCTGTTATAATACGCATGTAACCTATTTTTGATTCTTCATATAAAAGAAATGGAAACAATGCAGCGTAATATTAGACGTAATTTTTATAGATCTGTGTAGATCTTTTTTCCAGATTAAGTTGAAATTAGATTACATAAGCGAAGTTAATTAAAATGTTTAAAAGACGGTCAGGTATCACCGGTTGTACGCTTGTACCTATAATAACAAAATTAGCACAAAATATTTGTCAGATTTTTAGTAGTACTCTTAACCTGGATAATCTCTCCAATTGAAGAGTTCTAAGACGTTCAGGCGCCTTAAAAATTACCTAAGAAACACCTAAGAAATGGATTGGCATCATTAAACATTCCTAGAGATGTGGTTATATAAATAGACTGTGTCCTCGATGAATTAGCCTTAGTGTTACTACGAATCAATATAAAACTATAAAAAACTAATAAAAAATTGAATTCAAATAAATTCGAATGCATTATTTTCTTATAGAAATTATTTTTTTTTTAAAACCCCCCCTCGACGAATTTCTGGCTACGCCACTGGTTACAATTCATTTTTTATTTTTGCAAATATCTGAATAGATCTATCGAGACTTATAAAAAAACACAGGTTATGTATTTCAGAAGAAACTTAGAAAAGAAAAATGAAAACAAAATGTTTAAGTGTATATTCATTACCAAACACAAACAAACATAAAAATTTTTCCAAGAAAGAACTCGTACAGTCAGTTTATTTACATACTACTATTAAACTATTGCACATTATTGCGTATTCTTTTTTGCCTCCCATTGCAATACTCTTTATCTCAGTATTCATTAATAAATGGTTTACTGAAAAACGAGGGTTTACCATTCTGGTTTATGTTAAAAGTGTTTAAACATGCGATCTGGCAAATATTCTACACCGGAGGGAAGAAAAATCATTATTACCCTCCACATCCAAACAAAAAGTTTATCAGAAATATCCAATATCAAGGGAATTATTGATCGGTATGGAGTTACTAAAAGTGTTCAAAATAAAGCAAAAACTGGCCGCCCATCGAAATTAACGTCCAGAAATAAACGGTTCATTATACAAAAAATTAAAATAAATCCAAGAGTGAGTGCCCAGGAAGTTACGGATGATTTAAAGGAATATCAAGGAATTGTTGTTTCTGCAGAAACCGTACGAAAAGCCTTGCGAAACAAAGATTTTCATAACAGAAGTGTGCGACATTTTTTTTATAAGCAAAGTAAATAAAGCAAAACGATTAAAGTACGCTAAAAAATATGTAAATAAGCCAGTTGAGTACTGGCGTCGATGGGTATTTACAGATGAGAGTAAATTCAATATCAGTGGTTCGAATGGAAATTGTCGAGTGTGGAGGCAGCCAAATACACAGCTGGAACCAAAAAATATGGTTGGAAATGTAAAGCATGGTGGAGGCAACATAATGGTCTGGGACAGTATGTCAGCTAACGGTGTGGGAAATTTACAAATTATCGATGGAATAATGGACCAGTATAAATATATAAAATAGTGTCTTCAAACTGGGACTTCCGGCAGATTATATTTTTCAGCAGGACAACGACCCAAAACATTCAGCTCTGAATACCCGGTTATGGTTGCTCTACAATACACCAAGCTACGTTTAAAATCCACCACAGTCGCCAGATTGCTATACTATAGAGATTTTGTGGGTGGAATTGGAAAAATAGGTGCGCAAACGGCGTGTAAGCAATCGCTTAGAGCTGAAACAAGCTTTGCAAGAAGAATGGCAGCTATAACACCAGAATATACAAAAAAACTTGTGGATTCGATGTCAAAACGACTCCAAAAAGTTATACAAGGAAAGGGCTATCCAACGAAATATTAATTTCAAGCGTTCAGGCGATGATACGCCCAACAAAGTATGAATAAACCGACTGTGCGAGTTCTTTCTTGGAATTATTTTTATGTTTGTTTGTATATATGGTAATGAAAATAGACTTAAACATTTTGTTTTCATCATTTTTGTTTTCTAAGTTTCTTCTGAAATAAATACAGCAAAACCTCCTACTTTGGACACATCTCTATTTTGGAAACTCCTCTATTTTGGACACTTTCATTCAGTCCCTTGAAAAAATGCTCCTTTCCTCTATATATTGGGCAACCTTTATATATTGAAAATTGGACAACAAAAGTAATCAGACAGCGAAAATGTTGAATTAACTATGGAATTAATCTGAATTCAAAATAAAATTGTTGAAGTGCACGTCATTAATTTTTTATTAAAAAAAGAAGAAATTTTCCTTATATTGGACATCTCCATAAATTGGACAGTCCCTTCGCTGTCCAATATATAGAGGTTTCACTGTAGTTAATTCTTGAATATTCATTCGTAATGTTATTGTAACAATGGGATAACCCACTCTGAGCAAATGATCAATTTGTCCACAAGGATTTTTTCTTCAGTTTCGTTTAAGCAGGTTTGTCCCCCCTGTTTTTGTATTGGATCACCTTTTTTTAATGGCGATATATCACGGAATGGTGTATACCGTATTTCTCCGATAATTTCCTTAATCATAACTTATTATTTTTAACATGTTCAACTGCTCGTTTCAATATCAGAGGATCATGGATTTTATAAGGGACAATTTAAACGGGCATACAAGAAAAAATTTTTGGCGACAAACATTAGCATCAAAAATAATAAATTGGCATCACAAATAATATTTTGGCACCACATATGAAAAAACAAACAAATATTTTTGAAGGACATTATTAAATACTGTGGCGACAAACATTGACATCAAAATTAATAAATTGGCAACAAATGTAATATTTTGGAACCAGAAAAAATAATTTTTAGTAGTAAAAAAAAAAAAATCGAGACAAAAAATTAAATTTAATCGATTTTGTATTATTTAATATTTGATGGGGGATCGATATAAAATATTGCAGTGTCATTAATAGATTCTATATAATCCGCTCCTACGTGCGGCACGCAGTGCGACATGTTTGCTTATCCTGGCTCCTAAGTTAAATTAGGGATCTCCATTTTCCAGAATATTTTAAAACTAATTTAATTTTTTTATTTATAAATTTGTTGCCAGTTAATTATTTTTGTCGCCCAAAATGTTTATTTCGATGCCAAAAAATAATTTTTGTGTACCCTTCCAATAGTGCCAAAAAATTATAAATGTTGCCAAATTATTATTGTGAAGACATTTTTGTTTGTTGCTCATTAATTTGTGCCGTTTTATTATTTTTTTGTATCTCAAATATTAATTTTTTGTGTGCCGGTTTATTGCCAGCCTTTTTATAATGTTTTTGACTCTTCGACTTGTATTGTCTGGGCATTTTAATACTCTATAGCAATCAAAAACTGAAATATATAGGGGAGAGTCTCCGGTTGTGGGCACCCCTGAATAACTTTTGACAGAATGCAAATATGGCTTATCTGACTGTTGTCGTACTTGTATTTAGATAGTACGCAGTTTTCTAGCTAATATCGCAGTGGATGGACGAGCTTGTTCATTTGCTGCGATCACATTAAAAAAAAGTCCGTAAAAATCAACGCAATTGTAATTTTCCAATGTTTTAAAAGTGCGATAAATCAAAGTGAATAATCACAAATTAAAAAGGAAAATGGCATTAAAAGGGAAATGGATCTGGGCAAAGTATCTGTGCTTGTTTTACTGTTTTACTAATCAGAAAACTTAAAGCATATTTTAATTTTAATTTTGATTCAACCTCGTGTCGGTTGATTTTGTCGTACCTTACTGGAAGATCGCAAAAGGTACACACGAATGGTACAAACATTTCCAAACGGCTTAGTATAGGTATAGGGTGCCACAAGGCTCTGTTTTCGGCCCGGTTCTGTTTTCAGTATTTATCAATGATTTACCTAGAGTTATTTCTAAGTCAAAGTATCACTTATACGCTGATGATGTACAGCTGTACTGGAGTGACTATTATGAAAATAGAATCTCTTGTGTTGAAACCTTAAATAAAGATATTAGCTCTGTTCTGAAGTGGTCTAGGGAACATGGTCTATTGTTGAATGAAAGGAAGACTCAGTCCATTATCATTTCTAATAAATTTCTTGAAGTGGCTGCTTTTCCCAATATAGTTGTAAATGGTATAAACATTGAGTATTCTGATACAGTAAGAGACTTAGGCCTTTATATTGATCGGACTTTGTCATGGGAAATGCATATTAATATGATGCGCACTAAAGTATTTAATATTTTGCGGTTGCTGTGGTCGGTAACTAAATTTGGTTCTTTTGAGCTAAAGCGACGGCTGGTTCGCTCCTATATTTTACCCCATATTACTTATTGTGGTGCTGCATTATTTGGAATGAAAAAGACACAATTCCGGAAAGTTGAACTAATGTTTAACGCTTGTGTAAGATATGTGCACGGATTACGTAAATATGATCATATATCACCGTTTGTTAAATCGATAGTGGGATGCAGTATTTCTGATTACCTTGATTATCGTGTTTGTTTATTTATTTTCAATGTGCTAAATTTTAGAGAGCCAACATATCTATCGGAGAAAATGGTACAACTTCGATCATCCAGACAGAATAATTTAAGCATACCTAGAAATAAGACAAGGATTTTCAATTCTTTGTTGTTTGTCCGGGGAGTCCATATGTGGAATATGCTACCATCTGATTTGAAAAATGCTGCGTCGTCGAATAGTTTTAAAATGAAATATTATCGGACGTATAATTTTGTATGCTGAAAAGGATCTATTGTGAATGGACCTGAATTGGTTTTATTCGAGTTTTAGGATATGGCTGTCTATTTGTAAATTTGTAGCTGTTTCAGTTTATATTGTATAATTTTTCTTTCATTTCTATTTAATTATTTAGAGGGAAGGGTAATAAGGGATTGTTTTTGTAACTGTAGCCCAAAATTAGTATCTATGTATATGTGCTCTAATAACATATAATTATAAAAGTTATAATTAACTTAAATATGTTAACTTGGATTAAATAAATAAATAAATAAATAAAAATAGGTGAGTGTTATCGATATGTCTACAGTATTTTCGTTGTGATTTGTGATGCCACATCAATTATATCCAAATCATGAATGGTCGTTTTTTCCGGTATGTGGGCACTTAAATGTAACCGGTTGTAGACACCCTCTTTTTTACATTTAAAGCGTCTGTCTCCCCTCCCCCTAAAGAAGAGTAAAAAAAGAAGGTAACCCGTCGGCCAGATGCTTTAGAAAAACGAACTCTCCATCATCTGATGATGATATCGACTTTGCATCATCTGTTTGAAGCCTCTGCCATCGAAGTTGACTGAAGTTGAATAATTTTTTAAAAAGCCTTTTTTTGTTATGTTTGCCACTGAAGGCCTTTACAATTAATAAACCTTGAAATTCTTTCGAATTAGGTGCGTTTTCCTTCAACTATTCCCATTTTCAGCGAATTTTCTAAGGGTGCCCAATGCCCATAACCGGTTACAATTTTTTTCTTGCCAAAAATGATGACTTCACAAAATTGGTTGTAAAATTTTTCTAGTTGACGGAATCAATGTAGTTACTTTAGCAAACAGTTAGCTAATGCATCTAGCTTTCCACTGATATTCATATCTCCGCATAATATGGACTCAAAGGAAAATTATGGGTCAAAACAAAACTGTGCCCACAACCGGAGACTCTCCCTTACTATAACAATTTAACATTAGGGAAATTTAGGGTGTTTTCGTTTATTCATTATTGAAAGAATATTTCGTTTGACGTTTTGTAATTATGATTTGATGATAAACTGGAATAAACGAAAACACCATTAGTAATTTGGAATTAAGGAATACTTGGTAATGTGAATATAAACACTATTTCTGTTGTTTCTATTCACGCCACACTTCCTAATTTTTGACACTAAACTACAAAATGATAAAATTTAGGAAAAACGGTAAAGTTAAACTACAAAAGTAAAAAAGAAGACATAATTGAACAACTTATGTACATGAATTTTCTGTGAAATTACTCCAAATATGGCTCAATTACATAGAAAGTTTTTAGAGTATTTTTCGAACCAAAAAATGTTGATTTACATTTACCAATATATGTATATTCTTTAAAACTACGGGTGTTCAACCAAAAATCCCTATTATTTCTATTTTTGCACTCATCACCAACTTAAAAAATTAACGTTGCTTTTTTTGTATTATGTATTATGAAAAATTATCAGCAGTAATATCCCAATTGATAATTTCCCGAAATAATTTTATTATATTTTTCGAAAGGACGTTGCTTGGTAACAGCCCGAAGCCGAGGCTGAGGGCTTTTACCTAAAAGCAACGTGCTTGATGAAAATATAATAAAATTATGAGGTATTTATCAATGCTCGAGGGGTATTCGACGAGAAAAATTTTTGTAATTTTATTTTATTCTAGTAGTAAGGCTGCTAGATTGTAAATTGTTCTATGAAAGTGGCATTTTGAAACAGTATTTATTGTAAAATAAAACTATAAATTCTTTTCATCTAGTAGCCAGAGTATGTTTTTCTAAAATAGCAAGCCTATTAAAACGGTCAATTTCGAGTCACGTGTACGAAATAAACCAATCAAAATAACATTAGACTGATAATTTCCCTAGGGAAGTTATCAGTCTAATGTTATTTTGATTGGTTTATTTCGTACACGTGACTTAAAATAGACTGATTTAATAGGCTTGCTATTTTAGCAAAAAAATTTCACTCGTAATACAACTAGTGCTCAATTATTATCGATAATTTTTTACGAGTTAAAACCGCGCTGAAAATTCAATGAGTGCGCAGCACGAGTTGAATTATCTGCTTCGGTTTTAACGAGTAAAAAATTATCGACCATTAACTACAGCACGTGTTGTATTTAGTAAGAGAATACAACTTTCCGATCAGCAATTGAATCACGATTCATCCATTTGTGTTATGTTGTATATGCAAATTATTTGACAAGCTTTTGTTTGCATAGCTTTTCTTTTGGTGAGTGTATAAAAAAATAAATCATAACAAAAAAAATTGAAATATAATTACAAATCTAGAGATAATTGTTTGGCATTTTCATGTTGCTATGGTAAAATTCGTAAAATTATCGCGTTGCTATGGTGAAAATCGTAATATTACCGCTGTAATAACGTGTTGTTGTACGAATTTTGCATGGCAATCTATCTAATTGCTGTAATAATCACTTTTTCGTAAAATTTTCCATGGCATATTTTGTGAAAGTTGTATTCTCAAGTTAATTACTTTTTAAAGTTTTGTTTCTATTCACCCACCCCGCTGTTTCTATTCACCCCATTTTACGGTATGGATATAACAATGAAAATCAACAAAATTGCAGATATTTTTAATCTAAATTTAGATTCTCTTTCAGCCTATCACAATAATAGCTTTTAAGTTTTATTAATTAAAAACAGAAATACAATTTTTAATTTTATTAATTTTACTACCTTTTAATCAAATTTAGGTTTTATTCTATGTATTGTATTTATATAAGAGTTGACGCTATCTATATTGATTTCTGAAAGGCCTTTGCAAAACTAATCACAAGATATTAATTGATAAATTGATTAAGGTGAATTAGAATTTTATACTTTTAAAATGGATATCATCTTATTTGTCGCAAAGGTCTCAACTGGTGCGTATTGGTCAACATTTTTCTGAGAAGTTCATAGTCTCATCTGGTGTTTCTCAGGGTAGTCATTTAGGTCCATTATTATTTATTCTGTTTGTTAATGATATTGTTACATGTTTCAGGTTTTGTAAGTGTTTGTTAGATGCAGATGACCTAAAAATGTACGCTAACATCCGAAATGGTGCTAACGTTTTATTGGTACAACAGCACCTTAATCGGTTTAGTGATTGGACTGTCGAAAATCGTTTAGCTCTCAATATCTTCAAATGTAAAACTACCTATGTATGTCATTTGCAAAAATCAAGAATTCAATTATAGCTCCGTACGTACAGTTTACAAGATGTGGAAATTGATAGAGTTACTAAATTTATTGATTTAGGTGTTTGGTGTTTTGTTTACAGGTAACCTAAGTTTTGCTAATCATTTAGAAATGATTGTAGCTATAGGGCTGGTTCGATGCTTATGGTTTCGTAAAGAGACATGCTCGTTAATTTTCTGACTCATACACTCTCAAGACAATATACATTTCTTTTGTTAGGCCTATTCTGCAATACGCTGTAGTTATCTAGAGTTCAAGTTATACAATTTTGAAGATTTTAGTTTACCTCCTTATGTTGATCGTTGCACACTTACTTGAATTCAGAAGAGAGGTGATTCATGCAGTGTTTGCTCGGGACGTAATTTGATGAACCGGTCGCGTGTACCAAGAAATGTTTTAACAAATATTTATATTTTTTTGATTTTAACGTTTCAAGAGATCTTTTTAAGAGTCGTATTCGAAATAATGATAATTTTTAACACTTTTTTTTTATATACATACATACATATTCTATTGATATTGTAACCTACGTTATTTGTTAGTGCTGGTAGTAAATAAATAAATAAATGATAGATCGATTTTTAATTTTGCAATATTTTATACCCATAAATGCTACTATATTATCGTGATTCAAACCCCTTTTCGGTCAAAACGCTACAGTTCTTTAAACCGTTGTCCTAATAATCTTCCAAATAAATATTTGTATTTCTAATTAATAAAATGTAACCAGAACCACTGAGTCTGAATTAGCGACTAATATCATTATAATCTCCCATTGATCATTTATAACTTACACAACTAAATATCTCGTATATAAAGTATTATATGTAGAAAAAAAGTTTGAGGAATGAGTTATTTGACTAATAACTTATTTTTGATGCCCTTAACATTATCTATTAAGTTTTTATTTTTAAATATAAATCTAGGTATTTTTACAGGTTTTTATTGAAAACATAAAAGAAACAAATAACTTCTGTATGAAGTATTTTATTTGTAACCTTCACTTTTCAAAATCGACTTGTAAAAGAAAAATGATTGAACTTGATAAGCCAATTCAAGCTCATCCAAAATGCAATAATGTTTCTGGTCAAAAACAAACAACTTTCTAAACGGTTCATTCTTAGCAAGTAACAAGTAAGTAACAATATATACTGTAATTTTTATTTTCAAATTGGTTGAGCTTAGCGCGTTAATTAGCGCGTCAAACCGCTTTTATTATTATATAAAAATAATGAACCAAGAGGAAACAAAAAAAATAATTATGTAAACAATAAACAGATAATCAATATGGTCAAATGAAGGTTTTTACAATTGATGCTCGGATAGGTAGAAGGGCGAAACCCAAATTTTATTCGTTTGAATATTATTATTTATACCGAAGAATTCAAATGATCGCTGTTCACTAATTGGGAAAAACTTTGTAACAAAATATTATAATCAGTGAAACGTACATCCAAACTAGAGTATTTTATCTCTGTTCTTTCTTTACAACAATATCTACAACGACATTAAACAATTTATGTTCGTTCATGCTCGTACACACTAATTTGGCAGAAATTTAATCATTTATGTATATAAATTACACGCAATTGTATAAACAAATCAGTTTAAAAAATTATGTTGAACGATTATATTTCTTGCGTGTGGTAAATATATTAACCAGAATGTAATCAGAGTTTTATTTAACTTTTTATTAAATTAAATTTGTATTACAAATATTCAATTAGTGCCATTAGGAGAAGAGATTATGTGTGCATTGATTGATTGATTGATTTGAGTGTTCGACCAAGCTTTAACAAGATCTCCCGGAGATGATCGGGTCTCACTGAACACCCTGTTACACATAACAGGTTTATTATAATTAAAACTGCTCTGAAACAACATTTACTAATTTACTGAGTCAGATTTCTGGGCACTTCTGAAAATCGTAATCGTTATTAATTTAAATTCACTTAAAATTTATTAAAGATTAGCTCCAAAACGACGTACTGATCACTGTCCCAACGTAACACTATAGTTTAGCTCAAACTACTATTATAAATGAAGCATTTGCGCGAACCTGCCACTAAGATTATAAAAGTTTGATCTGTGATGGACGCAGTCCTGTATAATGAATTACAATTAATGCCATCATTAAACAAACTCAAAATGATAAGACGGTAATTTGTTCTTAAAGTATGAAGTCCAAACCGAAGTGCCTGTAAATTAAGCCGACAAAACCCAAAACGTGAAATTCTTAAGTACTTGACACCCTGTATCTTAAAAAACAACAACAACAAATTATTTTCCATAAATGTTTTGTTTAACCATTGCTACACATCCAAAATATAAAAATGATAAAATTCAAACATGACGTCCGGTCCCATATATAAAGAATATGTGATTTCACGTATTAACAAAAATCCAGATGTATACCACTAAAAATCCACAAATGTATAGTGATACCCATATAGCTATAGTAATATTCTGATAAACATAACTTAGAAATTTAAGATTAAAATCAAAGAGTGTCAAAATTTTGATCATGCTTTTTTAGTTAAGGGCTGGCTTTCTCGCAGAATATTTACATTTTACTATCAAAATGTTGCTTTCATAGACGACGATGTAAATGTTACGTACATATGTTCAGATTTCCCATCGAAAATAATTTTCTAAATCGATTGGACGTAAATTAAATTGTCCGGCTAGCACAAAAAATATTTGAAAAACTGAAACTGATTGTAAAATAAAACGACATAAAAATTATTTCGGTAATAAAAAAATGTATATATGTTTGTACCTGCTGTGTACAATATTGGTTGCATAGATTATATCAATCAATGTCTATCGATGTCATTTCGAAAATCAAAATATAAACGTAATTTTGGTACGATAACTATTTTTCATTAAAAACTTTTAAAATTAAAATTTGAAATGAAGTAGTGCACAAAAAAATACAGAATAGAGGAAAAATTGATTACAATATGTGTAAAGGGTGTTTTTAACTTCGCTGTAAATATTGGGAGAAAAACTGTTATCAAAGGTAAAATATTGAGTACATTTAAAACGAAATCTTTCTTTGAGCCTCAACATGAAAATGTAGGTAATTATATATTTAAACTATAGACAAATAGTTTATAATGTGGAAATTAGATGTTACTAAATTAATAAAAGGATGTTGTATCTACTTGTAAAGCCACATCTCAGGGACAACTCTGTGAGCTGACCAATCTTCAATACACTGCACTGTTATGGAATGACAAATTTGTATTGCTACATTTCTTATCAAAAAGAAAAAAATCACAAATCTTATGTACGAGAATGATCTGTGGTCACAACTTATAATGGTTTAAGGTGAACGACTCTTGATTTTAAAAACGTTTTCCTGAAAAATGCGAATTTGGCACGTAATAGGCTAGTTATATAGACGAAACCGAAACGGAATGAAATGAAACGAACGAATTGATTGTATGAAAACCTACTAGACCAATTATATAGAAGAAACGAAATGAAATCGAACGGAAGAATTGATTCAATTCAATTTGGTTTCGTTTCGTCTTTGCGGTTATGCAATAACGGTTGTTTTTTTTTTGTTATCCTTACTAATACTTATGTCAAATTGGCAAAACAAAATAAATAAAATTCAAAATGGATTCGGACGTCGAGGTGGAATGTATAGATGCAGGTATGTTAATCGTTTTCGTAGAAAAATATCCAGAGCTATACGAGAAAAAAAATCCCAGATATAAAAACAACCAATATAAAGACCTTATTTGGGCAAAAATTTCGAAAGAGATGGGTATTAAAAGTAATTTTATTTGATAATTTAAAGAAAAAATATTATTTATTATAATTTCTAATTATTTTTTTAGATCCGAAAGAAACAAAAAAAAAATGGACATATCTAAGGGATAAGTTCCAAAAGGAACATAAGAAAATCCAACCATCTGGTAGCCCTGCTGATTTATGTCCAAGTTGGAGCCACTACGAAAGCCTGTCGTTTTTGAAGAATTGTCTACGAAATTCTGTGTGAGTTATATTTTTTTATATATTTTATGCATTATATAATTTATTTAATGTTTTATTGTATATTAAACAGAAAAGAATTCCACAGTAAAACAAAAAACTCCTGAATCTGTATTGTCCGAAGAAATTATCAATTTTGATGATTTGTTTGAAGACGATAATAGTGAGGGCGGGGACCAATCCTTAAACAAGGAATGCAGCTCCAGTAACCCTACGAGTACTAAACGGAGCAATGAAGAAACGGAAATAACAGAAATTCTTGGGCTAATAAAAAAAAAATGTCAGGCAGCTGCGGCTGCCCAAGAAAGTCACATAGACAAATTTTGCGATTTCGCTAAATACTATTTAAAAGAATTGCCAAAAAACGACCAGAATGAAGCGATAGGTTTCATTACCAATTATCTCGTCGAGAAAAACAAACAACTTACAAAATAAAAAATTAATTTGAAATCGTATGTTTTATTTTTTATTCAGAACGTTGCGATAATAATAATAATTTAAGTGATTAAAATGTCTGTTTGCCATGGTAAGCTCCAACTCCATTAAAATATTCTTTTAAATCGTCTCTGAGTTTATATGCAACATTCGCTGATCGATTGTGCCCTAATCGTCTAACCGAAGCTAAAGGTTGATTTATTTCATCCCTCCAATGGCCTTCCAGCACTTCGCCATTTGCTAACGTCACATGGCCATAACCTACAGGACAGTATTGCACCAACGGCTGGTTTGTCTCATGTGTTTTAATAAAATTGTGCAAACAGGCGGTGGCCAGCACAATGCCAGTCGCATTTTCTGGGCGTAAATGAAGGGTTGTCAAAAGAACTCGCCATCTGGCAACCAAAATTCCGAAGGCATTCTCTATTGTTCTTCGAGCTCTTGATAGTCGATAATTAAATATTAATTTATCGTCTGATAAAAAATTGCCTGGAAATGGTCTCATTAAGTTTTCCATTAGAGGAAAGGCCGCATCACCTGAAATTAAATTGTTTTATTTCGTAAAATATAGTTCCTGTTATTAACTTACCGACAAAATAGTGAGGGTACTTTACCGCGGTATTTAGCAGCGTTCGCTTACTAGGTAGATTTAATTTATTGGACATAATAGCTTGTCCGAACTGTGACCGTTTAAAAATTCCTCCGTCGCTCTCACTACCAAAGAAGCCAACATCTACCATCACAAAGTTATAATTTGCATCGCAAACTGCCAGCAATACGATACTAAAGAATTTTTTGTAGTTGTAGTATTGTGATCCGGTGTTTGGTGGTAGGCGGATGGCAATATGTTTGCCATCAATGGCTCCGACACAATTTGGAAAATTCTATTTGGTATCAAAACCATTAGAAATTTTCGTCCATTCGTCAGTTGAAGGGGGTAACAAAAATAAACCCTTCAATTTTTCATAAATCGCCACACAAGTTTCCAAAACAATTTGTCGAACTGTAGTTTTACCAAGATGGTAGCATCATGCCACCGACTGAACAGAATCCCCTTGGGATAGGTAACTAGAAATAAGATTAGTTTATATTTGTTTCATGTACGAGTACGATAATATGTTTGTAATTAATTCCATACTTACTTACATTAACGTCACAGCAAGTTTCATTTCCGGAGAAATAGCTTTTCTTGATCTCCTTTTCAGCTGGATTTTTACTAAGGATAATAAGAAGTCAAACGTGTTGGCCGACATGCGGGTGTACTTGAAAAATTGGTCTCGATCATCTTTCTTCATTTTTAAAAAAATTACTTTAAAAAACCTCATTTTATCTCGGGATTGATTTATAGGCCTAACTCCCCAACGCCGTATACGCCGATGTTTGTTATTTCTGATTTTTATAATTAGCAATAATACCAATAAATAAAAATCCATATCCATAATTGTCTTAATATTTAATTAGCTTTCACACACGCGAGTAGACTTGAAATAATATAAAAACAAATGTGAAAAAGTCAAAAACGTTTTCATCAATTCGTCTATATAACTATACCCCTTTACGTCTTTTCGTTTCTTACCGTTTCATTCCGTTTCGGTTACGTCTATATAACTAGCCTATTAGCCATTACGATTAGTGACCAAAGATTACCTACTTATTGTTTAATATTGTTTTACGTTAAGTAGGTATAGGTACATAAGTAGCAGTAAATCTAAACTATTTAACATAGGAAATAATTGTTTTTTCGCTAATATTGTTTTAACAAATTTTTCGTCGACTACCTATATAATCTGTTCATCACTACATGTACATTTTTTTGTTATCTGTACAGGGGTGGCTTTGTGGGCTACTAAGCAAGAAAAATTTAGGTGGGTCGTGACCTTATCAAAAATTTCCTATTCCCGAATTGACAAAACAGTCATCGAACCAAAAAAAATCATTTCAATGTATTTACAGGTTTCAACATTTAATTAATAATTTTCGTGTTATCTAAACAAATATGAATAACCCGTCATAATAATAATCTGTGGCTTAGATGACGAAATTGAACCTTGCCGCATCTCAACTAAGACCTTATACAACAATCTATCCGCAACGACTGACCATGGCTAACACAAATTTATCCTCGCTCACAGAAATTTACCCTGACAGATTAACCAGCTCCAGCTTATTTTGCTGGATATGGCTCAGTCTTGAGGTGATGTTTTGCTGGATCTACCGGTGTCATGAGAAATGCACCACATATTTCAGATAGCTTCCCCTAACTCATCCACCATGCTCAACACCTGAAATATAAATTTTTAAAATAACATCTTTTTTAATTTTTATGCTATGTACATATTTACAATTTTTTTGATTTATTGAACATAACTGCGAATGTATTTATATATTTTTCTATACTGTTGTCTAAACAACATAAAAAATCAAATGAAAATTAAGAAAACAATTGAGAAAAAAATGAATTCAATTAATGTTTATTTCCTTGTCAATTTTTTTTTTTAATGTTTACATAATCATAGCACAACACAGATTGGTTTATAAGCAACCGCAGAGACCGAAGACAAAAAATTTAAATAAAAAAATCGGTGCTCGTTTGGCGAACGACCCTGCGCTGAAACTATGTATGAGTAAATTGAAAGAAATGTCAAAATTTAAAGAAAGAAAAATATTTATAATAAATGACACCACCAAAACCAATATGAAATAATAATATAAATGTATACAGTTAATTATAATTTACCCCTTATAGTGCCGAACAACGATATATCGTCGTTGAGTACGCTTGCGAGCAGTGCCAACGACGATATATCGTTATTTAACATTTAGCTTAAGAATTAGCAGTTAGGAACTCATACATGTGTTAAATGCATAATAACGTAATTTTCAACAAATAATGAAATACCCCAGTCATTAATCTATTTTTAAAACTAATTTTTTATTACCTTTTTCTGAAATTACATTTTGAGTCAGCACTTTATGCACAACTTCAATTTTTCGCTTGGCACTAAAAGAAATCTATTAGGAAAGTAAAATCTACGTTTTTCCTCTTATTTTCGTTCCCTCCATACGTCTCTTTCTCTGGCCATGATCGATGATTAAATCAATCTAACTACAATTCGGCTGATTTTAGTTATTTTTGTTTTGATGACCCATGCCACTGCCCACTACCTATGTATTTTATATACAGGTTAAAATTTATTTGGTTAATCGATTGGGTTGGGTGAGCGAACACCACTTCTGCATTGTACAACCATTTCAACAGATATGGTGCTGTCTTGCTTTCATAAGCAAAGCATTGCTTTGCCTACTACACGTTTCCTTGGCCGTTTTGATTCCACACATTAATTGTGTTTATTCGTTCACATTAATTTTTCTTTGAAGCTAAAATTTGTTTGATTAATATGAAAATTTTCGGCTTTTTTATAGACAATATATTAATTAAGATTTATTAAAATTATTTAATTAAAATTTTTTGAATTTCTACCGCGAAACTGGTTGATACAGCAAATTTTTTGACGTGAATAACTTAAAAATCACCAAATTTTTCTTACACAAATTTTTAAAGTAAAACAAATTAAATAAAAACGCTGAATTTTTATTTATTTATTTATAATTTTTTATGCGGAATGCATTTCGATGGTAAATCTATCATCTTCAAATGGTTTTACCATCGAAATGCATTCCGCATAAAAAGTTATAAATAAATAAATTAAAATTCAGCGTTTTTATTTAATTTGTTTTAATTTAAAAATTTATGAAACAAAAAGTTGGTGGTTTTTAAGTTATTCACGTCGAATAGTTTGCAATATATTAATTGTAATGACAGACTCAATATTTTCAATTTAATAAATCAGTAAAATAAACAAGTCAATCACTCCTAATATATCTACCAGCAAAAGTAGAAATATTATTCCCCCTCTTCTTTCTTTACCCCAGAATCATACCAATGTATAGACTCTTCAAAATTGAGAACCTGAAGGAGGGTCATTATGTTGGTAGTTCGGTTTCGTACTGAAAAGTAAGGTCTACTTATCAGATAACTAAAAAAAAATAACTCGTAATCTACACCTGCTGACATTAACTCGAATCAGATATACTATTGCTGGGTGCTGCTTATACGCTCCTAGTAAAATGATTTGCCTCTCTGTGTAGACTTAGTCTACGAGGCTCGGCCGTTCATTACTAAAAATTGACGCTGTACATATGTATTTATTTTTATATTTAAATTATTGTATTATTTAAAACGTTATAAATGCAGTAATGCGATTATTTGTGTTTATTATAATGTTTCTTCGAGTTGTGTGACTGTTGTCCTCGAATTCTATGTAACGGCTTTTTTTCCTTTCAACTATTATTTCCTTATTTAGAGGGAATTGTTTTTCTTGGACACTACGATTGCTCTATCGTCCGCATCAAAATTCACCACGCCTACCAGTTCCGATATCGTACAACAGATGTCACTCAAGTCTCTGTGAGGCAAATTTGGAAATGTTTTGACAAACGTCGAAACGTCAAATACTTTGACAAGAGTGCTTGTACGTGTAATTAGGTGGACCGGGCTACTAGGTGGACAATGTTGGAGTTTAATAATTGAAACGAATCGAATAGAGTAATTTTGACAGTGCTTTTACTTCGTCGCCGCCACAATACCATACATACTAGTGTTTTCGGACACAATGAACCGAAATGTAGATTGTGGATCGTTACAACCTTTTGAACCGTACTTTCAAGATACTGTAAACGTTGTAAGCCCAATGAAGGATTTTACACACTCTCGGGTAAGCAACTCGGGTAGGCAACTACATTCAACGGTGAGTGAGGACTCCGTCAAAAAAAAAAACGTAAAGTCTGTTTGATAAGAGTTGAAAGCTGCACAACGGCCAAGACAGGGCAGATAGAAGATGAACGTGATTGATTGAACACAATTTTGTTTGATCCTTAAGTTTTTTAACTCAACGAAAGTTTTCTTTTGAATCGCTGGTTAATAATAACATGTATTTGCATTTTAGATTAAAGTTGTTACTATACGCTGGTTGGCCTGACGGCAAGTTACAGTAGACATGAAATTCGAATGATATTTTATCAATGATCTTTTAAAACTGAAAAAGGTTGCAAGTGCACCAATTTAACGATCGACTTACATTTATAATATGCAAGAGTATTTTTTTCAAATTTTAATATTTCTTCAATATACATACATACACATTTTTGAATGGTTAAGATAGAGTTTTCTGAACTTATTTGTGTTTAGGCTAGTTATTAACAGTAAGTTGATGTATGATTATTGTGAAAATTCAAATAATTAATTGCCATCATAATGAATCGAAATTGAATTATGCACAAATAGTCGTAGTTTAAACGGAAATGTGAAATGTTAATTAATATGTTAATTAGTGAAAAAAGCAATTACCATATTGAATAATATAAAACAAAAAGCGGATTTAATCATAATGAAAGCATTTATTTTTAATTTATTATATAAATAATCTCATTTTTCGTATTCCACACCATGTACATATAAACACCAGAATTCAATGCATTTTGTTATTTGCTGTACAAATTTCTAGCGATTTACCTGAAAATAAAATTCTACTAGCATAAATATTTTTGTATTAACGGTATTTATGGTGTTTGATCAATTTTTAATACTATAGTTTGTTTCTTGTGCATCGTAAGTTAAATAAAAATGTTAAGTTTTAATTTCCTTAAAAATGTATTCATCTATAAAAGATAAAAAAGATTTATAGCGGGAATTCGAAGAAAATTTAATTATTTTTCACAAAAAAAAAAAAAAAAAAACCAATATTTTAATTTTCCTACCATCAAAAACAAATTATTATGTATATACATATGTACGTTTTGTACTATACATAATTATATTGTCATAATAATAAATTATAAGACGGTTTTACGATCAAAATATGGTAATGAATTCATTATTGGTTGACGTTAATTTAATATACCGGGTGTTTCTTTTAAACTGAGACGATCAAATATCTCGAAAAATAGCCACTCTACGGAAAAAATGTCCATAATCAAAATTTAATCATACCACGGGGGAAATACATTAGTGCAAAAAATAATCCCCCACCCCCCGCTTTGTAGGTGGGGCGGGGGTAACTTTTAAACTAAGATAGGAAGCCATATTTTTTATTGCAGATACGGATTCTACGACTAAAAGTACGTATGATTTGAATGAAATATTTTGTTCGGTTCATGATAGATGGCGTTGTAATCGACGAAATTCAATTTTTTCAATTTCTTCTTCTTAGAACACACGCATTCGATTCTGCAATGCGTTTGAAATAAAAAACATCACGTTTTCATTGGAAATACTCGAAATTCGTCATCAAAACAATTTATTAATGTAAATGGCAGGTGAATAAAATAATTTTAGGTTAAAATAAGTGTTCAAAATGATGGCCTGCGACTTCAATGCACTTATTAATACGCATTTCCAATGATTGTACACAACTGACAAGTGTGTTTGGTTGAATTTCAGCACACGCATTTCTGATTCGCTCAATCATGTTCTCACGTGTTGTTGGTTCTTGTTTGTAAACTTTGTCTTTGAGATAGCCCCACAAAAAGAAATCTGGCGAAGTAAGATCTGGTGATCTGGCGGGCCAATTTATCGGACCAGCTCTACCGATCCAGCGACCATTGAAATCACGATCAAGTACCTCACGTGCTACCAACGAATAGTGTGCAGGACAACCATCATATTGAAACCACATGTTCCGTCTCAATTCTAAGTTCAAATTTTCAAGTAATATTGGCAGTTCATTTTCCAAAAAGTTTCGGTACATTTGACCATTCTAGTTGCCTTCAATAATGTAGGGGCCGATAAGTTGGTTGCCAATTATTCCACACCACACGTTGACAGTCCAAGGGCGCTGATGTTCAACTTGGCGAAGCCAGTGTGGATTTTCAACACTCTAATAATGCATGTTGTGTCGATTAACCGTTCCATGGTTTGTAAAAGACGATTCGTCGGAGAACATTACGCAACGAAAAAAATTGGGGTTTTGTTGTATTTGTTCACGTGCCCATTGACAAAAAGTTACCCGATTTTGGAAATCAGCGCCATGGTGTAAAGACACATCATATGGATGATACTTGTGCCGTTTTAAAATTCTCGAAACACTGGTGAGGGACAATCCGGAATCGCGAACTATTTCTCGTATACTAACATGAGGATTATGAGTCGCTGCAGCCAATACAGCAATTTCATTATTTTCTCCAGTGACTGTTGCTCTACGGGTCCTCTTTTTCGGTTGAACATTTCCATCAGCAATAAATTGTTTGATAGTACGGCCAAATGAAGCACGTGAACGAATCCTATCCGGAAAACGTTGAGCGTAAATAGCAACAGCATTTTCAAGATTTCTGCCAGCTTCTCCATAAACCAAAACCATTTCAATTTTCTCTGGCGCAGTTAACGGTCCATTCTAAAGTATTTTATCGTTTATTTTGCAATTACGAAAAACATGAAGATAAGAAATAACACAAACGTTAAATGTGATTTACAAAACTGAATAAATTGTTTTGATGACGAATTCCGAGTATTTCCAATGAAAACGTGATGTTTTTTATTTCAAACGTATTGCAGAATCGAATGCGTGTGTTCTAAGAAGAAGAAATTGAAAAAATTGAATTTCGTCGATTACAACGCCATCTATCATGAACCGAACAAAATATTTCATTCAAATCATACGTACTTTTAGTCGTAGAATCCGTATCTGCAATAAAAAATATGGCTTCCTATATTAGTTTAAAAGTTACCCCCGCCCCACCTACAAAACGGTGGGTGAGGGACTATTTTTTTGCACTAATGTATTTCCCCCGCGGTATGATTAAATTTTGATTATGGACATTTTTTCCGTAGAGTGGCTATTTTTCGAGATATTTGATCGTCTCAGTTTAAAAGAAACACCCGGTATATAATAACATAATGCCCGTTACATAGTTTAGGCGAAGTATCGCTCTGGCCGAGCATTATAAACAAATTAAACACAAACATTACAAAACCTTGTCTTTTGTGTTTAATCAATTAATATGTTTTTGTGACCGATCCCCAACCTTCTTTTCACATAATATTATATTTTCTATATCTCACTACCGCCTCTCTGGTCAACCTTCTCCACCCTAGCTTGATATTATATAAGAGCGTCCGTCAAAGATTTATATAGGACCTTTAATACCGAGAGATTTTATTACTTAGAAATAATTCCTTTAAATTCGATTTTATTAAAGCAATTCACAAATAATACATTGATCCAACATACAGAATGGCATTAAACGTCACAGAAAAAATTAATATTTAAAAACTTATTAGACATATTTTTTTAATATTGCCGGTATTATTTGCCACCAGCAAAGGATTTTAATTCCTTTTGTCTTAAAGACACTTAAGCAACAATTGCTTGAATTTCGAAAGCGGTATTAACAGATGAAAACTATTTCTTCAAAAAGTTTATTATCTCGGAAAACGATCAACATTTTTTAATTGTGTTTTGCTAAAATGATCTTCACGCAATCCTTCAATTGATTAAAATTTTGTAAACAGATAGGTGCTGGATTGTCACATTTATCATCAACGTAAACAAACATCGTCTGTCCCTTTAAAAAATTTTATATTTCTATTTGGCAGTTTCCCTTTCACTGCAACCCCTTATATTCTAGACTCGAATGGACCCAAAAGTCAACTCAAACTGTTTATTACTAAAATCTATCTTTGTACAAAATTTCGACCAAACCTATCAATAATTATGAGAATGGGAGGCAAAACTAAAATAATGACTGATTATTATTAAAGAAATTTAAAAATGTTGAAACACATCCATACTTAATTAGGTGTACCTTTAGTGCAATTTTAATATTTTATGAGCTTTCCTATTTTTCTGCTCCTTGCTAAACAGAAAAATTACTTCTGACAAATTTTTATTATATTTTGAAACAAAAAATATATATTTTCGTTTATCAAAACGTCCGCAACATAGTTATTTAACTAAAATACTTCAACTGCTTAGTTTACTATTTACAAAAACAAACCCTTACCGAAGACATATTGCATGAAATGAGGTAGCTAAATGTCACCGTATTAAATAATATAAATTATCTACTTATACACACTCGTAACAAGAAACAAGGCACAAAGTATTTTAACATTTAAAAGAAAACCAGAAATGTACATTACATAGAAATAATTCTCCTTCTTGAAGATTTCAAGTAATTTATGGTGTCACAAAACAATTGTAATATGATAAAATACGAGTATGTTTAGTTTTCTTTTAATCCTTATTTTCATAATTTATTCATATTTTTATTCTTGTTTCCACTACGATTTGAAAAATTTATAAGAAAACCTTTTCGTTAGATAATATAAATCAAGTCACAGTTTCCGGTTGAAGAAAATTATAAAATTTATTTTCCGCTAACGATTTTTATGTTATGTTTTTATGTTAAGTTGTGACACTTGAACGGAATGAAGGATTTTATTAAAATAGATCGATAATAGTTTATAGATTTTAGCCAAAGTTGTTCACTTAAAATAAAACACACAGAGATTTTTTGTTATACTACAAAATAAATGCAAAAATTGTCAAATCCCATTAAACGCGAAACGTTGTCAATTTGTTACTCAGTCACGCCAATTTCGGTTGATGGATTGATTTGAAATATTGTACATAGGTAGACAAAAATTTGGATTAACACTTAAGCTGTCAAATTTCTAAAATGTCAACTTTATTCCTGAGAAAATTAAAAACCTTTTGATATGTTTACTAAATCTTATATATTCTATACATCGTTAAAGTACTTTTCTACCATGACTGAGACACAAGTTCGTTTTTATGAGTGTTATCGACAATTTATCATAAAATTAGTATAGTAGTTGGTACACACTGACTCAATGAGATAGTGGTTTAGTTCACAGGAAATTTATTTGACGCTTAAATTTTAAAACATAAAAAACAAATTCAACAAAGCAAGTCAAAACCGCTGACATTAAATTTGTTCAAAAATACTGTTTTGACAGTCTACACGACTAATAAAATAAGAACCTTAATAATTAGGGACTAGATTTAACTTGTTATTTTTATTAACTTGTAGAATCTTTGATATTTTGTTAAACTGTTAATTTATATTTTGCTTGGTTTCACAAGATATTCTTTTATTTTGCAAACCAAATTTGCAACACTTTTGGATAATAATCACATAATTTATTTAACAAACAAAAATATCTTCGAAATAGTAGTTTACAGAATCAATTTTGATTTAAATACACTGCAGTTTTCTCAAGAACTTGTTTAAGGTATTATTCTAGTCTAGAGGCATATATTTTGGGCGTTTTGTCGAGATCGATAAAAAAAACAAAAAATACTTTTACCATTCATTCTTTTCCAACATATTTATTGATATTTTAAAAACACACAAAAAAAAATTTGAAAAAAAAAAATGAAAATTAAATAAGTTATAAGTTGGTAAGATTGAGGGTAAAAAAGGGGGTATACTAGTTGACACGATTTTAACCCTTCTAGTCATCTGAAACAAAATTTAGAAAAAAATATTAATTAGTAAGAATATCGGTGTGCCCCTACCAAAGAGAAAACGGAATTTTTTTTTCCAAAATGAAAAAAAATAAAATGTCTGAAAAAAAACGCATTTTCCGACTCCTTTTTTATAATTTTTAATCTTTTAAAATAGCAAAAAAATAATTTTGATTGAAGTAAATCACAACATTTGGATCGCATATAAATGCAATAGTGTTAATGCATCGCTCACATTAAAGTGATTGATTGATGAAAGAGAAAGATTGATTGATTGATTTAGTGTGTACAAACAACCCTAAGGCAAGTTTCCCGAATTCGCTGGATCCACCGTATACACTTTTACGAATAACAAAATCGAGGGAAAGGAAAAGGTATGTTAGCACCAAAGAATCAACCGGATTCCAGGCACCTAAGTAGTTGATAGTTAGTAAATAAGACAGCACAAGACAGCACAATTATTAAACTGCACGATTTTTAACTACTTGTTGTTCCTGGAGAGTTAAGTCAGGCTATACCTTTATTTCTATTCAAATTTTATTTTTTTTAATTTATATATTTAATTTAATTTTATTTTATTTTTATAAAATTTTTTAATTTTATTTAAATTTTTTTTTTTTAATTTATAATTTGTTTATTTTTATTTTTTGGAAACATTTTGTATTAGTAATTTTTTGTAAATCTTATACTTTTTAAGATATTTGCAAAACAAATTTTCTGGCCCAAGGGAGTGGCCACTTCCGGTTGACCGATTTGGAGTAAAATTCACATGGGACCTCCCAATTTATCAAAAAAGCTTAAATCTGATGCTTCAGTTCGATTGGTTAAGCCATCTGGGCTGTAGAGAGGACACAGATTGACAGACGGACAGACAGACTGACAGACAGACATCATTTCGAAACCCACTTTTTCGAACTCAGGGGACCGCAAAACGATAAATCTTCAATAATCTCAAGGTCGAAAATTTTCATTATTACTATACTTTATTTTACTTAAGTAAAAGAAAGTAAAAATAAATTAAAAATTATTAAAGCTCAGAGATCCTCATTATTTAGTTGTTAGAATTGCTATAGTAAAAGTAATTAATTAAATTCATCATCATGGCCATTAATATCTCTGAAAATTTAAAACAAATTAATCAGTTATTCGTTATTTCTAAGAAAGTAATCATCATTAATACAAAATACATTCAAAACTTATCGAAAAGTAGCTCATATATAACCTAGTATAATAAATCCAATTAGTATTATCTACCTATTAAAAAAATATCCCACCACACTAGTCACCATCGCAACTCAAAAATACAGTCGCCAAACTTCCACTAAGGCTACACAACTACATAAGTCCGCCCCATGATGAAAGTGTAGTAAAATGTGATAAAACGAAGCAAAATAAAATGAAAACTCGATTAAATAAGGATAAAGATAACACAAATTATATTTTTGCTCTAGACGATTCATGATCTGACTACAACTATCTCCATGCAAAATCAAAACTAATATATGTATGTATATGCCGACTTACTTTGGGAACTGGAACTGGAACTGGAAAAGTAACTGCTATAAGAATAAAAATGCAATTTATGCTTAAAATTAAAACCGAAAATTATTTCTTTTACTTTTATCAGTTGACATTAAAAATAAAATATAATAAAATAAAAATAAAATTTCTAAAATATTGCTAAAATAGTTCTATAAGTGCCAACAAATCTTGGCTTGAAACTATTCTAAACGGAATGAAAAATACACGGCATTGTTGTTGTTCCCAAAGTAATACTACAATAGATTATCAAATATCAGAACATCTGTTTTCGCAATTCTATCCTAGCACAAATTTATTTACCCAAATAAATTTCATATGGCAAACAAATATGAAGCTCTATATAAAACCATCACCGATCTATGTATAATACAACAACCAGCTTATTATTTATATAAAAATTTTAATGTTGTTTACGTTACGATGCATCAAAATTTAAACCGAGCATCACAAATAATTTTTAAAGGACTGTATATAGATACTATTTCCGAATAAGGCCTCGTTACAAATTTAAACATTGCCTGAATGCATCCCGATGGATTGCATTTTATCTATATCTACATTTAATTTTTCACTTATTTCACTTTTAGATAACTATCACTAAATTGACTCAAAATAAATTAAATTAAATATATGCATACGAATAAAATCTATTTTATCTATTTAAAACACTAGCATAAACAAAACAAAAATCAATAAAATAAAGTAAAATTTACGCAGAGGACGACAAAAAACACGTCTATCCTCTCGTAGGAGCGTCAATGACCGACCATTAAAGAACGAAAAGAAAGAAAGATTAAAATGAAACGGCTTAAGGATAATTAGGTTAAGTAAAACATTTACAAAATTGTACATTTTCAAAATATGTAGGTAATTTAGTTTTGTAATTTACTATATACAAATTAGATGGGAAGCACAATCGAGCGTTAACAAAAATTGAAATCGTTTTGCTTTGAAATAATAGAACAATTTAACAATGCAAATTAAATGTATTATATTACATCGTTTGTAGCCTAGCCGTAATGTTGTATGGAGCAGCGTGCGAAAGGTCTATGGTTCGATCGTTCTCAAACCTTTTCTATTTTGTTTTTCCAATTTTATTTTTTTATTTTTTTTTTGCTAATTATTTATGTGGCAGACCAAATATTCTTCTTTGATTATTTCGCTATATAGTTATATCACAATAATTACTATAATTTTTCTCAATTTCGCTAGTCTATTTTATAATAGCGCAGAGTTTGTAACATAATGCAAATTTTTTTAGAGTATGTAATGGAAATTCGGCGTTTGTTTATTTTAGTTTTTTGACACATTGAAAAAAAATTGTTTTCTATTTTGAATAACAATGAAAATGTAGTTAAGTTTTACTATAGTTTGTGGTTTAGTGGTAACACGCGGGACTAGAGCGGCAAGATCTTCGGTTCGGTTCTCATACAATTTTATTTTTGTTATTATTTTTATAATTATAACGTTTTTCTTAACTTGATTTTTTATCTATCTGTCTGTCTGTTTGGGTCATAATTTGAGGTCGATTTTAAACCAACTTCCCGATGACCTAGAGACTTGAAATTTTGGACATAGCTCAGAACTCGATGACAATGCAATATTCAATAGTTTGCGATATATTTCGACTCCAGGTGGTGCTGTAAATTACGCTTTTTGAGATCGTTACAATAAATCGACGTCATAGTATGCTGATTTTTTATGCATACATAATTATAGTATGAAAAAATTTAAAGTGTATTTCATTGAAAACCTGATAAAAATTCAGAAGAAAACAATTCGATCAATAACTTGGCGCCTCCAAGTTATATTAATTATTTGGAGACAGGTTCGATAGATTGCCGAACAAAAGTTGTTTCTAAATTTTTTACCCTCCAAGTAACCGAATACATAATCGAGTACTAGAAAATACATCAGCACCCTTGTTGGCAACACTAAAAAAGCAGAAAATTAATTAAATAAAAAAAACTTTTTAATATAACGTTTTTAAAATGGACTAAAAAGAAAAAAATAATTTTTCCTTGCCTCACAGTACATAAAATTCTGACAATTTACGATTGTAAGTTTTCAGCAACTATGAGAATATTTGGAAAATTTAAAACGGAAAACGTGGAGCGCATATAATGGTATAATACAGTTCTGATGGCTACATAAGGCTGCGGTTACAGTGGATGCGTGTTCTGACGAACTTTTGTTTTGACGAATTTATCAGAACTGTTCGTCCGAATATAACCGGTTATAGTAACTGCGTATACTGACGAAATGTGATTTGATAACAGTAGTAAATTTGCTGTACATGATGGAACACATCAATGATTTTCTACTTTTTGGAGAGTCCATTATTAATTTTACTTTTAAGTGAAAGTAGGGAATACTAAATCCTTTGTTTGCTGCAAGAAACATAAAAGGAGAATATTATACATTGTTTCAAGATCTGGCAAATCAACAAGATAAGTTTATAGAGTATTTTAGGGGCGTCCAAATACTTTTGATTATATTCTTGAGGGAATGACTGAATGTATATCTAAGCAATCAAATTTCCGTGAATGTATATCGGCGGAAGAGAGCAACATTGAGGCAAGAATAAGTTTTTCATTTTTAAAGATTATTTCATTTAGTTTTTATTTAATGTGTACGTACAAATAAAAAGTACATACATTTTATAATACAAAAAATAATACATTACTATGGATGATACTATACTGTATAAATATAATATATAACTTCTAAATACTTGAATTGTGTGAAGTGAAATATGATGTCAAGTCGAAAGCCTCCATTTCGTTATGACTATTATTTGGAGGAGCATTATGAGCTATAAGGTTTTCAGATCCCCACGTGATTTTGGATGATTATCTTTCTGAATACTTAGCTTCCCGGTAAGGGATAATTTGTGAACCCAAAGAGTTACTGTGAAACTCTTGATGACGAATTTGAGCTACAGTAAAATTGATGCCTAAAATTTTCCTTGTCACAAAAACTCCTATTGTAGTTTGCTACGGACAATCAATTTTAGACCCTCGGGAACTTTTCTCATAAAGGGCAATAGACTTATCAAAAAATTATAATCGGCATTCTCTATTTTGCTTTCATATATGGATAAGTATCGGTTGGGGTAATTTTTGTCCTTTAAATCCTATAAAGTCCGATTTGTAAAAACTAAACTTTTCAATATCCATTATAAATGATATATGTATGTACCAAGAAACTCAAGAATTGAATCACGGTGTTCGCACGAAATTCGTAACAAAAATCAAATTAATTTGAAACAGGAAACTGTTCGTGCGTATTCGTGCATATTTTGAGGAACTGGTCGCATGTACTCTAACCACACTCATTAGGTTTTGAGTATTCGATGGTTCTGACGAATTCGTCAGAACAAAAGTTCGACAGAACACGCATCCACTGTAACCGCAGCCTAATACATACTAAAGAAAGCTAACTATGGTATTAAAAGAATTATAGTTAACATCACTTGTCAGTTAGCATAATTAAATTGTTAATGAACCATGTATCAAAACTTCGTTAGATGCGCTCCACGTTTTTCGTTTTAAATTTTCCAAATATTCTCATAGTTGCTGAAAACTTACAATCGTAAATTCTCAGAATTTTATGTACTGCGAGGCAAGGAAAAATTATTTTTTTCTTTTTAGTCCATTTTAAAAACGTTATATATTAAAAAGTTTTTTTATTTAATTTTTTTTAGTATTCATGTAATGACCAAATATTTTACTATAAATTAAATATTGCGCTTTATAGTTATTACAATAATTACCTACACAAAAAATACGTGGTACGCATTCATGATGCACCTAAATGTATGTGATTGTGAACACGACTACAAATTATTTAAAAACTGTTGTATTATTGCCCTGTTTCATCAAAAATATCCAATATATTACCTCCCTTTCTTCTTTTATAAAATCACGTTTTATTTCATAATAAATACAAATTCTATGCAAGTTGAGTTAGCCTTCAGCTAAATATTTAGCTCGACGAAATTAAGCAGTTAAATAATTAGCTCTCCAGTTAAAATGTGCACGCAAAAACAGAAATAAAATTAGCATGCGTTGAACTTGTATTATGAAATAAATCGCAATATAATAAAAGAAGAAATGGAGGAAAAATTATTTAACCAGGGATGGTCTGTTTTGTTGTGAAATCGGGCATATGAGTTG
Source organism: Tipula helvola (assembly GCA_963556165.1). Taxonomy (NCBI): domain Eukaryota; kingdom Metazoa; phylum Arthropoda; class Insecta; order Diptera; family Tipulidae; genus Tipula; species Tipula helvola. The sequence goes on along the minus strand of OY744482.1, from coordinate 238,325,667 downwards.
TAGTAAGCCATGAGAGTTTTTCGGTAAACAATTATTTTCGTGTCATAAACTTCGTAGCAAGCTATGTTTGAAACAATAAAACTCCGCATTGCTTGAGGCATTATGATCCGGATCAGATTAAAGTTTACATGAAAGCTACAACAAAAATTTAATAAATTTTTGTTTTTGGGTCAAAATGTTGATCCGAGTAGTGGTTTTTATTGGTTGTCGTCTCATGAAACTTGATCTGATCCGGATCAGATTAAACATCAAGAAATGCTGCTAATATAACAATGAAAATTAATAAATTTTCTTAGGTTGAATGTGGCTTAGTAGTAACGTATTGGACCAGGGCCATATATTAACGGGCCTGATTGTACAAAAATCGAAGCTTTCGATATGGGTACTCATTTGTCTATTTTATATGGCAAATGCATATTTTGAGTGATAAAATCATGATATAAAATATGAGTAATTTTAATGTTTGTTGAATTTAAAAAATTACTTGTATTTTAAACCATTTGTCATTTTAATTTCGAAGAATGAATCAACCTCGAAATTAAAAAAATAATTAAATAAAAATAGTCCCTTTATCATATTTTATAGAAAAAGTTTCATTTTAATTGTGCTGCCAGATGCATAAATGTACAAAAAAAAAAATTAAAACAGCAATCGCTGAAAAAAATGCTGAATATTCCTCAGCAATAATGAAATGTCAAATTTTTGTTTTGGTTTTTTATTGTGTTTAGATTTTTAAATTAATTTTTTTTATATCGAATACTCGTATCCACGTATTGCTCGTTTATAGAACACAAACGCTGGAAATCGCTCCATCGATACCCCAAATATCAAAAATATTTTATGTTTCAAGAACTTGCAAACATCAGTCACCTTGTTGTTAAGACTAGTTTTGTTATCGCAATTTTGTATCGATTAACCGAGCAATTTTATTAATCGACATTTCAATTAATACAAGGTGCAGAGAAGAAACCTTTGCAACGTAATCAGTTGCTCATAGCTCATGAAGGCCACCAAACTAAGGTGTAGCAACTGTTTCTTTAAATGTTCAGATGTGCGCAATTCATACAGCTCACGCAACTCTGAATTAGAACCCACAAAATTCGTGCCGTTATCAGAGAAGAAAAATGGTTCAGCAAAGTCTAAAGAGAACGGTGAAGCTGCATTTACCCGTTCTGGCGGTAAATCACCCATTAATTGTGTCATCGGAATCTGTCGGGCACGAAAGCATTCCTTGCTTTCTCTATCAAACTTCTTGCACACGGTTGTACCGTAGAATAGCCAATAAAACTGGGGACCGGCGGCTAATGACGCTCGTGGACCAACATAGCAATTTCCTATAAATTAATGTTAGCATACATTGATGCATATTTGGTATGTTGAAAATTCTCCCAACACGAATGATGTGATGAGTATCTAAAAATAGCGATAATGAGCAGAAATGGGGTTGCCTTACGACGAAATTTGCTTTTCGCAACCCACTGTACTCTTCAGGAAAAGCGTCTCTCTGTACAATTCTAATGATCGTATGAAGTGCTCGATCTAATTCTTCCAGCTTAAGCGGCCCGCTCATTTTCAACTTCGGCTGGACTGGAACCTTAGGTGTAACATATATGCAAGGACTTGTCGAAGAATACCACGACTGGTGTCGGGTTCTTCATCTCGAACGAATTCTCAGGTAGAGGAAATTCTGCACGGAGCGTCGGCCAACACTAAGGCCCGATTTTATGAACGAGGATAAATGATTAATCCTCTGATTTAGCGTAGTTTGCATTGTTTCATACAAGGCAAACTACGCTAAATCAGAGGATTAATCATTTATCCTCGTTCATAAAATCGGGCCTAAGCTTTATTTAAGAGGAATGAAGGTTTATAAGTCCATGAGTTGAATAAATTTTCGATTTTTACTCCTCGAGAAATTAGATCTACTGGATCACACTCGGTCAGTACATGCATCCATTTTTCTTGCACGGCAGTGATACGTTTCTAGATGAATGTTTTCCGTTTAGATGGGCAGAATTTTGCCCAAGCGTTTGTCCAAGAATTATGTGCACTAGTGGAATTAGGAGAACTGCTGCACACAATTCTAGTCGAGGTAAAGTTGTCCTTTGTAATGAAGCTATGCGGGATTTTGAGCAAAATAGCTTAAGGAAGACCAGACCACCATAGGTAATGAACTTCTATGGTGAATAACTGCCCCATAAGTGCGCTCACTCACCGTGTATCTAGATATACTGTGTGACTTGACTGAACTGAATAGGTGACGATCGATGTTAAAATTGTTAAGTAACTTCATACTTTATCGAAGCGTTTGCCAATACGTTGATATGTTTGTGGTGATGATTGATCTCAATGCTGCCATAGTGATTACATTAGCAGTTTTCGCAAAATCGAGACTGTTTTACCTCTACCAGCAGACTGAAGTATGTTCGAAATTGTAAATTTCAGTTGTTGCAGCAGCGATGGAATTTGCTTTGAGTAAATCATCTACGTAGACATCTGCCTCTAGTACTTCGGTGGTGACAGGTAAAGTGCCTACATGAACGAGTGCTAGCAGTTTAAGGCATCTAGTTGCACAAAATGGTGCTGAAGACGTTCCATATGTCACAGTGTCAACTTAAATGTCAAAAGCGGTTCAGCTGGTGAGTTTATCTACAAGATGAGTTGGAATGTCTGGTCGTCTTCGTGAATTCGGACTTGACGAAAGCGATGCATGTGACCGAAAGTCAACTAAAATTTAGAAAAGGTCATTCTGCACAACTCGAGGTTCCATATGGCCTAGCGTGCTGTACTTATTCTTAAACAGCGAGTAATTGCGTTCAATAACTGGTCAGCCATCTAGATTTGACCAACGGAGAGTAACTGTTGATATAGATATCTGCACCAAAGAGTAAATTAATGTCTCTTGTTTGAATAATTCGGGATTAGCCAGTTGGATATTTGATGGAATTCTCCACGATCCGATATTATTGATTGTACAGATTGGCTGATAGCACGAGATCTTCGGTAACACTTGAACGTCCAAAGCGGTGTACAAATTAGTAGTGTTTTATTTCACGGTAATTGTTTTGCTGGAGAGAAATACAACGGCGTGGGCGACAATTCCATGAATTTTATTGGTCCTTTGCGTCGTGGTAATTATAGTAGAGCTGAAAATGAGTCAGTCATAAAATTTATTTGTGAGCTTGAGTCTAACAATTCTCTTCCCAGAACAGGATGTCCAGTTTAGCCAAATAGATAAATGATGATGAAATGGCTCCATTGATGAAATCAATAATGATGATGAAATGGCTCCATTGTTGGTTTGTTTCTCACAATTTTTAATAACTGAATTACTCGAGGCGTTCTTATTTGTAGCTTGACAATGTACACAATGAAACTTTGAAGTTGTCGAAATAGTAAGTTAGTTCTGAGAAAATGCAGAGGTCGTCCATCGTTGGTAAGTGGGTTGTCGGGGCAGCAATTTTCTAATTGTTTTTTGTGTCTGCATTCAGTTTTCATCTCATTTCGTATGTAATCAGGTCGTTCCACTGCTTTACTAGTCGTTTGAGAGCATCTAGTGAAGATGCGATCGAATGATCAACAAATTCTAGCAACTCATGGACGTGTCACAAATGAAATTTGATTTGTCGAATCTATCCTTAAGAATTTTTCGGGCGACTTCATAGTTCGATAGGCGCTATGGGACTAGCAGCGATACCACTAAGTGACAATCTAAGGTACTGAATCTTTGTGTGGTGAATAATGGCATGGCATTAAACATGCCAATAAATGGATTCCACTTCAGATATCTACGACTAAAACTCGGGGGGTTCACGGTAATACGTTTTGGCACCTACGGTTGCTAGTAGCTAGTTTAAATGTTTTGCTTCGTTTGCTTCCGCCTTGCGTCATTCTTCTTTTAATTCTTCTAATTTTTCCGCAAATTCTGAGGTTATTGAGATGCATATACATATTACTTTTCGATTTTAGTCCGTATCTTATATTCCTCAGCAATAATGAAATGTCAAAATGTCAAATTTTTGTTTTGGTTTTTTGTTGTGTTTAGATTTTTAAATTAATTTTTCTTTTATATTGTACAATAAAATATTAATGTACATATTATTTCCAATAAAGTTTGTGTTTTCTTTAAATTTAATTGTGTACATATGAGCAATACGTGGATACGAGTATTCGATATAAAAAAAAATTAATTTAAAAATCTAAACACAATAAAAAACCAAAACAAAAATTTGACATTTCATTATTGCTGAGGAATATTCAGCATTTTTTTCAGCGATTGCTGTTTTAATTTTTTTTTTTGTACTTTTATGCATCTGGCAGCACAATTAAAATGAAACTTTTTCTATAAAATATGATAAGGGGACTATTTTTATTTAATTATTTTATTAATTTCGAGGTTGATTCATTCTTCGAAATACAAATGACAAATGGTTTAAAATACAAGTACTTTTTTAAATTCAACAAACATTAAAATTACTCATATTTTATGTCATGATTTTATCACTCAAAATATGCATTTGCCATATAAAATAGACAAATGAGTACCCATATCGAAAGCTCATTGAATATTTTTTCGTGTACAATCAGGCCTGTATATATAAGGCCTTGATTGGACTAGAGCGGCTTAGGTCTAGAGATCGATAGTGCTCAAAACATTTTAGTTTTGTTTTTCAATTTATATTTTTTTTTTAAAGAAAAGCATAGCTCCCGCTGTTTGTCGGTCTGTAATTTTTTTTGTGTGATGATCCAAAACATGTAAAATTATCTTTAAAAGCTCTTGCTCTTTGATTTAAAGTCTGTTTAAAGTTCAATAATCCTTAAAAGCATTTAGTCTCACATCACCATTTTATATAAATTGTATCCATCCTAGGACGATCTGTACTCCCTAGTAAATAAATATGAATAAAAGTATAAACATGCTTCAGTATTATAAGAGATGTGTTTATTTACCCCTTTTCCTATTGTATATATGCCAAGACAATCGTTCTTAAGGAGTAAATTCCAGTCGCGCGACGGAGCTGACACGAAATTTCTATTTTATTACCGAGACTCAACACAATATTTAATTGCGATTTCATTTTATATAAAGCTATGACGATCAAAATTGTAAAACAATGGTTACAAAACATGCTGGCAAATCAAATTTCCACTTAGAGCCACTCAATTACAAGTGTATTGCTTTGGTAAAAGTGGATTAGATTTAGGTTTGGATTTAAAATTTCAGAAAGCAACCAGCAAAGATTTATTTTTGAATTTAATTTTTGTTTGATGTGTTTCATATGAAGCAAATTCTAGTGGTAGGTATTGAAACTAAAAATACGATTTGATTTAAGTAAATTCAAAAAATAATTGGATTTAGCTGAATCTTTTTTGGATTTATTTAATGCAATTGTTGTTGTATTTTTTTGTAAATTTACCAAAGCAATACACTATACGATTTTCTACCAATTTTGGATGAAAAAAAGGCTTACTAGAATTTTTTCCTGCTGCACTTCAAAGTTCTTACCGCTACTAAAGCCACATATTATAGACCTTTCGTATATTGCCGATGATTTGGATTCTTATAGACTTGATGTTTAAATGTTATTTTTAATTATTTTCATATTTTTTATTATTATTTATTTAAATATGATATTATGTGTAAAATGTACCTTATTGAAATAAAGTGATCTGAACTTTATCCAGTTTTGATCTACAAGGTGTCCAGAAATTGTCAGCTACCGTTGGATTCCTTATTTAAAACATTAAAGCGAAGTTGACTTTACTAGTCTCATTTTGAATATAAGGGCGTCCCTGACAAATTATAAGCGTTTAAACAAAAGGCTTCCTACTTTAAGTATCCTGTGCTAAAAAATCGGCCATATCTTGAAATCTACTTAGGTATTATAGTTTTCAAATAATATATTCGTTTGAAACATTATAAGGTGTTTTTTTATAAACAAAGTATACAAATTACAATAACTTTAAATATTATTTTTTTATACTTATTCAAAACATTAGATTTCAAAATTTTTCAAAACAAAGTTTTGCTTCGATAACCTTTCTCCACAGCTGTAAATATTTGTTTCTATCCAAAATCTTTCTGAAAATCTTTCATATTATCAAAGAAAAAGTAAAAGTTAACAAATCAAATTTCAGTTTTCCTTTATTACATCATTGATTAAATATTAATCACTACATCAATCATTTTTTTTTGCATCATATTTTCTAAATATGAAACCTTATCTTATTTTTTAATATCCTTTGATCAATCATCTACGTTTTACTCATTCCTAAGTAACAAAAACTAGGAAATACAAACAAAATCGGAAAACACAGTAAAATAATCATAACAAACCTGTACTAATGCAAATATTATATTGTACATATGAGAAAAATAACAACAATTAAGTTCATACTTTGTGTGTTGTTAGAAAAGGTATTCCACTCTCAACCAATTTCTTCTCTATTTTAAGTGACTAATAGAGACAATAACCAAACGTATGGGCAGAAATCAGTAATATTATCGTATTATGGTATACTTAAGAGGCTAACCTTGTGTAAAAAATCAAAAACAAGCACTTTTTGTAGATTAAAAAAGAAAACTAATCAATGTATATTTTTGCAATTATTAATATTTAGTATAATTATATGAAAGTTTAAGCAAGTTATTAAAAAAATATGAAAGTGCCTCTGAAAATGTATTATTCACGGCGCGGCGTACATTCTAGCATCTCGTTTATCGGAAAAAAAATATGTTTTTGTAAAGTTTATGAGTGTAGTTTGTATGTATACTTAAAAAATTAATTATTTCGTACGTTTTTTGTTTATAACTCTTTCTTAATAATGCTTTTAGTACAAAATGAGTAGTATACGTTCAAGACAATTAAATCATTTTTAATTTAAAGAAAAAATTATTTTGATACATCGAGAATTTTTTGAGTTATCCTGGAGGCTAGTTTCAAAAAAATGGTTTTATAACATTTTTTCAAATTTCCAAATGTTTGTTCAACATTCACTCTACCTCGATTCAAGTTTTGGTTAAAAAGTTGTTTTCTTCCATCCAAGTTTGTACCATGAAAATCTTTTATAATCCAAGGCAGAAGAGGATAAGCCGGATCACTCAGAAGAAGGTAAGGGATATTTATACCATCTATGTAATAAATTGAATTGGGAAATAATTCGTTATGACGATTAAACAATTGTGACCCTTTTATGACTATGTCATGTACATTTCCTGAAAAATTGCATGATATACGAGTATCCCGAAATCAACAATACAATTATATGTTAATTAATGTTATATAGTTTATTCTTTCTGTAATTTTTGTTTTTACCTATCCTCATGCTCTACTACAGCTTGTAGTACAACAGACGTTCATCTTTGCTGTTTAAAAAGTCTCTTGCGCCTGCAACATGTGCTGTCATTGGGATATGTGTACAATCGATTGCTCCTAAAATTTGTGGCGTATTAGTAATTTTGTTAAATTCGGCAGATATTTGTTGAGCTTCTTCGTAGCTTGGCATTTTAATATGATCAGAAGTTAAATATTTATAATAGCGTATAACTTCGTGGAAAAATTTGTGTACTGTACCATTACCGAAACCGAAAACATTTCCAGTTACTTGATATTCGCTACAATTTTTCAATTTGTACAAGCATACAGCCACTTTTTCTTCCACAGAAGCTTGCTTTTGGTTCCCGGATATTGGGTTTCGTTTCGGTTGTAAATCGGTACGGAGAAAGTTACGTATATAAAATTCTTGTACGAAATTTGAAATTCCCGTGAAAATCGCTTGTCGTTTAATTTCGTAAGCAAATTTTTTCCTACATTAGGTGCACGATAGTGTGCTTTAAAATTTTTTTTGCGCGGCTAATATATTTGAAGCCCTCGATCAAAGGTTTCGATCAGCTTTCCTACACCTGCAATCCAATTTTTAATGATTAACCTGAAATTGAGTTGGTACTTTTATGTATGTGTTATTTTATATTATAAGAGTAGATAATAAGTCAAGCATTTTAATAAGAACTACCTTCTTTTTCTAATTTTTGATAATTTATGTTGCTTCACTGCCGAATTACTTCAAATCTTAAAAACACTAATAATTTTTAAATAATCCTCCATTATAATAATTAAAATCGATTAAGAACTTTTATCTAAACAACCAACTTTTACTCACAGAAAATCAATGCGATTGGTATTTCATTCAATCAACGATAAAATGGAAATATTTCCCTTTAAACAGTTTTTATTTTTTGGCATTTGTAGCAACTTGCGGTATAAACATAAGCTAAATAATTTTGACAATTCTAGCAGTGCTAATTTAACTGTGGTTAAAAGCAGCAAATGTCATACACACTAGTTAACCATTAATTTCACGGTTTTCTTTATAAAATCTCCAAAAATCTTTTGGACTTTTTCTTCTTTTATCCTTAATATGGCTCATGTAACTCTTATACATACTTTATCTCAAAGAAATTTTCGAAATTTTGAGTACACGCAGTGAATTTCTGTTTGCTTTCTTTGGAATAGAATTAGAGATGTTTTTGTAAGTTTCATCTTTCTTGTTCTTAAGATTGGTAAGTTTATCATCGCACCAAGAAGAATATTTGTTCGATTTACCCACATCAGTAGGAACAAATAGTTATATTCCTTAAATACGATTTTGTAGAATTTCTCCACGTTAACGATAAGTTCCTCCTCCCTGTTAATTTTCTCAAGATATACTAATGAATATTTTTTTTGTTTGCTTTCTAAAGTTGTGATATGTGTTTTGCCATCGCTTTTCAAAACTATTTCTTGGGCTCTATGGTTAAAATCAGTTACTTTAAATAGAATTGGTTCATTTCTAAAAATCACGTGTAAAATTCGGTTTAAACCATTTTGAATCTCGCAAATTGGGCATAGAATAACATCGAAAACGGTATCAAGTTAGAATTTCATGCATTTCTTCGTTTTATGACCAGATAACAGTTGAAAAATTAAAATCCCTTATATGTCAGATGGATTAGTAGCTTCGTTGATTTCCATTTAGTCAAAAATTTTGTGTCAAGTGATTGTTAAATTTCAAATTTGTTAAAATGGCTGTTACGAAAGTTGATATATTACCTCATCTAAATAAGAAATGGCACTCACTAAATCAACTATAATTCCGGAATAAAAATGTTCTTCAAAGGTAAACTAAATGAATTACCTAAATTTAGAGTTTTACGATGTACGTTGTCTACGATTCATTTTTCTTCTGAAGTAATCTCTGAATAGATCAATTTAGAAAATTTCGTCATTTTGAGTGATTTCTTTGCTTCGAAAATGTGACCGTATCAAATTTTAGAATTTTGAAAAAAATCTGACCGGAAAATTATCTATAATCAAAGTAAAGAAATAAAATTCAAATAACACACTCCAAATGTTTTTACTTTATGCTCAAATTTAATAGTTTAGTGCACGTTGTTTGGAATTCCATAAGGCTGATTTTTCCTTATTTACTGAAAACCCGATAAAGGAAACTTTATTTATTTTGCGTCTTACTTATACATTTTTACCTAATCTTAAAAAATTATTTGAAGGTGGGGCTTTTAAGGGTTAATATCTAGAATCACCCACTATTAATTTGTTACTTGTACCGAATAAAGGCTTAACTGGAATTGGTTGGGCCAAATAAAGTAAGACATACTTACTTGCCTAACATCAATAATAAAGGGACCAATGGAACAAATTAAGGGGCTTACTAATGGGGCACCATTAGTCCTTTTATGTGTGGTTCTCGATGAACAGATCTGAGTCTATATATTTTGGCACATCAATTACTGTATTAAATTTTGACGAAATATTCTGTATGATGAGTTCTCCAGCACTTGGGCGGCGGAATCGTCAGCTGTATAATAACTGTAAATTTTTTGTTTTGTTATTCCTATTCGTAAATAAATAAATAAATGTAGCAAATTTTATCATTTTGTTTTAAAAATTTTACATATGGGTCCGAGAGGTTCACCCATGCTGATTAGAGTTTATGAATGTGCCAACTCTTAAAACTTAAGCAGATTACACATATTTTTCATTGTTGTTCAAAATTTGATTTTTTATTAACATTGTACCTAGAAAACAGTGTTCGATTTGAGTTCGATAATTTTTCGAATATTTTTTTGTTTTTTCCATTCTCTTAAATGATTTTGCCCTGTTGTACGTGAGCGCCTCACCAGTGTAACGAATCGTTGACTAGATGTACTACTGTTACTCCTAGATTTTCAGGATCAATTGTTTGAACGTGAATAAGAGTTTCATCATTGAAAATCGAAACGGCTAATGATTTCTTTGCTTCTATTCTTAAATATCGTTTAAAATTTTCTTTTATTGCCAAAATATTTTCGGCAGCTAAATAAACCATTATTTTTTATTTCTAATTTGGAGCTAAATATTATATTTCATAAGTTATGTACATTATAAATTATAAACATGTCAAAAGTTCTACCTCTCACTTTAATTTTATTATGTTAATCAATGATTTTTATATAAACAAATTCACCAATTTATTATACTAATTAATTTACTATTATACCCAACACGTGTTTATACAAATTAACAGTAACCGGATGCTATCGTCATATCGAAAAATAGTCAAATTTACTCATAATACATAAACATAATTTATAATGCATGTCATGAAACTTTACTTTTAATCGGTTCTAAATATAACTAGGTACATATAATGTTTTTAATTATAATATTTTAATTTTGTATTTAACCGTTTTGTAGACAATATAAATCGATGTTATCGCAACGACACAAAACCGTACATAGATAGTTCGCTGTAAGTATTTCAAGGGATGAAATCCATAATTAATTTTCAACACCTACTAAATATAAAGCGTGAATCATAATTATTATAAATAACCGCTTTGTGTATTGAATAACTTAGTAACTAAAAGAAGAGTACGTTTGGTATGAAAAATCGTCTGGACGTTTATTTTGTTCATAAACCGAGAATTGAGAGTAGAATATCAGCAAATTTTTAGTATTAGTAGATGTGTGTATATTAGTAGTCATGTAAGTGTTTATTTTCCCCGTTTCAAAGTCATTTAATTTTCTTCTGCCTATCAAAAGTAGTGCTTGTGTCAAAACCTTCTACAATTCTCTCTTGAGAAAGCCTGACTGCGTTGTATCTTATACATATTTAAAAATATATACCGGCAAGTGTATTGGTCGCTACGAAAAACCATATAAGAAAAATTCAATTTTTTTCGTTTCTTACCACTACTATTTCCAGTTGAGATCATAACCAGTTACATATATATACGATGTCTTAGTATACATTTGGTTGGGCTTTCTCAAAAGAGAATTGTAGAAGGTTTTGGCTTGTGTATTAAAAATTTTTAATAAACCGAAAATATTTTATTTAAATTCTCTTTTAATAAGAAACACGAAAAATAATTAATTCCTCTAACTCAAAAAAACATAAAAAATACGATATTCCATAGTCAAAAACAATTATGTTATTATATTAAACAAATTTTCTGCGTCAATAACAATTACTCTCTTAAAAATTATTTTGGTTGTAGGATGGCAAATCTCAACTCAAAAGCAAGAGAGTAGTATAAAATACGAGAATAGAAATGAACATTAGCACCAACCGATTCAACTGATTTCACCCGATTCAATAATTTTTGATGCTTACTATCCTAAAAACGCACAAATACAACAAACATAATATAAAGGGCTGAAGCCTCACGAGGTGATCAGAACTTCGATCTTTGGTATCTTCAATGGGGATAGCATTTACCTGTGTCATAAAGTTGGTGTGACAGTTTTGAAAGTATTGATTTCTATTTTAACCAACATATATTTACTTATACAACAACAGCCAAACAGGTCAAAAGCTTAAGTAACATGGGTACAGACATCCAATGTAAAACGAAAAATCATATTTTAGAACTTTATGCCGAAAGTAGTATACAAAATTTTGCAGATATTTCAAACTAACTACTTGGCCATTTTCCAGAGCTTTATCCAAAAATTATTTTAGAATTCCATTCCCAACACACATGCCAAATTTAATGATACCGGTTAAGGAATAACCAAGTTCCATCCTACTTTTCCATATTCCACACATATCAAATATTCCCATTTCCATACACAAATCAAATTTCATTATAATCGGTTAAAGAATAGCCTAGTTCCATTCTATTTGGCCATATTCCAGAACTCCATCCACAACTCATTCTAGAATTCCATTTCCAATACACAAGTGGAATTTCATCATAATCGGTTGAGAAATGGGCAAGTTCCATCATACTTGACCATATTCGAGAACCTCACCCAAAACTCATTTTAGAATCCCATTTCCATTACACATGTCGAATTTCAACATAAACGGTTGAGAAATAAGCAAGTTCCATCATACTTGGCCATATTCCTGAACTTCATTCAAAACTCATTTTATAGAATCCCATTTCTAACACACATGTCATATTTCATAATAATCGGTTCAGAAATAGGCAAGTTTCATGATACCTGGCCATATTGCAGAACTTCATCCAGAAATCATTTTGGACTGCCAGAACTTCATCAAAAAACATTTTAGAATCCCATTTCATCGCAATCGGTTCACAAATGGGCAAGTTCCAACATACTTGGCCATATTGCAGAACTTCATCCAAAAATCATTTTAGAATCCCATTTCCAACGTACATGTCTAATTTCCTCTTAATCGGTTGATAAATAGGCAAGTTCCATCATATAAAAAATTGGTTAACTACTCACTACATCCTAATTCAGCCCCAACTCAACTCCAACTCAACTTCAACTCAACCCGCAACTTAACCTTCTAATCAATCCACAATTCAATGCCTAATTCAATAATCAAACTAGCATATTATATAAAACAATATGTCAAGATAGGAGTCGCCTTCGCGTATGTATCGTGTTTTTTCGGGTGTCCCAAAAGCGAGTCATCTTGGACTACTATTATTTTCATGATTTTTTAATGACGTAATCGAGTGTTATTATTTTTTCAATCGATCTTACATTCACCAAGCACATTGATTATAGCATTTCTAAAGCTTACATGATGGGATTTGTTTGGATTTATCAAAAGGAACTGTAAAGAATTTTGTAACCCGCTAATATTAAAATCGCTGTTTGTATGGGTCATTCATGTCAGAATAGAAAGTGTGCAGAAGCAATTCGTGATTTATGCACTTACCATGTGGACAAAACAATGGGTACGTCCTTCCACCATACCGAGATCGCTGCACTTTACTAGGTTTACAAAGATTAGATCATGGACGGGACATAGTGGCTGTGATTTTCGTTAGCGATGTATTGAATTCTCGATCAGATATTGCTGGTTTGCTTGCTAGATTTAATTTGAATGATTCCGTGCGTTGTATGCGTCCCAGGATTGGTATTTTGTTAATCGGCACATCATCCACTAACTACCGACTTTCTGAACTAGCCCTAAGAATGTCGTAACTTTTTAATTCGGTTTTTGGTTTATTGGATTTCAGTATAACGAGAAATTCGTTTGGGGGCATGAGTTATTGAAATTTTACCCTAATCAATTTTAATAACTTTTATATTTAATTTTTATCATATATGTACATAATTGCACACACTTCGCGATTGTTGTTTTATGTAAATACTGTAGGCAATAAATGAATAATAATAATAATACATTTGATGTCGGCTGCATAAATTATTTTTAATATTAAATCGATTCCAGTTCACCAATTCGACAATAAAAAAACACCTACCGGCACCACAGACAGGAATGTGTAATACCTTGGTGTAGGTATAGACAGAATGTTCACAGAACATTACTTAATTGTATTATCGTGCAATTAAATATTTTATTTTATTTATTTTTCCACAAAATCCACAAAGCGGCCAAAAATATGACCGCCATTCAACAAACACCCAAAACCAACAAAAAACACTTATGTAATTATTAATTTATTCACACACTAAAATATTTTGTACTCAAAAATATAAAAGAGTTGTTTTGTTTTTTCGGCTTACTTTCGGAAGACATACACAACAAGATTAAAAGGACATTTAGATAGTGCTGTGATATTTAATGGGTACATCACCCAACCTATCAAATGAATTATCACATTATTAAAAAAAAAATATTTTGATAGCAGTGGAAAAAACCAATTACGTATAATATTATGATCAGGTCCAAATTTTGTACAGTCTCAAGGTTTATCGATGAAAATAGTAACATTTTGCAGCGATTCATTTGATTTGATTAAATCCTGTCGAACTTTATGCACTTCAATTTAAATTGGTTTTCTCTTACCAAATTCAATCAAATATATTTGTAACCAAAATAACAAAACCGAAATATTTGTAACCTTAATTGGTAATTGAAATCGTTTGTTTCTCGATGTTCTAATCGATTTTTGTGTAATGTAGACATTAACTTGTGATGTGAAAACTAGGTAACGTTAAATCCATTAAATATATATTTTCGTTCGATACTGCAGTTAAACAAATTTGAACGGAATGGGTTCGAAAGGCCGAACGCCGAATGTGGAAAGGCCGAATGGCGAAAGGCTGAATGTTTCGAAAGGCCGAATGTCGAAAAGCTGAATGGGTCGAACGGCTGAATATGTCGAAAGCCGAATGTCGAAAGGCGGAATGTGTCGAAAGGCCGAATGTCGAAAGGCCGATTTGTTGAAAGGTCGAATGTCGAAAGGCTGTTTGTGTCGAAATTAATTTTAATTTTTCATCTTTTTATGAATAAAATTTCTCTAAATTTATATTTTTATGCAAAAAAATTTGTATTTTTATCAAAAATTTTGTATAAACATGTTTAATAGAAAATCGCCTTAAATATTAGAATCTTCTTGCGTTTTTTTTGTCATATAAAAACTAATTAATTATAAGAAAGAAGAAATAATTTTTTTTCCGACAAAATTTGGTCACATTACTATGCTACATACTCAGGATTTATTAACATGTAAAAAATTCCGGAAACAAAAAATTCAGAAAGACAAAAATCCAGAAAACTAAAATCCAGAAATTCAATTATCAAATTACAATAAAATTGATTTTTTTTCATTTATTTTAAACAAAATATTTTTTCTGGATTGCTGTTCTGGTAATTTATAGATTTTCTTTTGCGGGATTTTATTTTTCTGGATTTTTACTTTTCAACTATTCTAGGTTTTAAAATTGTTGGATTTTTTTTCTAGCAAATGTAGTAATCTCCATTTCAATAAATTAAGTGAACGAAAATTTCATGAAAACTCGGTCTTTCGACACATTCGGCCTTTCGACATTCGGACTTTCGACACATTCGGCTTTTCGACACATTCGGCATTTCACCCCATTCGGCCTTTCAACCCATTTAGCTTTTTGACATTCGGCCTTTTGACACATTGGGCCATTCGACCTTTCGACATTCGGCCTTCCGAGCCATTCGGCGTTCGGCCTTTCGACATTCGGCCTACCGTCATTCGGCCTTCCGACATTCGGCCTTTCAACATCGAACGATTTGAACTGGTAATGCTAACATTCCAAAATAAATCGTATGAGCATATTCGGGAATAGATAATCATTAACTTCAAAGTGAGTTTAATTTTGATCTCGATTCAATTTAATACAAAATTGTTAATCAAATTGGCTAATAAGTTCTTTGTTGTTTTTAACCGACTGTGTGTAATATAAAAAATGTTGGCCACCGTTTAGTTTGGGATGGCTATTAGTTGGTGCTGAAGTCCAAAGATGTATAATGGGAGCTCTAAAAATTATGGAATATTAATGTTGGCGAAAAATTAGCAAGTAGTTTTAAATTTAATTTTGAATTCAAACAGTTGTAATATAAAATAAACTTCACAGGTTTCGCCTTCCGCCGCTAGGTTTACCGCGAACTTAGTAGTAGGCTGTCATTCGCATAACGTATAACATCATCTTATTTTAACAGTTTACAAATTTAGAAAATAAATCTTTTTTGTTGTATTTTTTGCCAAAACTCCTTTAAAATAAAACGTGCCTAACCTGCTATTTCGCTTGTTATTGTGGTTTAAGTTAACCTTACCATTTCGTGGTAATTATGCGCACATACATACGTAACGACCCATTTTAAGATAACCTAGCTAATATTTAATTATGGTTTATGATTAATTGTACGCACAATGCTCCCAATTACCTTTAATTTTGTATGACCTAAGAAAATTGCATCACGATTGGCACATTACCACATCGCACCGAACTCAAATTCAACATTTTTTGGCTCTGTCGTTTCCAACACAAAACTAGACCCTTCAGAAAGTAGTTTAAAACTAAATGAAGAGAATTTATGTAACGATGATGATCTCGACGACATCGAAACTCTTAATGAGTTTTGTGGCGAGTTCGGAAGAAACAATGAATTGTGATTCCCTTGTGTGAAGGCAAATAACGGTCAATGAACCGAATGCAAAATGGTCCGTGATGTCACTGATCGTCACCGTTGCCTTATAAATTCATTCTACTTACACCGGTTGACAATCTCCATTGCCAAGCAAGAAGTAATAGTAAGATGCATACGATATCAAAATTCGTCGGCGATGAAACATCGAAGTTGTTGTAAGACATTGTTCAATTTCGCTTAGTCTTGACTAAGCTAATGATTTCCTATTTTGTTTACCTTGCCGAGCCCGGTAAGCAGTAGTTTTAAATTTTTAAAAATTAACAACTGTGTACCGCTCAATATTTTTGGTCAATATTGTACAGTCCTTAACAAAATTATTTGTGCATGCTCAAGTTTTAGTGCAATGTAACATAGACAACTTTGAAAATATAATAAACTTTCCGAAAATATTAATTTTAATATTATTCTGCTTTACATTTCAATTAAATTTTTTTTAAATTTTAATAAAGTTAACTTAGTTTTTAATAAACTTGTGCACACAAATTTGTTCTCATCATTATTTATGCAATATAGAAAAATCAGAAACGAAACGGTCAATCAATTAAATTTAAAATTAATTTTGGCTAATTAGATAATGATACGGTCACTAATGCTATGTAAGCACATGGCCAGTTTTTGTTTAATCTCTATAGCATCTGGCAAGTAGTTCAAAAAATTTGTTGATGAAATACAGAATATTATTTCACTCGAATTTTTTGGCACTTTGCTACAGATTTTTGGTCTTGCTAGATCGCGAATGTCTTCTTGTTTAGCTTAAATTTCCGCAAATTTAAATCGGAACTCTACAGTGGCCGAATCAAACAATTATATTCAAGATTTTTGTATAATTTCGTAGCAATGACTCTTCTTATGTATGGGAGTTTTTTTATTGTGCTGAAGAGTAAATTCAGGACTGACAAATTTATCATTAACTAGGAGTGTTATCTCATGTAATAAAGTGAAATGTGTGTATGCTCCATAAACTATAACTGCTCAAGGCCATATTTCAATTTTGATTTATTGAAATAGGTAATATTCCTAGTTGACGATAAATGAGGTTGTTTCTCAATCTTCAGCGTAATAATGCTCCCATACACAAGAAGAATCATTCCACAAAATTATTTAGCAAATTTTGAATATAATTTGTGGTTTCGGCCAGGGCCGAGTTTCGATTTAAACTCACGGTAGTAAGAGGGTGTGCTAAGAAAACCGATTGTGATAAGATTCTAGGTGATTTTATTAAAACATTGTTGACTACTTGCGAAATGTTATAAAGACGTAATTAAACTGACCATTTGCATACAAAACATAAGCGACTAAATCATTGTTTAACCCTTCCAATTATGACATGTTTTTCATCGTATCGTTCACAAAAAGGTCTGGCCGGACCTTCATATGTGTTGTATCAAACAATACTGAAAATTTAATGAAAGTTCCTTTTTATAGATCTTAAAGCATATAAAATCATTTTCCCAATGCTTGCGGATCGAAACTGAATTGCAAAACTCTTAACAATTTATCATCTTCGTAAAATATTTATCAACCTGGAATATACCAGAATAATTTAATGTTTGAATATAGAACCCGCACGTATGAGTTAATTGCACTAAAAATTGAAATTGTTAAAAGTTTTTAAGGGGAAATGTAAAATTCGCTAATACTACAAGTACATTGTTGATTCTATACTATGTATATATATATATGTATATAGGAATCAGAGTAATAAGTTTAGCAGTTCAGTCGCTATAGCCTGATGACTGAAAGATATTTATTTTTCACAATGCTCGCAGATCGAAACTTAATTGGAAAACTTCTAACAATTTATCCTCTTCGTAATTTATTTATTCATTTTTAATTTAGTTTTTGTTTTGTTTTTATTTAATTCTCACATTATAGGTATCGATTTTTTTTTTTTTTTTTGTGACCAAATCTAAAAGAAATTGTTCGGCTAGCCACAATTATTAACCTTTAAAACGTATCGTGCATCGATTCGATTCATTTTAAAATGACAATATAACATTTGCGGAAAACGTGTGTGCTACAAACATTCCAAATCCACTTTGAAATGCAATACTTGTTAATCAATGTTATTATATAGTTTATAATGAAATATAAATTTTTGATCATTTTAATTAGGTTTTTTTTTTATTTATCCAAGCAATAATCTATATGTACCATTCGATACATAAACACGGTTTATGTTATAAAAAAATTAAACACGTTGTAAGTGTTAAAACAATTTTCGAGTTTTATTTAATTAAAATTCCATAATTTATTTACATACTCTAATATTTCGGGACCTGATTATCAAAGAACAATAAAAGTTTAATTAATTATTGAAAAATGTAAATAATTTGATAACAAAGCAAATGTTAAAATTCTTACTTACTTACATTAGGTAAATTTTATAAAAAATTTAAAAAACCTTTTGTGAATTATCACATTTATACACAAAAATAAGTTAAAACACAAAATACAATTTTAACCTAATATATGTACTAATGTTTACTAACAACAACTCAACCAAAGTTAACAATCTGCACAAGCGAAAAATTGAATTGCGTTTATGTAAACCATAAACCGCGGTATAATTCTATATACTTATAGCCTTTTTTGTATGTATCAAGAAAATTCTATCCTCTGCATGTATAATATTTCAACATATACGGGAGAAGGGGAATAATTCCCATCGAAAGATCCATAAATACAAAACTTGAATGTAGGTCAGAAAAATAAAACTTTACAAATGTAGAACGAAAAGATATCGAAAAAAGAATCTTACACATTCTAAGGCAAACCATACAACTGCATACAATTTATTTTGTGGAATTTCTTTTTTTGTGGATTTTTGCATGTACCAATTATTTGTCGGTATCTATCAAATACATTTTCTGTATCATGCCTAAAATTGTCATTTCGGTTTGGATTCATACATATGCAGCCAGGTTTCAAAATAAGCCGTGAACCCTTCAGTTTTTTTCTTAAAAAATTGTTTTATGCTGATTGAAACTAAAGTTATGTGATGTTACGTTGGCATTGGCTAAAAGCGCAGCGGTAGTTTTATTACATCGGACATCACTTTGATGTTGTTGTATCCTTTTTTTTGATTTATTTTTAGTTTGCTTAATATACTTTTTCCCATATTCGCAGGGGATATCATACAAAATATTCTTTTGTTCCTGCGCCGGAATTCTGTATTTCAGTTGGCTCAAAATATACTTACTGTGTTCTGGACAAATTAGGTCCATAAGTAAGGCTATTGAAGTTTGATATTTGTAAGTTGTCGTTAATGTTGTTGATGTTATTCGTATAATTATAATATGTGAGCCTTTTAGCTTTCTTTACAACCCGCTCAATGATTTGATCCGTGTACTTGTTCTTCTGTAAAATTTTTTTTTTTTGTTATTAATGCTTAGGTTACAGAACATTATTTCTGATATTTGGAAACTCCGTTTTGCGAGTGAGAGGGCTACATTAAATTTCATAAGACTATCAGAACAAGTGGATTTACGTTACCAACACGTTTTC
Organism: Tipula helvola; assembly: GCA_963556165.1. Classification (NCBI taxonomy): domain Eukaryota; kingdom Metazoa; phylum Arthropoda; class Insecta; order Diptera; family Tipulidae; genus Tipula; species Tipula helvola. The sequence continues at coordinate 238,305,765 of OY744482.1, read as the reverse complement.
ATTTTCACATTGCTCTGAATTAACAGTAAGGCTAAATATGATATTTTATTTTGCTCTTCCCTCTCAATAGTGAAATTACTGTGGGGTAACCCCAAAACTGTTTTTTCGCACTGTTCCGACATCATATTGGCGACAGTGTATGGTTACCTATTGCCAGGAAAATTTTTTGGGAGTATGCCCGATTATCGAACTTAAAATAATTATTATTTATAAGTAAAAATTTTAACAGTGAAATAAATGAAAATTTCTCCGATTTTGTGAAACACTTAATCTCGTCACGCTTCCAATCTTATAATCTTTAAAACTCTCTCTGTTGGAATATTCGTAAATAGGGAAGATACGCCAAATGAAACAAGAATGCAGAAATCTTTAAATAAATAAGGATTTTTTTATTAAATCTACTGGGTAAGATATTTCGCTAGTTTATAACAGGTGAGTCTATTGTGGATACTGTTGGGCAATCCAAACATTCTCGATGCTGTATCTTGATTAATAATGTCGGAGGTATTCCTACCGTTAAGGAATTCTGACATTGTACTCCGTTTTGTTCATTATGATGTTTTCTTGCTTTTACCACTATCTAAAACAATTATTTCCTTATGTTGCTTAATAAAATGTCTAATTTACGAAGCGTTATGTTCAAAATTATGTGGTCATATATTTTTTGTTTGTTTATTTATTTTTATTTTAATGGCTATCAATCGCGTTAACAGCATTCCCCTTTTAATTATTTTCCTATAACCCGAGCTAATTTAAAACAAGCTACCTAAAAAAATATGTTGATGTGACTTGATCTTCATGTAAGATGTAAGTCATTTATACAGAAAATGTTCGACCTCACAAAGCATGTACGTTATAATGTAGAAATCTGAGGAGAGGTTGTAAAAGACACTGAAATATGAGTTTTGGTTCGAGGCGATATCGATTAATTTAACATTTTAGAAATAAAAATATTCAATATCTTGAATTGAATGCGTTTGTTCAATAAATCATAAAGTAAATCACAATATTAAAAAAAAATAATTTAAAATATAAATTCATAGTTTCAGATTCTCTGTTTTTGTTAGACGCGGCGAGTATGAACTGTACGAATCAGTTGCGTTGCGATTGTACATTAAACATGTAGTGTTTAAATTAAAACACTTTGTATTTTTATTAAATGTTTTACAATTGAAAACAACTTGTAAATTTTAAACTTATTTATTTTATTATTTATTAGTAATACATTTTAGGAATATTTATTCCACGCCATTTAGGTTTGTATAATATATGACCAATTCGGTCGAAAGGTAAAAAGCTAACTGGCTAATATATTTTTGCAATATATTATGTTTAAGTATTTTGCATATAGGTGTGTGTGTCGTCGTTATCAAATTCACGACGATAAAAAAAGGGGAAAATATTTAAATACAATAAAATATTTTGCGCACGAATTTAGTAAACAAAGCTGTGCGATATAATAATAAACATGAAACTTGCTTGCATGAAACTTCATATTGAAAAGCATAAATATTTATTTGAGTGCATACAATTATTTTGTTACACTTATACATTCGTATCATTCATACGAGAAAATTATATTCACAATATGAGTTGTGATTCTTTGTAGCGCGATTCGTAAAATATTTAAATTCGAAATTATAAATTTATTCATTTATAATTGAATCTAAATTGTTGAATCGATGTCGCTACAAACATACGAGTAGTTGCTTGTTATATTTTTTACAATAAAAATGAGTTCGTCGTTTACAACCAACTAGTTTGCAATATGTAGCTTCATTAAGTGGGTTGTGTTGTCATATCGGACATGTTATTCTGGACAAACTGCTATACTAGGCTCAGTATGCATATGTTGCAAATTATTTTCTTCTTGTGTCGTTCGCGTTTTCTGCGATATTCCATTACACTACATAAATAGTATGTCATGTTTGTATGTTTTTCTTTCTGACCTTACTGTAATATGCCCTTTATACATGTATTTCATCCAACTGGCAGAAATGGCCAAATCAAAAAAATGAGCTACTACCCGTTAGTTCCATTTTTTGATTTGATAAATGTCTGAAAATAGGACAGAGTTTTAAAATAATCTGATGATGAGCGGTTTTCATGCTCGAAACTAGTAGTTATTTTTGTAATTGTTATAATTAAATAAAAAAGATTCACATGTTAAGAAAGCCATAATTTTAAAACTTGCTTTTTATAAAATGTGAAAAAAATTGAAATTTATTTTTATTTTGAGGTTTTAATATGATGTTTAAGAAAAATGGTATTTTTCTAACGGCACATAAGAAATATCTACTGAAACTTCATCTAATAACATCGAGCAATTGTATAACCAATTTCATGAAACATGTTTGGAATTAAGATCGCCACATATCATTTTATGAAGACAAATAACTAGCTTTATTTTTATTATATATCTCAATATTTTTTAAGCAAACTTCTTTGGTTGTAGGAGAACGAATTCCTGGAAAATAAACAAAAATAGTTTGAATTGTGCCATTATCGGTATACATTTCCATGCTCAAGCTTCAATTATCTGTAAAGAATTTAAGACAGAAAGTATTTTATGAGGTATGCTTTTTTTGATAATAATCGCGACCCCACGTTTCGCATTATTACAGCAATTCCTATCCAAACGATATAAGGTATATTCAGAGTTAACTTTTAATTTGTCGTTAGCTTTTAAGTTTCAGATATTAATCCAATGTCTATTTTGGCTATGTAATAAATTAGCATTCCACAGCATTAAAATAATTAAGATGACATTGCGGTGAATAAGCAAATCGATTTAGATTACTTGTCATACAAATATTTTAGTGTTAGTCAAGGTATTATTTTAAATTGCTGATCAATACAACTTCTCAATTTATCCACAATTCCGTTAGCCAGCGACGTAATTTCCACAAAAGAATACCATGAATTAGAAAAAAGGTTGATTAGAATTATTATTAATAATATAAAATAGTTGAATTATAGTACGCTGGTAGTTTTAGAAGTTTATCTTTTTGACACGATGACAAACAAATACATATATGTAATTAAGCATGGCGCCTATGTAGCACTAAACCGTCTCTTTGAGATTTGTAATTATCCCATTTAATTATAGAGATTTGTTACCTTTGTAATAATTTTAAATTCACTGATTTTTTTTTTTAAATCGTTATCAAATCGTTTTTTATGTATTTTAATCGGTTTTACATCCGCTACCGAATATTGTTTTGTGAACTTACATCAGGTGATTGACGTTTAATAATTGTACCGGTACTCGAAATTAGTATTTTACATTTTGATTTTAAATAATCGTATCCCAATTTTTACCAATATTTAATTTTTGTATTTTTACTTGATGTACTTAGATCAAAATTATTGCAATCCATGTCTAATTTCAAACTTTCGAATGTATTGTTTGAAATAATGTTACTTACACCAACAATAGGCTGCCTTTTTATTCCAGATTTTCCATCTAAATTTGCAATTCGATTACGTTGTTTTTGAAGCAACGGAACAGATTTTCCTACTCTGTCTAGCTAGAACTATTTTGAATTCGTTTATTTTAGCAGAATTATTGTGTATGTATAAATTATTAAATTATTTGCGATTATTTTTTAATTCATTATTATTTGTTTACAAAGTAACCGACACTGTATTAATTTTACTAATTAATTACACAATGTGACACAATGTACGTCTTTAGCAACGAAGGTTGACGATTGAACGCCAAAATTATTTGTAAAATTATATAAGTTACTTTTCTTATCACATGCCTATGTTGGCTATTCTGTAACATTCTAAATAAATTCTTTGAAAATCTTAAGTATAGTGTATTTTAATTCTCGAGCCTATAAGATGTAGACTAACCTCCAACTTAACGAATCAATCAAAATTGAAGCTACTGCCTTATTTATCCACCTTAAATGGCAATGAAATGCAGCCCAAATCCTATTTTGGCAATGGCACGTATAATTTCCAAAAGAAAGATAAAATCATACCGAAATCGAAGGTTTCGCACGTTATAACTTTGAATGTTTACCAAACCTTGAAAAAGTTACAAAAAATTACCAAGCAAATTCAAAAAATCATATTTCGCCTGATTTAGCATCGATCAATCATTTCAAAGCAAGCACAACTGAATTTTTGTGCAAAGCTTAAGCGGAGAGTGTATACTAAAGGATTTTAATCAAACAACCTAAATTAGCTAAACATTAAAATCAAAGTGACCTTTAGCAGACTCGATTTTTAAATCGGTAATCGAGAGAATCCTTTAAATATACGAAACGCTCAACGCACAAACGTTAACCAATTCTTACATTAATCTATAAACGTAACCAAACTTTTATTGTTTTTTTTTGTCATTTCAAAAAGCTTTATTAATATTTATATGTAAATATGTACAGTATTGTTTTGACATTTTTTTTCTACAGTAACCTTTAGGTTTTATATAGATTTGGGTTTATTATAATTGTTTTAATATAAATGCACAACGGCAACTTGGTAGTGAGGATTGATTTCCCCCGTATTATATATATATCGTTGATGTCAATTCATTTTCCCGTATCTAAAAATATTGAAAAAAAAATTTGCTTATCTAAAAACGTTCATATCGGTCGTACATGACCAATGCCGATGAAAGTGACCAATAGTAATAACTTATCTTATTACACATAATATTATTTTACTATTGGTTACTTTCATCGACATTGGTCATGTACGACGAATTTTAAACCTTTCTAGATAAGTAAATTTTTTTTTCAATATTTTTAGATACGGGAAAATGAATTGACATCAACGATATATATATGTATATAGTATATATATATATATATATATATATATATATATATATATATATATATATATATATATATATATATATATATATATATATATATATATATATATATATATACATATATATATATATATATATATGTATATTTTTTTTTGTTGTGTGTGATCTTAAAACTATTATTTACACTACCTTAATCCTAGATTACAATAATAAGCACAATAACGTGTATAAGCGTGAACATGTCGAGCTGTTCAGTATTACTGAGCGATATTGTTTAGGAAGTCGCATGGTAAGGCAAGCAGTTTGTATGGCTGATTGGACAACATTGTAGTCGATAAGTTACCGATATAATTTAATTGGACCATGTCATGGAGACAGGCTGACGAGGTTTGACCATAATCCGGCGGGTATGGCCAGCTATCGAAAACATGACGTAGTGCTTTATTTTGTATGAGTTGTAGCGTGGTTCTCTGCGTTGATGTGATTAGGTCATACCAGGCTGGTGATGCATAGGTGATGATGGGCCTGATGTACAATTTTTGTACTAGTAACTTATTTTTGTAATACAGCACACTATTACGGTAAAGTATCGAGTAGAGGATTCTGAAGGCATTAGCCGATTGTTTACTGATTGATTTAATGTGGCCGTTGAAATTGAGGGTACTGGACAGAGTGACGCCTAGATACTTTACCTCCCTTGACACCGTGATGTTTTAGCCATTAATGGAGACATCCACCGCCTTGTTGAATTTGTTTCTGTAGTTTTGGCGGGGGTAGAAATAGAACAGCTAGGTTTTAATGGCATTAATCCTGACATTCCAGGTGTCGAAGCAGTCCACCAGCACATTAAGGTATGCTTGGATTCTAGCAGAACACTGGTACTCACTGTAACTGCTGGAATATGTATAGTAATGGTCCCAGTACCGATCCCTGAGGCACTCCCGCTGCAATTTCCACATAAACAAACTTTCCTTTATACCAATAAATATATTCTCTACCAGTTTTCATTTGCGAATAGTGATGACGAGACGGGATTTCATTTTTTCGTGACATTCAAATTTCAAGTTGCATACACATAATAAAAGAGAAGGAAAAAATCGATTTTTCAAGATGCTTGAAAATATAACATTTTATGATGTTTAAATTATTTTTTAATAAATAATAATTTTTTTCCAGTCTTAACTTAAGTAGTAGTATATTTCTTATTTTGTAGAAAAAATAGATTTAAATTCTCGGTGGGTGGTCAATCTCAAGGAGTATAATTTTACTGATTGAGCATAATAATAAAGAAAGAAATGTAATACTGTTTAAGTTAATACTAAAAAAATATTTATTAAAATAAAAACTTAATTAAAATAAAATATAATATGATAACAATTTATTTCTTAAATGAAAAGAAAGCGCAACTTTGATATGCATCTCAGTACCATAAACCGTTCGATTTGTATTTGTATGTTCATTTTCTTTTCTCCTAATTTTAAGATGTTCAGTTTGTTGTAGTTGGATTCCAGGAAAACGTTACATTATTTAAAATTCTTCCTAATAAATATTCTTTTTACATTATTTAAAAATGTATTTAAGCATACTATAAAACAAGCTTCCTTCAAATAAACATTCTAACCAATTTTGTATCAAGGGAATAATTTCAAAATATGTTACCTTTATTGTTAAAAATAAATCGGATAGATAGATACATTGTATGAAAAATAACACTATGTAGCATACCATATTTTAATATCAATGAACATTCCGTTTTATTACCACATTGTGGAGCTGCTTAAAAATATTTACTCGTTCAGATCTTGAGAAAGTTATATACAATATAAGACAGTCTATGTATGAAATTTTCATAAAAATCGAATGAAAACTATACACAAACCATGTAAATAGAAAAAAATACTTGCAAAATTCATATTTTGCAATGTAAACCAAAATTCTGCATACAGGAAGTCTTAAACTCGAATAGTCAATACAATGAAGCAATAAAACTTATCACAGTTTATGAAAACACAAACAAAATTTCTAAAAATGCTATAAATTTTCAATGTAACACATATTTATGTATGCCTTTTAATGCCTTTGGGGTTATGATCCAGCATATTAAACGTATATATTTTAATTTATTGCATGCGATTTTAGGTTTTTTTGATAAAAAGTAATAATACATGGTACAGTAAATAGGATCTCTACGACCTCTGGCAATAAATATTTGTTTTTAAGTTTCATATTTTGAAAATTTTCATGATGTAACACTCATATAAAACCCATCCAGTTTCAATGTTAATTTCTTTCCCACTTTACAAAGTATCTAAAGGTATGTACATCCAATATTTTTGACTAAATCGTTGGATTTTCTAAATTTTTTAACCTTTCGCTACCTTAAGAACTTTTTAGATCTGGGGACATATTCTCGAATTCCACTTCCACTTTCCACATGTGGACATCTGTCAAAACTCATAAATCTATATATATTACACATGCAACCAAATATCCTATATGGGGAATTTTTTTCACGCATGCTAACCCATTTGGAAATATTCCCTTAGTACCGACAAAATTCCATTTATTTTTATGAATTTTGACGTTTTCACAGATGGCCAGTGATTTTGAATAGGAATATGTACGTATAATTCTGTGACGAATTCGTGTATGCTTGATTCGTTACAAAATTTCCCCTATTTCGCTATACGAATTCGAACCGCTTTTTTATGTTCATGAACGGATTTTTCTTGGATGACAAATTAGTTAACGACACCAAAACTCAACAAGCAAAATTAGCAAGATATACACAAGAAATTTATACTTTCACAATTTTTACTTTTTTTATTTCAAATGAAATAAATATATTTAAAAACTGAAAAATACATTTTTTTAAATGAAATTATGTATTAATTGTTTAGCAAAATTTCACATAATTTATAAATATTATTATACTCCGAATTTGTATTTAATTCCGGATCCCTCAACGTCTCAATCACAGAAGCCTAAATCAATAAAAATATGTATTACCAAATTCGAATTTTGTCATGTACAAATTTTTATTTTATTTTATTTAGTTTGATATAAAATAATATTTATCAAACATGGCGCGAAAGCCAATTAGAAACTAAATTAAGGTCAAAAATTTGACATATTTAAATTTCCTTTTGCCTTCACTACAAAAATTAAAATATACTGTACGTTCGTATTTAGGAATACCAAAGCATTTACGGATCGAATTGGATTTTCGTTTCGTATTAGGGTTCGTATCAGGATATTCAGGAATAGAGACCCAGGGTATTGTTCTAGCAATCCTACATTTTGAAAGTGCCTTAGAAAATAAAAACACCTCACGAAACATATTTTTTTTTGTTATGGCCATAATTGCATGAGAATTGTTAAAATACATAAAGAGAAAAATTGTTCCAATTTCCAAACTGAACAACTGTGGAATCACTCGGATTATTGGCAACGACTGTGGCTATTGTAGCAACATTATCTCTCCTCCGAGAGGCTCAATCTCGGTGACTTTCCAATTTAGTCCCGTATTTGGCTAGTTTAGAGGGGATGTCTGCGTGAACTTCATCCGCTCTCTAAATAGGAACAACTGTTCAGAGTCTAAAGTTGCTTTTCAAAATTGTGTTTAGCAGTTGAAAAATGTTGCTGGTTGGTGCAACCCTATCCGTTTCTAATCGAATGTGCCGAATAGTCCCGTAAAGCATTTTTATGATTTTGGACCATAAAATGACCGAGAATTGACTGTAGGACCATTAGAGACGAAATAAGACAAATGTCGGTCAATTGTTCAGTCAATTGTTTGTCTAATCCTTGCCGGAAAATGGACGAAAAGAGAAAGGCAGTTTCGCCTTAACCAATTCGACTTGCATTTGACTTTCGAAACTAACGGACAAAACACCGTCTGATAGGCTATTAAAAATATGACCATCAATTGTAAGTCAATATTCCCCACCAAGCGGATATGATAAATGTCTGTCAAAATGTAGCCAAATTAGCTAATAAAAAATACGACTTACACTAGTAAGTAGAATCTGACAGTCGAAAGGAGTGGGAAAATGTTTGTTTTTGGCCTGTCATTTGTGTACCCCTAAAGGTAGACATAATTGGTTGACTTTTCGAGAACGGTTCCGAGACACATTTGTAAGCATATTATTTATAATAAAATTATTGATATAGAATATAAAAAGTAAATTTTTTTTTTACCAACATTTTATTGTCGTTTTTTATAATAATATCATATAAAATTAAGTACAATACATTTTCTTAAATATTATAATAATAAAAAATATTCTTAATTAATAATTCGCAAAATAAAACTTATATTATTTAAAAATAAAATATAACAAATTCAGTTGTTACGCAAATAAATTTAAAATAAACAGAACCAGATTATTTTTAATTGACTTCGCTCATATTGGCGATGCGGGGTTTTAAATCTGGATTAGTAGATTCAGCTATGTTGTCCTGATTTACAATGCCTAAAGTGGCATTACATCTAAACACTTGACCTAACAAAATGTAAATATTATATTTCGTCTTTAATAAAATTATGCTGATTTATCAGGCAATTATACCTTGATCTTTGTCCAACTCTTCAATACTGTTGTATACGACCGCGGGTCCATATTGTACATCCTCTTCATAAATGATAGATGCATTATTGATGGTTTATCACCTGTATTATCTTGTAGTAATTTATATTGGTATTTTACCCAACTGTTAGTTGGGGTTACCTTTGTTTGTAGCATCCGTTTGATGTTTTTCGTATCGGGCCAATATAAATTTACTCCATCACTCCAGTTTCTACAAACTATTGTAACCTCCTTTTCATTATTGTCATCGATGGTTTCGATAATTGCGTACATATTCAAAGGTAATGCTGAAATTATGCTAAAATTATAGAACAAAAATAACAACTACATATTACTTTTTGTAAATACATATCTACATATAACGATGCACGAATATTCAAAAATTGTTGAATATAATATAATACGATTCACGTACCAACCATATCACGTGTTTGCACATAAAAAATAGGTTATGTTTTATACATGCGCCACAAAATTATAATTTAGTCACAATATTTTGGATTACTATTAGAAATATTATCAAATATTCTTACATTTATATCACAATCACTATGTATAGGTAATAATATAAACTACAAAATCACTTTTTTTCTTAATAATTAATAATTTTTTAAATAATAATTTATTATTGTCATATGATTATACATCTAACACGCTTTAAGGAGAACTCGTAACTAATAAATCGAAACGTGCTACATTACATGCAGTAAATAGACATATTCGTCGCTTTTTTAATTAAGTATTTCAACATCTTTGACAATTTAAGCCGGAAATGTCCGTAATTAGTAGTTCATATTCCGAATTATGGACAAATTCGCCTTTTCCGATTATTCGCTGTCCTTTTTCGTCTCCATTTTGTATTTAATATTTCAATCGACAGTCTGTTTCGTCTTTTTATTTGATTCTGGGGTCCAATTTAAAGTCAATTCCGTCTTTTTTAAGTTTATTTGTATTTTTTAAATTAAGCGTTAGACATTTCCGTCTCTAACAGATTTTATCGTCTCTTTCAGAGACGAAAATGTCGGGATGGACGAAAATTGTTTTACGGGAGTATCGAAGTCGAATTGAATGAAACGGGTAATATTGTTAAAACGTCGAACAGACATAGTCGCTCCATACTAAGGATAAGAATCCAATACTAGGACGGGCAGCCCAATGACAAATACAAGTCTTAATAAAATCTTTATTCGCCTTTCTGTTAGTACATCGACAAATTATTCTCGGCATTGAGTTGTTGAATAACAAGCAAAATGTGTCGAAATCATTCAAACTTTCGGTTAACGTATAACATTGTGTGCTAGCAAACGATGTAAACTGAATCAATAAAAGCCAAATAATATAATTTTTAAAATATTTATTTAATTAAATATTTATTATTATACACGTCTTGTATATCGATTTCGAAGCTATAGCACAATCATCAGTTGATTTACTTATTGAATTATTTCGTATTTTTCAATCCTTTATATAGTAAAATGTTTTGGAATTTCAATGGTTGCGCTGTAAAATTTTTGATTCTGGAATTATTTTCTGTCTTTATTCTTATAAATTTCAAATTCTCCGTTTCGACTTAGCACGTCCCCTTTCTTCATTCTGTGTATTCTGTGTAATTGAAATAAGTTTTAAATTAATAAGGACTAAAAGAAATGGTGGTCGGATATACATATGAATTGGAGTAATGTTGCATAATTTATTTATTTTGACCTAAATTCAGACATTATCTCGGCCACTAAATGAACAGCACATGAAATCTCTGACTGAAAATTTCGTTCAGTCACAATTTCAGTTAACAACTCAGTCGGTCATGTTTCGGTTCAACATGTAACTTCACTAGATGTTGATATTCACACATACATACAATATTCAGGTAGATAAGCCACAGAAGTGAATCGAGTGGGGATCGAAAACTTTATATAAAAAAATGGAAATTAAGTGGTAACCATAGATAAATTATAAAAACTTATAAACTTAAATTAAGAAAAATTAAGAATACGGTAAATGGCATTTATTTGTATTCACCCATGGAAAACTTAAATTAACTTAAAAATTCCAACGAAGCTTTGTCAAATTTTATCTGTCACTTAAAAAAACTTATGAATGCGAAATTTTCCGTCCAAACTTAAAAAAAATTAAAACAAGATTTCAAAAACATTGTTTTCCTTTGTCCAAAAGTGGAAATTCTAAATTTAGCTTTTAAATTTCATATTCTCACTGAAGTCTTTTATTTTATTTTTAGTTTGGCAACATTTGTGACCTACAAAAATGATTGAAGCACAAATTGATCCTACTAAAAACTAAAATGCTATTTCTATAGAGATACTATTTCCTAAAAGTTACACGAACGTCTCATGGAATACCCCCAAAAATACAAATACCCTAAAATACAAATTAAAAATACGAAAATCACTGTCATTTACTTAAAGAATTTTAATTTCTCTATGGCTGAAATGTCAAAAAAACTTTAAGAAAATTGGATTCGTTGAAATTCTTAATTTTTTTTAAGTTTATAATTTCCCGCTGGTTGGCCCTTTAATCGTTATAAATGAAACAAATTGCTAAGCATTTCCTTACAATTCGTGAAAGCATATTGTTTTAGAAACGCAAAAATTGTTTTCCAGGCAACATTGATTTCAAACAATTGTTTTCTATTTTTTGTATTTGCAGTTATTGATCCGCGTTTCGCATTCGATTCTATTGAGAATTGTAAAAGTAGGTTGCACGCTTCTCATGGAAAAATTGTTTATTTAAAAGCAATCCATTTGAAGTTTGTGTTGCATTCGAAATTAAGTTTACTGTGTCTGTGTGTTACGTGAAATATATAAATAAAATACCAACTTATTACATATTTGATGAAATTAGATAACCACTTAAATTAACCATTTAATAAACAATATAGGAAAAATTGAAAGAAATTGCAGTTGTTTCGGCAACGAAATAAAATTTTAAACGTCAATGGATCGTTAGTTTTAGTATAAAAAAATGCCACTGTGTGGAATCCGTAAATTGAGAATTGTTTGTAGATCTGGCGACAAAAAATTATAGTTTTTAATAGAGATAAAAAAACGAAAAATATTTTTTGATTATTTATTAAGAGTGCTATTTTTTGTAAAGTGTAGATGTGTTGAACTGATAGTTTTATTTGTGATATTCGCATTACGGTTTCTACACAAAGCGCAATTATTTATCTCAAAATACTGAATCACTTTATTATTTTTAACGCTAGATGTGACTTACACGTACTTTAACAGTTCTCAATAGTCAACCTAATTATTTAAGTTCGGTGCAGAAGTTTCTGCAATTTTAATTTCGAATTTCTGCATCAACATTTCTACACAATTTTTGTAGTTACTCCTGCCGCTAAACGTCATCATAAATAATAAAACAAATTTTAATAATATGCCACACGCCGAGGTTGGGAAGTTTAGTGTTGTAGCCGAGCCCAAAATTATAACTCCACTACTCACTCCCCTTCTTTTATAAAATTATGCTTTGTTTCATCATACAAATTCTATGCAAGTTGATTATACTTTTGTTTAGCAGGGGCGTCCAAGCCAAATGAGTATTTTTGACAAATTTTCAAAATAACTAGATCATTAAAAATGCGATTAGAATGAAAAGTCAACTGGACAACGCGGTAATTATTTATGTATCCAGGGCCAAAGAATTTATCACTCCATAATAGTTGTGAAGATCACCGCAATAGTTGTTACATATTGCAGCATGCGGTCCGCATGCCTAAAAATCAGGGCTGGAAACCAATTTGTATTTTAGGTTGGTTTGGTTTTTGGTTTTATTGACTGAAAAATTTTGGTTTTGGTATTGGTTTTGGTTTTATAAATTTTCGAATTTTGGTTTTGGTTTCGGTTTTGTAAAAATAAAATTTAAATGTAAATTTAATTCAATAAAAATTTAAATAGCTTCTTTTTTATTAGTTAAAAACAAAAATAAATTATGTTACCTCCAAACATTAAAATAATTAACAAAAAATAAAATTATAAACAATAATTATATATTTGGTTTTGGTTTTGGTTTTTTTTTATTTTGAAAAATTAATTGGTTTTGGTTTTGGTTTATTTGATTTTAAAATTTGGTTTTGGTTTCGGTTTTGGTTTTAAAAATATTTTGTGGTTTTATGGTTTTTGTGGTTTTGGTTTTGGTTTTGCAAAACCGGTTTCCAGCCCTGCTAAAAATGGAATAAAAATTGCGGGGGCCTTCACACTCACTCCAGAGTAATAAATTCTATGGCTATGGATACATAAAAAGTTATCGCGTTGCCCAGTTGGCTTTTTACTCTAATCGCAGTTTTATTGATCTAGTTATTTTGAAAATTTGCCAAAAATACTCATTTATCTTGGACGCCCCTGGTTTAGATGATTTATGCTCGACGAAATTGGGCAGTTAAATAATTAGCTCTCCAGTTAAAATGTTCATGTAAAAAGAGAAATAAAATTAGCATGCGTTGAGTTTGAATTATGAAATAAATCGCAATGTAATAAAAGAAGAAAGGGGGAAATATTGTTTAACTAGAGATTGGATATTTTTTGTGAAACCGGGCATAAGTCATTTAATAATAAGGAAATAAAAGTAAACCCGTATTGTTTTATTTACGATAAAACGATTGTACATATCCAGTTTGGGAACGTTATTCACTTGTGATTAATATTTATTGAGAGTGTGCGTTGACTTTAAGGTTTTTTCTACAGTTTTATTGTGAAAAAATGGTTATAAATTGATCATTCAAAATATTGTCTATCGCTAACCACTAGTGGTTCCCATATTTTTGGTAATAGGTGGATTCCTCGTCGAAAGAACGACACATGTTTGGAGTTATAGGCGATCTACGAATCGATCCATTTTTTAGTATCCTCATAAGCTCTTCTCAGGCCTTGAGTCATCGATCGAAACAGGTAGTCTTTGGAAGGAGCAATATCTGTGGAATACGGCTGGTGTTGTAGGCCATCGCAATTAACCGCTTAATCTAGCCTAGTTTTAGTTTCAATGCTCTGCTCAATTGCATCAATTGTTGATGGCAGCGTTCCGTTCCACAGTGATGGTTTCGTTGGGTTGGAGTAGCTGATAATAGTCCATAAAAATCCTTCAGGTTAACCCCACCATAAAGAGCAACAGTTTGGTGTCATGAAAATTAGGCTTTGCTGTGGATATTGATTGTTTACCAGGTCTGTAACATTATTTTTTGCGCTATTGATTATCGTAGAGAATTCATTTTTCAACACCCCCCACGATACGTTACAAGAAACTTTTTTCTTTTCCTTCGTCATCCAATTTCCTTTCTTGTGAATCAATCCAATGGCATTTAAACATGTGGTTCTTCAAGTTATTTTGCCGTGCGTTTCTTATCTTTCGTATCAAAATCTCCTCTTTTATAGCATCGAACCCAGTACTTGTTCAAATCGATAAAGCATAATTACCGCCTAAGCTTCCACCAGCATTCGCTGACTTTCAGCAGCATTTTTATTCAAATGGAAGCAAAAAAGGAAATATTCCCGCAAAAAATTCGACATATTCAACTTTAAAACAATGACTTAATTGATACTTCGGCAAAATAACACATTGTGAAAACTAAAACCACGGCATGATTCTTTGGCATGAAGTTAGCAAAGATATTATCTGATACAATACTAGCTACGCCAACTCTTGGAAATCCCTCAAAATTAATATACACTCCTAATATAATTTAGCAGGTGCATCTGAATGTATACTTTCAGCTGGCTTACGTCTATAAGATTTTATTTCTAGCCGACGAATATGACCAATGTATTTCTACTAAACGGCTAACGATTATGTTAGCCAGCTTGATGTTCTTTATCAGATATCCAATTGTAAATCTAATAATTTTGTAATACAATATGTTGCACAAGAAGTGTCTCAATTTATTCTTTTTGTTTAACCCCCCACACAATTTAGCACGTAAAATTATTCTCTTCACTCGATTACCTTTTTCGCTCTAACTTCTTTCTTCAGTTCAGTTTGAGCATTTGAGTGGTAAACAACAATATTTAAATTAGTTCCGTGGGTAAAACCGTTTTGAAGTGGTGTTCTTAGTTACCCATCCCAAAGGACCGATGTAGCAAGCAGCAAAATACACCAAAATATGTGTGTACCAGTGTATTAAGTGCTACAGGGACTTTAGAGATGTGGAGACTTACCTGGAAGAGGTTATGATAGAGCCACTTCAGAGAAGGACGAAAATGTAATTTTGAACTAGTTTGAGAAAAATCTGACTTAGGCTTGGAGAATTCGACATTGTAAATAGGAGCACACAGCATACACCTTTGTGAATAAAGCGGCACAACGAAAAAAGGCTGACTTGGGCAAACGAAACTGGAGTCTTATGGAGCCAAAGCTTAGAAAAGAATAACGCAGCAGAATATTCTCGTTCTCAAAAACATTTGGAAAGATTTTAATTAAGAAGTGAAAGTTGTACTAGGAGATGTCAGTCTACAATAGATAACAATGGCGGCTGTGCTGTATTTTTAATTTTAGTATACATTTTTTATTGTAATATTTGCCAGTAACTTGACCGATGATTATTTAGGACGAGAACCTTTTGATATTAGTAATACAATTAATTTAAATCTATTGAGTGCTTTAATTGATGACCTTTTCGAATTGCTAATTTTGGTACTCAGACTAACTTTGTTCGTACCAAAGTTTTTATGTTACTAGTTGATTGATCAGTGCAAGTGGATTTCTTTTGTACTCTATCTTCGTCAACATCACAGTGTTTTGTCAAGAAGAAGTGCAACAAAATAATTGCAAAATAATAATTTAGGTTTGTAATAAGACATGTGAATGAACAACAAGTTGTGATGAAAAATTTGTTTAGAATCGTAGCCAGCCTGCTAAGCGCTTTTCCAGTTTTAACAATTCTGATTAGTAGTTTAGTTACTTCAATCACCTAACCCATTTATTTTTTTTAAGTCAAAAGGCCCCAATTTAAGCACCTTCATAAAATACAATTAAATGATTAAATCTACTTGTACGCTTCATCCATCATTCGTAACCTTTCTTCCCTCGGGACTCCTTAAATGGGAATTATTGTGACGACGTTTTATTTATACGACTAAATAAAAACTATTTAGTTAACAATATTAAGCTTAATAATAAATGTTTTTGTTCAGTTCGGCATATGTAGTTACGTAATGTGCATAATGTACATAATATATATAAAAAAAAGTTTCACGCCTCAGTTTTGGGTCACGATCCCTAGATTATGAATCACAGTTATAGTTTTATATGTTTTATCAAAGCAACCTTGATTATACAAGCCATAATCTAAAAATCGAAGCTTTTATAAAGGAATTAGAAACGAGGAAAAGACCAAAATTTCCATAGTAAAACACTTAAAACATATGGGAAATCACAGACAAATTTGTAAATGAAAACGTTGCAAATTCTCTATTATGATTTCTGAAATTTTTTCATAAATGTTTGAATTTTAACGTATATAAATCTCGTTTAAATAAATCGTGTTCATTTTGTTGTAATAATTGATTTATTTAAACCAAAATATAAAAAAAAGTTCATAACAACAGCATTCTGGTCAAATTAAAATGAAAAGCTTACTACAAATCGTGTGCATTAAGTCAATATATATTACATAGATGGCAGTGATGGCAGTAAAAATTATGAAAAATCGTACCAAAAATTGTCACCTGTGGCACTATTCCGGTTTTCCTGGGGAATTGGGAATTGGAATTTTATTATTGTGATTTTTTGGTATATTTTGGTATTATTTTTTCCAAAGCACACTGTGGCGATTTGTATTTTTTCAAATTTTGGGGAAAAATAATTCCATTTTAACATTACTACCCACTAAACAATTCCCAACAAAATGTTTAGGGAAAAATATACAAAAAAATTGCTCTGAAATGGAGTTATTTGCTTTCAAAATTTGAAAAAATGCAAATCGCCACAGTGTGCTTTGGAAAAACTAATACCAAAATACACTAAAAAGATCACAATAATAAAATTCCAATTCCCAATTCCCCGTGAAAACCGGAATAGTGCCACTGGGGAAATTTCAAGTTCAAAAATTGTAGGAAAAGCAAAACAAATTCTCAAAATATTAAGAACGCGCCATAATTTTGGGATTAAATAATTTTTTTTCGTATTTTTCTGTACAAATCTTAGACAGCTAACGTGTACTAGGAAAACTAAACATAAATTTAGCAAGTATTATTTTAATTCGTCAGAGCCAACTTTGATATATTTTTCAAATCGAAATTTCGTAAAATATATTTTAGAAATAATTTAATTTTAATATTTCTGCAATTAATATTTACTTAATACCACTATACCCTTCTTGTATATTGCTGCTAAAGATATGTAGAACACTTTTGTATAAACATTTTGGAACATTTTTGTTTTTTTCATTGAAAAACTTTAAGCTAAAAAACACCATTTTTACTATGGATTCCTATGGAAATCAGTGGAAAGTTATACCACTAAAAAAGCTTCTAAAAATACGTCATAATGATTATGGCTCTATACTCTAGAAGGCTCTGGTTTTATACGTCTTTGAGCTTTATCTATTTTGGTAAATAACCAATCACAAAGTTCTGTGTAAAAACTGAAACAGCTAAACAGTTTTCCTCCGTTTGTCACAGTTCCGTAAATAAACATAGATTATTATTTTCCAAAAACATTAAATTTGATTAATGATAGAAGCACGGTACTCTACAACATGCAGATTAGCTGTCAATTTAGTCACCTACGGAAAAATCAATGTTAAAAAAGCAAACACTCACACACTGAATAGGTAGGTAAATTCTGTTTTACAAATTTAAATTAAGCCTTCCCATTTTAATTTCCATCGAAAATAATATCGAGTGTTCATATAACTTAAAAAAGTAGCGGTATAATTTCACCGTCAATCTGGTCATGGATTAAAAGTAACTGTTGCAATGGTACCACTTCAAACGATTCGTCCATAAACCAGGATACAGGTTCAGCAAGAAGCTATACAGAAAGGGTTTCTACAGTCTTTTCTTTAACCGAGGATTCTTCATTTTTTTGGTTTCTTTGCTCGGTTTATAACTTCTTATTTTATATTGGGGTGCACGGACTACGAAGTATCTTATAATTTGCGACGATTGAATTCCGGATGTTACAGCCAAAGTTTGAATTATATTGTTTTCAGTGCAAACATCAAGTTCATTTGCTGCTGGTGTTTGTGGGAGTGAGTTTCAATACTTTGCATCATTACAGACTTACTCACACACACACGCCAACCCTTCTCTACCCCCACTAATCGACCACTACATGCGCATATACACATGAATACATGCACACACACACACATTCACGTAAACTAAGGTTTTATATTCCTATAATTAATGCAATTATTATTGTGAAACAGAATTATAAAATTTTAGGTTTATTTAAAAGATTTTATTATTTTAAAACACAGATGAACACTTAAATTTATTTACAGTTAATTGCATTTATTTAATTTATTGAGAGTGTAGAAGGAGTTAAAGTCGGAATACTATATCGGAATCTCTTTTGTTCACAAGAAATCAATTATATTTATTGATTTCATGATATACATAACAAAAAACCGAGTTCCATAAATTTTACTACAAAATTGATTCTAAATTTTACATATAATTTGAATATGCAATAATTTTGTATGTTGTGTGACATTGACCATAAGTACATTTATTACAAGACATAAAACATAATTTATTACTTAATTAGATTAAATTTACTTTTTATGACTACAATAACAAAATGAAATAAAATACGAAGTTAATGTACTGCACAATGATCATCATTGGGAAACAATTTTCAAATATATAATAATAAATTTTCCGTGCGTATGAGAATGAGAATGATGAATTGTTCCAAGATGTATTTGGACATCCACAGAATTATATAAATTGCCATTTTGTAAAACTCAATTTATATTACAGATTTATTCTGAATATAAACAAAACACAGACACAATATACGCAATTAGTATATTTTATAGTCACTCACGAACAAACGAATGTTCACCAGCAAATTTCTATTTTTGTAAGCAACATTAACGTTTTTTATCATTTCTGTTTTATTTTGTGGTTATTTTATTGTATTAATTTCTTTATCATGTTTTGTTTTTGACATTAGTACATATAGTAATTATTTACCGTATGGTTGACCGACTGGTTTTCTAGGCTTAAAAAAAAAAATGTTATTGTACAGCATTGGAGGGGCACATTTTATGAGTTACAGAGCATTCACAATGGAAAAACTTTTTACTTACAGAATTATGATTTATGATTTTCCAACAAAACGAACAAAAACTTTTGCTCGGCATGTTGGAATTGTAAGTAAACAGTAAAAAGTTGTTTCATTGTGAATGCACTGTGATTCGTGTTTATGAATTTGCTTCGCAAGTCGTTATTTAGATTCGTTATCTTCATTAATTGTATCCATTCGTTACTACCTTTTCGTTTCTATCTAATCATATATTACGTAAAATTCGATATAAATAATAGTAGATAAATAAACCTTCACTATGACTCTTTTTGTGTAAAAAGTTTAAAATACTTTTACACTCAAATCAATATCGTTTTGTAAGAGTTAATTCATGTTACCCCGAGGTTGATAAAATTTTAATTCATTTATTACATTTGTAAATATGTACTAGCTAAAGATTAAGGTCGAGCTCAAGGTAAAGTAAAAATAACAAGGTAGCTGCTAATCTTTCCGCTTTTCCTATTTGTTTTACCTTAAGGTTAATTTAATAGTAAGGCACTTTTCTCTATTATAAGAATTGAACTATTTTACATTTTATTAAAGAAATACTGCAATTTCAGCAGTATTATGTAACTGTAAAAGTATTATATTCTTCAGGT
Source organism: Tipula helvola (assembly GCA_963556165.1). NCBI lineage: Eukaryota > Metazoa > Arthropoda > Insecta > Diptera > Tipulidae > Tipula > Tipula helvola. Next base: position 238,285,519 of record OY744482.1, on the reverse strand, counting down.
TGGTTTCTTTGTTTATTTTGAAATAACCATCTTGTCTCCCTTTTTCGATTTTAATTTTTAATTGTGCGCTATATATGTACATGCACTTCATAATATCGATTATTATGTTAGGGTTAGCAAAATAATATTCTACCTCAATTATTTTTTTCGTCTACTTTCGAGGAATCTAGACAAAAGATTTTTAGATTCTCTTTTTAATAGTTTGGTTAAATTGAACAGTTTAGCATCGGTTATCTTATCCATTATCTACCCCGTGAAACTCACAAAAACAAATTTTTACAGTTCTTTTATAAATAATTTAGTTGTAGCGAGTACGTGATATACTCTAAGATTAAGAAGCGCCACAAGTATGAAAGTATCATAGTTTAAATTTTGTGGAGCACATAATCGGTCCTTTGTTTGTAATTATATTTTGTACAACCAATAAATTGCCAGAAATATCTTTTAACACCCTTAATCATCGTTTAAAGTTTTATTAACAGACTGTTGTTCAACATTAAAAAAGATGTTCTTTAATAAAGTTATTTTGTTGTTTGTCTTAATCCTTAACAAAAAAATAAAATAAAAACAAAGTCGCAACACACATTCATAATATAGTTTTGTGTAGTGTTATGGGAACAGAAAAAACTTTTTATGTTTTTGGCCTTAAGTATATTGACAATCACTATTTAAAATTTATTTTGTGTTACAAATTAACAATGTAACAGGCTGGTTTTAGAATTAAATTGCGTTATTAGATACGTCTAATGATAGTTTCTATTAATTTACTTCTCGCGTAAATGTTTAGTATAATTTTATTTTAGTTTGGAAAATTTTAGATTATTGCATAAATAGAATAATAAATTTTGAATAATTTTCTTTTTCTAAGTACATACTTTAACTTGAATTAATTATTTTTAATTCGTGTAATCATTAAAGTAGAAAAAGAAAATTATTAAATTTGCTTACACAGGAATAGCGCTGTGTGAATGTGGCGAAGAAAAAATTGTGAGCGAATTTGCCTGTGTTAGTATAATTCGCTAATACAACCTGCACAGTTCATTCTGTATATGTATATATGTTAGAATGAAAATTGTGGTACAATCAGATTAGTCGCCGCAGCCTGATCAGAAGATTGATTTTTTCATAATCATAAGCTCATCAGTCCGAAACTGGATTAAATTTTCTCACAATTTTCGGAAATATTAACCTTGAAATAAATTAAAATTATTTTATGTAGAACTATTTTATTTTTAATTATTCGCAAGCCATAATATTGTAGACCAGTGATGTCAAAAATAACAATCATTATTCACATGTGGCACAAAAACCGGTTTATTTAGATTATTTATTAAGAAACAACAGACGGTTATTTTTAGAAACATCAGACGAAGATTTATTTTTGAACCGTCTGGTATTTCTTTAGATGAAGGTTAACATGATAGCAAATTAGCAAGTCTGAGATTTATGATGTTGGTCATTTGTGTCCGTCCAAATGAGGAGATTATAGTTTACATTTTAACTGAGAAACCTTGACGCCAAATATTTATTTTATTATTTATATTATTTATTCAATCTGTTAATCCAAAAGATCGAGTGGCTATTGAAAAAATTATTACATATTTAAATCAATACTAACAAAAATGTTTTCAAGTTACTTACTACACTTGAAAATCCAACAAATTATCCACAGCTGAGGCTTCAAATAAAAATGATTTAAACCCGACTTAGATGTATTTAATTTACGTTAGGTTTTCAATTCATCGGGAGCGAATTTTCGGAAATTTGTTGTTGTAAATTTTTCAAGCCGAATATACTGCTTATATCTCAAGTCGTAATTGATACTAACATTAGACTAATTGACTTTAATAGGAAAAAATGTTTTTAAAACTTTATAGACAAACAGATGTCTAATAGGACAAATCTCCTATAATATGTTTTTGAGCTTTAACAAGAGTCTCAATTCTTGAATCATAAGTCCCTTCCTAGCAGGCTAATCCATATGATAGCCTCTATTCAACAACCGCAAAATAATTAATTCTTAAGACTGCAGAAGGACAGACTGAACGCAAAATATAACATTTTCGAATAAGAAGAAGAACACACACATAATTACGAAGGGAAACGATATGATTAAGCCAACGCATACAAATATCTACAATCATACCACGGTACTTAAAATTAGATAAGAATTCAACTTTAAAATAGTCACTGACTCAAGTTAAGTGATCACTGATCACAATTCAAATCATGGTTAATAACACCAGCATCAGTAACAACATCATTATTAAGTTTATAAATCATAACTTTAGTTTTTGTGCTTAGAAACATAGTATATGCAAGGCACCATTTCCCCAGAAGACTTAGATCAGTATTCATAGAGTGAATATTACAGACTAGGGGGTACAGCCCGTCCTAGGACGGATACAATTTATATATAATGTTGATGTCAAGCGGCCGCTGCCACAATCACCATTTGACCATTTGATATTTTTTTAACCGTTATATTTTTTATTTATTTATTACAGAGAAAAGTCTACAAATTTGACTTGAATTTATAACATATTGAACAGGGTAGAATAAAAATTAAATTAAAAATAAAAAAGAATTAAAATTGACATAAAAATATTTTTAGGTTGGAGCAAAATGTTGCTTCAACCTACGTTTAAAGTTGTCTTTACTTAAGTAAAAGTCGAACAAATGGTCGATTTTATTATTTTATTAATACTGCATTTTTAGCCAAGTAGGAGTAGCTCGAGACTGGAGGCTTCTAAGAATTAGATTTAATTAAAATTAAAATTAATGTATAGATTAATTATTTTAATTTAAAATAAAGTAACGACCACTGTTTCTTTATGCAAAATTTGACTTCAGAATTGCTCGGATCGGATGAGCCATTCTCTCACTACAGTTGTTGAAAGATTTAAATTGCGCGAAATCATTCGATAATATTATGTGTGAGGCATGAAGCCTAAGGACCAACCTAAGAAATCATACATTTAAATTAAAGTTAATGCTTACAGTTGATTAGTAATTGCCCACAACCAAGGGAAAACTTTCTTGTCAATTTTCTGTACATGCGGTGTAAGAAGTTATCACGTCAAAAAAATATAAATTGAAAAACAAAACTAAAATGCCTTGACCACAATCGAACCTCGGACTTTAGTTTAGCCGCTCTAGTCCAAAACATTTCTACTAAGCCATATCAACCTAAGGAAATTTATTTAATTTTCATTCTTATATTGTTTCAAACATAGCATGCTTTGAAGTTTATGAAAGGAAACAATTTTTTTACCGAAAAATTTTCATGGCTTACTACAACTTATAATATATGAAAGTTTTTAAATAATTTGTTGTAGTATTTAGGGGCATCATAAACACGGACCACGCATTTTCTTGTGTAATTACTGTAATAACTATAAAGCGGAATGTTTAATTTAAAGTAAAATATTTGGTTATTACATGGATACTAAAAAATAAAAAAAAATAAAAAATCGGATGGGAATCGAACCGAAGACGTTTCCCGCTCTAGTCGAATGCGTTACCACACTACGCCACAAACAATATAACAAATCATATTTTATTTGCATTGTTAAATTGTTTTATTTTTTCAAAGCGTTCTACAGTGTCCCTAGCTAAATATATGGGGCCGTTTGACAATGGTAATGGTCCGATTATATCCAAATGAACTTCGTGCAATCTCTCGGTAGTGGGGTTAAATGTTCCTGTAGGCGCTCGTGTATGCTTTGCGACTTTGGATTTCTGGCATGCTAAGCATGTCTGTGTCATTATCCTGACGTCCTTTTTTATTGATGGCCGCACTAGGTACTCCGTCAACAACCGCACCGTTGCTTTAACTCCTGGGTGTGAAAGTCCATGGAATGTGTCAAAAACCTCCTTGCGCCAACCAATGGGGATAAATGGTCTAGGTTTCCCGGTTGAGTTATCACAATACTACGATTTTTGTGCGTTAAACGTTATTAGTATTTGCTCCAATTTTAAGTTAGTCTTTTTGCTCTGTAATAAGCCTAATAATTCTTCATCCTCTACTTGCGCATCCGCTATCTTGCAGTAATCGATGCTTTGGTGGATGTTAATTTGTTCGATTCTTGAGAGCGTCTCCGCGACCACGTTATCGATTCCTGATAGATGTTGCAGATCTGTTGTAAATTGGCCTATTAGGTACCTAAATCCAGTTGCCTCCTTTGTCTCGGTGAGGCTTTGTCTAAATTTTGCTTGAATGCGAAGACTAACTTTTTATGGTTCGTAAACAATGTAAAATTTCTACCTTCTAAAAAAAATCGAAAATATTTAATGCCTAGATAAGCGGATAGTAGTTCTCTATCGTATGCGCTATATTTTCTTTGTGTTTTCGTATGCGCTATATTTTCGTTGAATAAAAACCTAGTGGTTGCCAAGAATTGTCCACATATTGCTGGATCACTGCTCCTACGGCTACGTCTGACGCATCGACCATAACGGATAAGCGTGCTGATATTAACGGATGAGCTAACAATGTTGCGTTACATAACTTTTTTTTACATTCCTCAAATGCCGTTATTGAATTCCCTGACCATTCGATTAGAACTTTGCTATTTTCGCGATAGCCCTTTAAAAAATCGTTCAGAATTATTTGATCTTGAGCAGCTGCTGGGACGAACCTACGATAAAAATTGATCATTCCTAAGAATCTTTTTAGCTGTTGTACTGTTGTTGGTCGTTTATATTGTTCGATAACCTTGATCCTCTATGGTGATGATAAAATCCCTTTATCGTTCACCAGGTGTCCCAAAAATTGGACTTCAGGTTGTGCGAATACGCATTTGTCGATATTAATGACTAGGCCAGACTCTGATAACCTCTGAAAAATCGTTTCTAGATGTAATATGTGATCGTCCCATGAACTGGACGCAATTAGTATGTCAACTAGGTACACAAAACAAAAAGGTAGTCCTCGTAACACCGTATGCATTAATCTCTGAAATGACTGGGCTGCGTTTCGAAGTCCAAACGTCATTCTACAGAACTTAAATAAACCGACAGGTGTTGATATAGCTGTTTTTGGTATATCCTTGGGCTCTATAGGTATTTGATGATAGGCTCTAACTAAACCCACTGTTGTAAACACACTACATCCGACCAGCTGGAACAAGAAATCCTGTAGGTGTGGTACTGGATAACAGTCAGGAATTGTGATGTTATTTAATGCGCGATAATCACCACACAGTCTCCATTCGCCATTCTTTTTTTGCACCAGGTGCAGTGGACTGGCCCACGGACTTTTGCTAGGTCTACATATTCCCTGCGACATCATCTGTTCGAAATGTTCCTTAGCGATATTTAATTTGTCTGGAGCTAATCGACGCTTTTTGCACATTACTGGAGGGCCTCTAGTTTCGAGAAAGTGTGTGACCTTATGTTTACCTGTGTGGAATTTAAGGTTTCTCTGGTGATTTCTGTAAATTTTGTCAATAGTTCCAACACAGAAGTGTGAACGACAGATTTGTTAACCAATGATAACGATGGTACTTTTGAACAAGTAACCGAACCAATACAAAACAACGTTGTTACCGGATCTATTATGCAACCTTTTTGTATGTCTACTAGCAATCCTGTCTCTTTTAAGAAATCCGCCCCGATAATGAGCATGGATACGTCGGCCACTATAAAATTCCATATAAAATTTCTCCGAAGACCAATGTTCAATTTGAGCTTATGCATGCAATAAGCCTTGATACGCGTACCATTAGCTGCGTATAGATCGAAACCCGGTGCTTCGCCTGATATTTTACAGAAATTTGGGGGTAAAACGGATACGTCTGCCCCTGTGTCGATTAAAAATTTTTGGTTTGTATTTCTTTCTATTATTATTAGACGACTTGAACTCCCACCATCTTGACACGTCGTCGAATGTTGGTGGACGTCTAGTTTTTTGGATTAGCTATGTTTAGTTTCTGCATAAATGTGGCATGCTGTTTGCAACCCGATACACATTTGCTGGCTCGATCGCCTATTGATTGATTGATTGATTAGAATGTACAGCCAAGCATTATAGCAGGAACTCCCGGATTACGCCGGGCCCACTGTACACCCGTTTACATATAACAAAACCGAAGGATAGGATAGGAATGTTAGTTGGGACAGACTCGACCCGGTTACAGACACCTAAGCGATCGATAGTTAGTAAAATTTTTAGTAATTATATAGTAAAATAGTTAGCACAGGACAACACAATTACTAAACTACAACTTATTTGCTACATGTTGATCCTGGAGGATTGGTCCAATCTAAAATTTAATTCTGAAACTCAGGATTAATTTTAATCTCTATAATAATGATTAATACAGGAACTATGTTATATTCTGAAAATTAAATTATTTATTAGTAGACTTAAACTAATTTAATTAATAGCCATTAATGAACAAACTACATTAAAAAATAAAACATAATATATTAATATTACAAAAATTGCTATTTTATGAAATCAAATATGAAGACTCTCCCAATACCTAGCTAAAGCTTCTAAAAGAAAGTTTAAAACTTAAAATTGCTAAGCTACAATATCAATTCACAACGCTTGTTCTATTAGTTACAGGTATCGCAAGCCAGTTATTTATTTATTTATTCACTGTAACTAAATTAAAATAAAAGTAAAAATAAATAATTAGCTCTTAAATTAAACTAATCAGCTATTTCCTACCTATCTGGAAACAGGAAAATAATAATAAATCACTCCTTGTTGATTCTTGCAGGTTGACTTAAGCTAGAATTTTATTCTGAAATACGAGATTAAATTTTAGTCCCTATAATAATCATTAATTCTGGAACTATGTTCTTTACTGAAAAATAACTTATTTATTAGTAGTTTAAGAATATAGATTCCTTTTAAACTTCACCAACCTACATAATTAAAAGACAATAATGAACAACTAAAATAAAATTAATATACTATTTACAATATAATAATTAATACAAAACAATTGAACTTATTTAAATCAAATAAAGAGAGATACACTATGCACAAATTATAATAGAGTTTTTTTATTTTTATTTTTTATTTATTAAAACCTAAAATTACTAAAATACGGTTTAACTACACTGCGCCTTTGACTAGTTGTAGACATCATGTAGCCAGTATCTTACTTGCTTAAATGCCCTATCACTAGATATAAAGCTAAGAATAAAAATGAAAACAAATAAATAAATTAATAAATATTCCCCATGGAATTAAAGTAATCAGCAGTAACCTATCTTGAAACAGAAAATAATTATTATCATGCTCTAATTTAAAGATAATCCTTAATCAATAATTTAATTAAGTACTATATGTAGATCATCTATCAGCACCAATAATTTTAATTTAATTAAAACTAAATAAATTATTAACCATTTATATCAAGTCTTTACTACTCAACCAATTATATTTAACCTATGTTATGTAAACTTGTTAGAGAAAAAATTTGACAAAATAGTTGTCACAAGACAATCCAATTTCTACACTACTTTACAGTTGAAACCTTGGAGTTTCTTAATGCTGAGCGAGGATTCATCCGTATTACTGAAAATCCAAATCAAAATTAATTAATTATCACTAATTGCAACACTAAACTTAAACTAAAGAATTATTTAAACTCTGGAACTCTCCTGCAGCACTTAGCCAACCTAACAATAAAATATAATTTGAAACAGCTACATATTATAATGAGAACCACCACATTAGTGCTTCACACAACCTGCAACTACCGTTAATCTCAAACTACTAGTATAATAGAATTAATTAATTTTACAAACAATCATAACCCTAAAAGATGCAAACCGTAAAGCCTGTAAAACTCAACAAACAAACAAAAAAAAAAAAAAAAGTCTCCTTTAGCAATTAAAATCCAGTCATAGCTAAAATCATAATTTTACTTCTGAAAGGAATAAAATGTATCCCTATAAGAATGATTTGTCCTGGAACCATTTTTGATTCTGAAACAATTAAAATTATTTATTAGTATCAATATATTTAAATGATTCCTTTCAATCTTTGAAACACTATTGTTCTTGTTAATTTCTAAGTGATCCTTTTAAAATTTAATAATTTATTAATTAATTAGTTGAATCATCAGTTTATAAGAATGTTGCTAATTTGGCTTTCTTTCCATAATCTCCGCCAAAGCAAAGCTCCAGGGGTTACTTACCGATTCAATCATACATTTGAGCTCAATAATCATAAGCTCAAGAACTGAACTAAGTCATAAATCCATTTATTACTTAAGTAAACACCATTAAGTTTAAAATTGGCAGCAACTTTAATTTAAGTTAAAAATATAAAATTTTTGATTATTTCTTTTAGACCTTATTTAGGTACCTTATTTCTTTTAGACTGATGAAGTAATTAAATTAGATTGCAAATTAAAGACTAATTTCTGAAATAAATTATAAATTAGAATTACATATAACAACTAGAACTAATATCATGCAACCATATTATAGCTTAATGCATATAACAGCTTCACTAAATTAACAAACTTAATTGTAGATAATATATAAAAATAAAAATAAAAAGTTAAAATAAATAATTAATTAATCATAAAATTAATCTAATCAGCAATTTTCTACCTATCTGAAAAAGGAAAATAGTATTTTCGGAATTTATGATTTACATATTATCATTATATGATATAATTTAAAATGATTATGATACATTTTACCGAAACCTATAATGCACTAATAAATTAACTAAGTACTGTATGTAAAAAAGCTAATTACTAGTACAGCTCAAAAGATTTCACAGGCATCAATGAAACTACATTAATAATTATCCATTTATACTAATTCGTTACTACTCGACCACTAATACTCAACCTATATAAACTTGTTAGTGCCAAATATTAAAAATACTTGTCACAAGACAATATAATTACTACGCTACAAGAAATCTGGAAGGTTAGGTTTCCTAATACTGATCGAGGATTCATCTATATTTCTGAAAATCCAAATCAAAATTAACTAATTATCACTAATTGTTATACTAAAATTAAACTAAAGAATTATATAAACTCTGGAACTCTCCTGTAACACTTATTCAACCTAACAATTAAATATATTTTATAACAGCTATATATTATAATGATTACCACCAAATTTGTCCTTATGGCAACTTATAACTACAGTTAATCTCCAACTACTGCTAGTATAATTGAATTAATTCTACAAACACACACAACCCTTAAAGATGCAATCCATGAAGCCTGTAAAACTCAAAAATACCATTCAACAATTAAAATTGCTAAGTGAACAACAATCTTTCAGAGTACAATCAAAACTTATAACACAGCATCTACTCCACTAATATTCCCATCTGTGGTTGTGAGAAGGGGACGAAATTTCGTTCCATCATCACATCCATAAGTGCTTACCCAAATTTGCACTAACTACCAACCCGTACCAGCTAGTGCTTCCTGACATTGTTGTTGTATCCTTTGCTTCTCTGCCCACTCTCCTACTCGTCCCCTCAACCAAATTTAAATTTAAAAATCAAAATAAAAATAAAAATTTAAAAATAAATAATTAGGCCTAAAGTTAATCAGATATTTTCCTACCTAGCTGGAAACAGGAAAATAATATGATAGTATTAGAATTTATTATTTATACAATAAAATGATATAATTTAAAAATGATTATGATACAATTCACCAAAACCTATAATGCACCAATAATTTAATTAAGTAATGTATGTAAATAGGCTAAGCTAATTACGAATTCAGCTCAAATAAAATTTCATAATCCTCTCTGAAAACTAAATTAATGATTAATATAATTATATGATATACAGAGCACTAAAATATAGCTCATGTCTATGAATCCAATTAAATTTATAAATATGTAAAAAAATATCCAAGCTATTATGAACAAACTTTATATTAAATATGCCAACCTTACCATTCTACATCTCAATCTTCCGTATATTTACTATATTTGTTCAAAAACTAAAAATGGAGTACATACTAAAATACGTACAACTATGTATTCATGAAATGTAACTAGACAAGACGTGAAAATTAACTGTGTATATTGAATTAAGACATTTTTGATCTGAATATTAATTCGATCAAAATCAACATTTTTTCCCTTAGATTCTATGCACAATTACATAAATTCTAAAACCAAAATCAAAATCTCTCAATTCAACTACTCAAGAAATCAAAAATTTTCACTTCGCAACAGTTATAAAACCATTGTCTGATTAATGAATCACGGTTTACCAACTAAAAATCATTTAATATGAATTATCCATCCATACCATAATATTGGATTATACATTATACGTACGATTCAAATTACTCGATTATCCGAAGAACTCATATAAGAATCCCATTTGAATCAATATCTAAAAATTTTTCCTGTTGGGTTTGTTTTGCTCATGGTATATAACAGGGTTGTGGAGTCGGGGAAAAAATACCCGACTCCGACTCCGACTCCGGTAAATATTCACAAGTCGACTCCGACTCCGACTCCGACTCCTACAGAAGTAACGAAAATTTGTTAGAATAGCTGCAATTAATAGCGAAAATTTGTTGTTTCTTGCTCAGGTTAGATTAAAAATTTCATCACCATTCAAATTCAACAGAAATATAATTACATCTGAAGTGTTCTTTCTCATTTCGCTCTATCGCAAAATAAAATTTAAAACAATATAGAGAGAAAGGAACAAAGTGTCAGAGGATTGCAAACTATGTATTAACGTTAATACATATTTCAGTAGAACATCATCTATTATATATAAAAATGTTAATTCCCTGCGCAATAGTTTTCTATTTCTTTCTATTTTATTGTAACGTTTTCTCATTTCTGTTATAGTTTTTATATACATTCATATACAACAAAATAATTCCTACGCATGCATGAAGTTATAAAACGAATTAGTGTTTATTTTTGTTTTTTGGAGTCGGAGTCGGCTCAATTTTGTCCGACCCGACTCCGACTCCGACTCCTGCAAAAATCGATTAAAACTTGACAAACTCCCGACTCCGACTCCCGACTCCGACTCCGACTCCACAACCCTGGTATATAACGATCAACTTGAATTACGTACGCATAGAATACATCAAGTAAAAACAAACCAGAAAAATAATAGTATCGCACCACGTCACTAATTCCCAACACACATAAAGAAAATAAATAAAATTTCCATAAACACTTTTACATGCGTATTCCTTATGTATATACCTACCTAAGCGTAATACACATTCTCAAACAATCCTTAGTATGCTTAGTCAGAGATGCATCTACTTGCACATGATTTCCCTGGGGTACCGAATTAAAAAAGGCTGAATTAAAAAAGGTCTTTTAAAATGAATTAAAAAAGGTGATTTTTGTATGAAACACCTGCGCCTTTTTTAATTCATTTTTTTAAACAAATTTTCTGAATTAAAAAAGGCGAATTTGACGAAAAACACAAAAACGAAAAAAACGTAAAATGAATTAAGAAAGGCTTTTGTTATTTCATTTTATAAACACATATCTTAATTCATTTTCAAAATGAATTAAAAAAGGCATATATTATTTCATTTTTTAAACATAAATCGTAATTTATTTTTTAACAAAAATCAGAAATGCGTGTTTGGAAGAAAATGTACTAAATTCACCTTCTTACAAAATTAATACTAACATAATTTAAATGCGTCTCTAGTAAAAAATTGTTTTATATTTACGTTTCATTGGATTTCTTTTTTCTATTGTTTTTTGTAAAATATTCGAAATCATAGAAGATTCTGGCTACACGAATTAAAACGGCTGTCTGAGAAAAGACACTTTTCTGAATTAGAAAAGGGCCTTTTTTAATTCATTTTATAAAATGAATTAAAAATGCGTTAAAAAAAATTTAAACAAAAAAGTTATCAGGTCTTCATGTTTTCATTAATGAAAGCAAACACCGATCACGAGCGACCCCAACTCGGTTCCGAAATATGTGAAAAATTAATTAATTTGTTAACTAATTAAAAGTTAATTAATTTTTAATTGTTTGCTTAATTTTTTACATATTTCGGAAACGAACCGGAGTCGCTCATGATCAGTGCCCGCCTTCACCAATGAAGGTACGAAGGCCTGATTTGTTAACTTTTTTGTTTAATTTTTACATATTTTAAAAACGAATTAAAATCGCTCATGATCAGTGCTTATTTTCATTAAGGAATAATGAAACGTAAACCTGTACTTAAAAGCAAAAGTCGCTTAAGTGACTTGTAGCGGTTTTTTTAAATTTCACATAAATAATTAAATTTGTCTACTATTTAGATTGTATCAAATTTTGGTGAAAATCGGGTAAAAAATAAAAAAGTTATGAGGTAATACGTTTAATACTCTCAATGTATTTACATTTGATTTTAAAACTTTAACCTTCATTTTCTCAAAACTACTAAAATGCACATAAGCGACTTCCGCTTTCCAGTACACATTTATTTACTCTATTTCCTGATACTTGGTTATTCGCGTTTATAATATTATATGACTGTTATTCCCATTTTTCTTCTTTTTATTATCATCAGAGAATAAACCATATTCAACTCCGTTAGACATTTTACCCGAAAAAAACACGCATACATAATGATAATAACATAAATATAATAGATATTAGTACATTTTCACTTTTTGTTTCATTTTATAATTTACATCTTAATTCATTTCCAAAATGAACTAAAAAAGGCTTATATTATTTCACTTTATGGGCGCATATTAAAACATTATAAAAGTGAAATAAGAAATGCCTCCCCCAATTCACCCTGAGAAACTTATTTTATTTCATTTTTAGTATAGACTTTAATTCATTTTTAAAATGAATTAAAATCACTTACTTAAATTCAGAAAAACCTCATTTTTTAATTCAGCCCTTTCCAATTCATGTAGCCGATTTCCCTACACAACACAACAGTGGCGAACAAAACAAATTATGTGTACACTGAAAACCATCTGAACCAAAAAATATAGAAATATTAAATTTTTTCCAACATTCATTGCATGCATAATTCAATAAATACCAGGTCAGCCCGAAATAACGCATTCTTTACGTATAAATAACAACAACAAATAAAAAAACGAAAAGAAAAAAATAATAACTTATATAACATATTTACTGGAATTGCATGACGTCACGAACATGTGGTTTGAATAATCGGGCTAGCCTGTTATTTTTTGAATCATGGATTGCATGTATTTATGACAATTGTACATCAAATAAAACTAAACTAAAATATGTAAGAGTATTAGTAGAAACAAGAATAGAAATGCATATTAACTGCGTATATTAAACTTCTACAACTCTAATCAAAATAAGATAAGACAATTGTTAGAAATTTTATGTACAATACCACAAACACTAAATCCAAAATCATGTACATAATTAATCCAGAAATCAAAAATTTGATTTCCTTTATTATATGTATGTAAATATAAAACATTGCCTGCTAAATGTATCCCGATGGATTACATTTTTCAAATACACATTTCCACAATACTAATTAATTAATTATTTATTATATTATAATTGAATTTAATTTATATCACTTTACATTTTTAAGAAACAAGAAAATATCACAAAATAAATTAAATTAAATTTACAAAGAGGACGATAAAAAAACACATCCGTCCTCTTCGAGCGTCGACGTTCGACCCCTCACATTTGCTGGCTCGATCGCCTATGGTAATAAAATAACATTCCTCATTTTCTGTTTTGTTTTCCCTGGATTGTGAGCGATTTCATCTGTAATTATTGCTTGGACGTTCTGAGCTATTTGTGCTCTTTTGTGATACTATTAATGATGAAACTACCGCCAATAAATCTACTTTGAAGCGACTCATGGGGGCAACCGACCGTTGGGTTTTTTATGTAGCTACCAACCGACCATTGGTTTTTTTTATGTAGTTACCAACCGACCGTTGGTTTTTTATGCCCACTTCCAACCGACCGTTGGTTTGTTTTTTTATATGTAGCTACCAACCGAGAGTTGGTTTTTTTTTTTCAACCGACCGTTGTTTTGTTTTTATATGCCATGGTTAAAGGCCACGCATCAGACTATTAATATTAGACCACCCGTATCACGTCGGGGTCACCAGTTTGGGAGTTGTAAATATCACAGGGCCACCATGTACTTATCCCTATCCCTATGTTCGGGGATTGTATAGTTCCCGATGTAGCTCCCTATTTATTGCGGGTGTCAGTCAATTCCTTTTGTGTTCCGTGGCTCACTACACTTATATATTATTATAACACAACTCTAACTAATATAATTAATTAATATAGATTAAATGTTCATATGTATTTAATTTCTCATATTAATAAAAAAAGAAAATAATAGTTTTTAGTTGTTATTTTTGTTTTATTTTTTCTTGCCGGTTTTAAGGATACTGAATTTGAAAAATTCTATTTATACATAAAAATTTTCTTTTTTCGGTGTTCATCCCAGTTCTTAGCACTCTATGATTCAATCACTGTACTAAAGTCGGTCGCATGTATGCAGATATAAAATCCGGATAAATATTTATCCGCAATTTCAATCAACCAAAATCACTGAAAATGAAAAAGAATTTTCCCTCCCATGTTGGATGCTTGCGAATAAAATTGCTCAAAGATACAATTTTTTTAACTTCGGAGGGGAAATTCCTTTTCATTTTCAGTGATTTTGGTTGGTTGAAATTGCGGATAAATATTAATCCGGTATTATCTGCATACATGCGGCCGCCTTAAGAACTGCTATGTACACCGATTTACCATTTCTGGTTTCCATAATATTCGTGCCTCACTGACACGCAAATAAAACGTAAAAACATAAGATAATAAAAAACAACATAAAAAATAAGATTAGAATAACTGGTTATGGTGGAATCGCCACAGATATATAAAGCCCTTTTAAGTCCAAATTTTTAGCTGATCTCGTTTGTTTCATTTTTCTTGGAGAAATATGTCTCGGAAGTAAAATTTCCAAGGTTTTCATTATTTTTCTTAATTCTCGTAATTGTTGATTTATGAACACAAAATGTTGGTCCAGTTTTCATTCCACCTTCGATTTCCTTAAAAATTTGAAATTTTTTTTCGAGGCTTAGAGAATTTCTTGTTTTTTTTGTAATTTTATTGGGGAGCGGTTTGTTATTAATAGAGTATCAGAAAATAAATTAACTTTTGCTTACATCAAATTTTTGAAATAACAAAAGTTGCTTATATCGTGGTTACTTAAATCAAAACCATCTTGAAGTAAATAGAGCCGGGCATGTGAAAACATAACTACATATAACATATGAACTTAAAATAACAGATATAGAAGCACTAAAAATTCGTTTATTTTCATACAGTTTGTATGAAAAACTCGATTTCGGTTGACGAAAAAACATGAATTAAAAGTTAAACCCAGTTAAATAATTTTGTCTGAAATCGCTAAAAAGCAACTCAATGTTACTAATTTAAAACACAGATTCTTAAATTTTCCTGTTTTCTAACAATAATCGAAAGAAAATAAGGGAATTTAAATTAAAACACATTCTATATACAACAATATCAATATGCACTAAAAACAGAAAATTCAATTTAAGGACGTCATCATTTGTCCACTTCTCAAACCAATGTCAAAAAAGGCGACACGTTTCCGATCAACAATCAAAATTCAAATAAATCAAAACGAGCCAAACAGAAAAAAATTAAATCAATACATTCAATCAAAACAAAAAATCAAAACAATCTAGCATGCTTCGCAAATCGAAAATTACGATAGAAAGATGATTATTGTACATATTGTTTATAAATTTCGAGTTATGTTGTTATGACGTTTATTACAAAAACAACAATGTTGTAAATTTCAAAAATACCTTATTTTACATGACGATATTCACTAAGAAATAAACATTTTCATGACTCGATTTTTCAATCACATAAAATTACATGTTTTATGAACATTTTCGTATAAAAACAAAACAAAAAAAGGTCACATTTCTAATAAGCTAAAACTGTAAATGAAAATAATCGTTTTACCATATAGTTTCAGAGAAAAAATTCAAAATAAAAAATTGTATGTAGGTACCGTATTTTAAGCTTAGTAAAAAATACAATCGACACTTATTTATACAGAAGGCTCTGCTTAAATCGTTAGTTGCTTGTAAGGGAGTGGCTTCTATAGAAAGTTCACTGTATGTACAGTATATTTATTTTATTCCTTGACTTTAAGGTACATTTTTTCAACCACGCCAGTCAACGATACTTTAAAGGCATGGCTCCAAAGCAAGTAAACTATTAAATATTTTTAAGAGCAATTACTGAATATTTGTAGTTATGTAGCTATTTATTGTAGAACAGATCTCTAATATTACCAAAAACTTAAAAAAAGATTAATTTGTAAAAAGGTTTTGCAAACAATTATTTATAGTTATTTGGTTATAATATCAGAACTTCATTTTTATTACGGGTTTTTAATAAAATGGTTAACTTTAAAGTTTACACCATATCATCACTATAACGTTAATTATTTAAAATATAATTTTTTCACAATATATCGAACACTGCACAAACTAAAATAAAAACCAGAAATATTTAATAAACAATTTTTCACAAACGACTTTACCGCTCAATAGTCCAAAATAAACTGCTGGGTTGGACGAAATGCTTTTGAAATAACATTACCATTTAAAGTTTTAATAATTCAAAAATATTCGTATATTTGACTTTAAAAACCTTTTGGAATGTCTAAACTTATATTATAAACGGATAATGTTGACAAATTTTCTTCAAAAAAAAAAAAATCTTTTTAATCATTTCGAGTTGTCTGTCGTACCCAGAAAGTTAGACGAGTAAAACATCAACAACAAATCGCAATTATAAGAATTTGAAATATCTTACATAATCGCACCCTTGAGGACGAAATAGTAATGGAAATAGTAAAGAGGAATAACGGAAAACGATTCAACATATTTAATAGAATTTCAAGAAAACTATTCTAGAACTATATACATACATACATATGTATGTACGTTTTATTGAAATTAATTATTTTAGTCTCAAGTTAAGCAAATGAATTAAAAGCGTCAATAAATTTTTCAGTTTATTCTCATGCTTTTAGAATAATAAACTTGAAGGATGATTTATTTATTCTGTTTATTAATTTAATTTGTGAAAATTTATTTTGGACTATTTTTCTCAATTTGGTTTTATATTGTATTTCAAACGATTTCATCCGTGAATAAGAAATTTCATGTACATAATTTCCTCGAACAATGCTATATTAACATAATTCGGTGTCTTATGTACTTTTGCCCTAGTGAAATATTTAACAATGAATTGAAAGTACATACTTATTTTTTATCTGTCCTTAGACAGTTAGAGTAAATTATAATTTAAACAGATGCATCATTTTACTCCTACACATACATATAAAAAGATAAGATAAATATCTATTTTAAGTTTGAAACCATTAAAACTCTAAAAAAAGATATTTTCGTTTAATTATCTAAATTTTTATTGCTTAAAGGTGTGTCCACACGATATGGGAATCGACCGATATTGATACATAAAATTCATTGTATCAATATAAAAAGATTATACGAAAACAATTATTTACGTATCACTCATCTGATACAAACCAGATCTTATAATCGATTTGTGATATAAGAAAACCAATTTTTCGTGATCGATCCTTTTTTTACATCAAATTATCATAAGCATGTATGGACGCGCCTTTTAGTATTATAACGTACGCGCCGTTTAATATAAAAACTCGTAATTTTATGATTTTATTATTTTATTGCTTTACAGACAAAACTATCAAGTTTCTTAACGTTTAATTTCAATTTTGTAAATTTTGAAATGCGTCAAATGTCTCATGTGGTACAGCAACCGCGATCCAATTTTTTGTTGTTTCCAGCGTTCTATTACAAAATCTAACTTATCCGGTAGGCGACTATCGGGCCGACAAGTCGGACACTCTTTATTTATTTTTACCCCGCATATTAAAATTATAGCCTTTATCGCCTTACTCACCTTTAATGTGGAAAGTAAAATTTAAACCTGTTTGCCGGTTGATTTCCATCTAATAGTAACAATATTTAGTTGGCATTTGAAAAGAAGCAGCAATTTAAAATCGTAAATCTAAGATACCCTATACATAGTGTATTGTCCTTAATCCTGTCTATATCTGTAATCAGACACACATAGTATTAATATCTAGCTAGAAAAATCGTTAGAAGACTGTCGGCGTGTTTGATTTTTTCTCACTTATCTTAAATTGTGTTCTGCCACAAGGTTGATACATAGAGCTTTTCGTTTTGCTGTTGTTCACATATAAGTGTAGCCTTTTATTTTGTAGACAAGTACCTAATTCTGTTTTTCCATAAAAATTTTTTAATATACATTTTTTTTTTTCCAAAAGGAATTTACATTTATATACTAATTAAGATAAATAACATAAAATGAAAGAGAGAAACAAATTAACAATAATTAATTATTATTATATTTTTATTAGGGTAAACAACATAACTACACGCATTCAACAGTTTCTAAGAATAGGTATTTAATTATAAAAAATTTTAAAATTTTAATGATAACTGTTATAACCATCAATAAACTTGCGAAACAATTTCTGTTTTAAATAAGTCTTGAACTCAGAAATTGTTTCATCCTTTACCTCATCAGACAATCAGTTGAAAAGCTTAACACCTCTGTAAAATATACTTTGCTGAATCGTACTAAATTTATAATTTGGGAGACGACAGCTCGATGAACTACGTGTAAGTTTTTCTGATACAGAAAAGTTCGTGTGTAGTTCCTTATTGTACCCGATTTTATTCCATGCCTAAATTTATAGATCATTATGTTGTATTGATATTCAACAAGCGATGACAGAGCAAGGATTGACTCACTGTAAAGGAAATTACTTGCAGTTCGCATCGGTAAGATTTTTATCGATTTCAGTGCTTTATTCTGTAGAATTTGTAAATATTTTAAATCAAGTTCACTCGAGGAACTCCATACCTGAATTATATATATTAGATGCGAGTGAATAAATGCATAATATAGATTGTATTTCACTGAATCCGATATATACTGTCCTACTCGCCGAAATATCCCTATGATAGGAGAAATTTTTTGTTTGAGTGGTAGGTCCAGGAAATCCGTCAATTAATCTGCAAAGCGAGCTATCGAATACAGTTAACACATGTAATTAATCCGTTCCTGATTTTCAAATTATCGAAAATTAATGGTGGTTTGTGTTTTAAGTAGAATATGATAAAACTAGATTTAGAAACATTCAATGCTAATTTATTGTTCTCAAGCCACTCAGTGATAATAGTTAAATCGCTTTCCATATCCAATTGAAATTGATCTTGAGTGGCAGAGCTATAAATCAGAGCGGCATCATCAGCTAATAATTGGATTTTACCTTTTAAGTTAAGGTAATTAAAAACAAAGTTGGTCCTAGAATAGATCCTTGAGGGACACTAACGGAAATATTTATAACAGAGGATTCATGTGTGCCAATGCGGATAGTTTGTTTTCTATCAGATAAGTAACCATTGATAAATTTGAATGCACTACCAGAAATAACTCACAAGCTTATCAATCAATATAGAATGATTTACACAATCAAAAGCCTTTTTAAAATCTAGGAACAAACACGAAGTAGCACATTTACTTTCAAGAGATTCGTAAATTGATTCAACTAGATTTAGTACACCCGAGGTAGTATTGCAATTCTTAGTAAATCCGTACTGGTTTTTATTGATAAGTTCATTGGAGTCTAGATGGTTCACTAGTGTTGTGTACGGTCAAAAATTTTAAAGAAGGCCGGGATAATAGATTAATTATTTATCAAAAATTATCACCACATTTCAGTACAGGAGTAACACGAGCAATTTTGAGAAAGTTGGGAAATAAACATTGACTCATCTAAAAGATCAACTGTTTTGCTAATAAAGGAGTTATGATGTTAGCTAGACTTTTGACGATATTGGCAGTAATGTAATCATAACCAGCTGAGGCTGATGATTTTAGGTTTTTTAGAGTATTGCTAATAACTTCATTATTTCTGGTTCAATTCCTAATAGTGGTTTTACTATACAACGCGGTGCAATACCCTGATATACAGTAAATAATGAAGAAGTTAAGATGTATGTTCCGATAATAGCAAAGAACTTATTAAACTCGTTTGCAATGAGATATTGGTCTGCTGTAACGATATGGTTAATTTTTAACTGAATTGAATTATTTTGAATATTTTTCCTAGACGAATTGGCTAGATATAATAATAAGATTTTTTGGCTTACCTAATTAATAGTTTGAACTCCCTGCTAAGTCGTTTGGAGTTCTCTAGAAAATAATGGTTTGTCGGATATGTCTTATGCAACTTATAATATTTGTCAAAATTAACTATGTATGTATGTTTTTGCTTTTGGTGTTTCCTAATTAAGAAATCATAACATATAGTACAAGGACTGAACAGTTTCCGGTATACGGAAATAAAACAAAACTTTTTTGGCAATATTTTTAGTTAATCTTCAATATAGTCTCCTTTTAACTCAATATACCTTATTCACCGATTTTCTAACATTTTAATATTTGTCTTGTAAAGCAATTTTACTAAACACTTCAAAAATGCGTTTGTTTCGGCTATCACTTCATCATTCGTGCAAATCTCTTTCGCAGCCATCTGTTTAATTTTGGAACGGAATATAGTCGCAAGAATACGGTGCGTGGAGAAGCAATTCAAAGTGTAATTGATGCAACTTTACCATCACTATTGTTGACTTGTGGGCCACACCAAATGGCTTCGTTTTGCCTTGATTGCCACCGGCGGCGTAACTACAAGGGAACAAACCCGCGTTGGGACCCGCGGAACGTGAGTCTCGTGGTCCTTGTTCTTGAAATGAAGAACTGTTTCATATCCTCCACAATAAGATTTTGTACATTTCAATTCAAAATTTAACAATAAAAATGATAATTTTGATTTAAAATGTTGTATTATACTTACATATGTACTTAATTTTAAAAATATAAAATACAAAACTAGGCGAAGATATGCAAGATGGTGGGAGGTAATCTAGGAGTTCACATTAAGTTTTTCGCCACTGATTGTTTTCCTTTTTCTAGATAATATGTTATCAACCAGATATTGAAGTTACCTGAAACAACACAAAAATCTTATTAATTTAATTAATATTTAAATTCATATAATTACTTACTTGCTACTGATATATTTATTACCAAACTGTTAATCCAATAGTCGAATCCGTTGACGTTGGTTAGCCAAATATTTTCCAAATCTGAAAAAAATACGAAATCTTATTACCTAAATTCACTTGTACTTGGAATATTGTATTGTATTTAAGCCTGAAATTGATTCAAATTAGTAAATTTACTTTAATTATTATTGTTATTACCTACCAGTTGACATCTTGTTTATGTACGTGTATGATGACGTTCCATCTGCTATTCCAACGGTTATCAAACTTTTAGTACTCAGTAAGTATAAGTTTGGATGTGCACAGCAGAACTAAGTATAGAATTAGTATATTAAATGCATTACGCAAAATACAATTAGTATGTATGTTAATGCATGTAAACATTATTTTGTAGTAGAAATTAGTGATTTATACTAACTTTCTTGTGCTGTTTAATTTTGCTTATCAACACTTTTTCACCAACCATTTTGTCAACCAGTTCAAGTTATTAAGGTGAAATAAAATTGTATCACGAAGTTAAACCAAACAGATTTTTTATACACCATTTTCGAACCAATTAATCAAAGTTATTGCAAAGCATGATCGATAATTAAATTTTGAATTGTGGAACCCGAATTATCTCATCAAGATAGTCGTTGAGCAATATTTCATGTAGCTCCCAAAAAATAGTGACCATTACCTTTCCAGTTGATTGTTGTGTTTTTGATCGGCTTTAACCAGGTTCCATCAAATGTTGTCCAGACGTTTTGTGTGTAGTTAGTGATGAATCCAAGTTTCATCAACTGTTATTAATCGACGCTAAACGTTATTATTATGATTTAACATATCCAAACATTGCTGTGAGGTGGTTACTTGTTCGGGTTTTTGATCGCTAGTAATCGGTAGCATCCATTCTTCACAAAATGCAGAATGTTGCTTGTTAAATGCAAAGTAAATGACATATAGACTTGAAAAAGTAAATGATGCCTATTAAAAGATTCTATTTTCGAAATTTAATAATGATAACTCATTACACCGCAAGTATTCCACCAGTATTCCAAAATCTTATAGTTATAAAATCGTGTAATAAAAATTCTGTTTGTCGATTAATAAAAGCCATTATGAAATGCGAATCATTCAAATTTGTTCAATTTCATAATTACTATTTAAAATTTAGTTAACAGTAGGCTACGTGCAATACGCTTCAAGTATAGTCTAATTATTCAAGACTATTACATCTTTATCACGATTTTCATTCTTTTTATTCCTTTCAATTCTTCGGTAATTTTTCTTCAGATTTTACTTTACACACGTTGTATCACGGTTGTCCAATTGGTCCTTCTAGGGTTCTTGAAGGCTTTCCGAGTCGCAAGGGGATCTTCGAGGTTATAGCGTCCGAAAAAGAGTATTCTTACCCACTCATCATTTTTTAACAATATGAAAAATATTATTTGAGACGAGGGTCACATCTATAACCTCCTATCTATCCTTAGTAAAAAATGCGGGTTCCCGCCGCATATTACACACCGAAAGGTTGGCACTCAGTAAATAATCAAAAAGTGGCACACCTCTTTCGTTGTTATCCGTACTTCTCCAGATAGTATGATGCGCATTAGCATCAACACCCAGTACAGCACCGACCTTCTTTTGCTCTGCTTCGAGTTATCCGGAGGAACCTCCTTTTCATGGTCCATGGAGACGGAAACTAATATCACATAATGTTATGTCACCATTCCTGTTTGAGAAAAGATTTAAATTATTTTCCCCAAGAATACAAGGTCTGAACTTCCTAAGGTTCTTTGATTAATACTACGCCCTCACCCGAACTTTTCAGTCTAAGGAGCAGAGCCGATGGAAAAATAGTGGAGACACAAAACAAAATAATAATAATAATAATTCCTCACAGCTTTCTAGTACTTGCGACTATAATGGGGATCTTAGGAGATTGTGTTGTCTTGTGCTTTAACAATTTGTCATAAAAAAAAATTTGAAAAACGAACAACATAGGTGGCTGAAACCGGATCGAGTCTCTATAATACCAGCGCCCTCTGTATATAATATAAGAGCCCTAATGCATCCGTCATTTTTAAACGTGCTTTCTATAAGAGGTGTGTACATTTTTTGATGTTCCATGTAAGCGGGTGTAAATAAGACATTTTTAAATTTACATTTTTTGAATATCTAAAAGTGTCTAAACATCAACCAATCTGCATTTTGGTAGTCTAGTCTGTGTATTGGCTTTTCTACTGAGTTGAAGGAGTATCCATTCGAGACGTCGAATGCAATTGGGAGATGGTCCGAGCAGAACTCGCTCAGGGTTTCAATTTCGTCACTAATGTCTACGTTTTTGGTGACCACCAGTGCTACGGTGGCATTGCCACGAGTGCAGCCTGTTGGGGACAGTATCTGGAGGTTGTTTTTCTCCGTGTACAGTAAAAGGTTTCTGCCATTTAGATTTGAGCTGGGATATTCCCAATTTGTGTGGCGTGCATTGAAGTCCCCTGTTATTATGATCCTATTTGCCATTTTGTATATAAAATCTAGATCCGTTGTCGATATTTTCCTGCAGTAAATGGAGAGGATGATGAAGCTCTTGGAGTCGGTATTACCGTGAATGTCCAAAGATATCCCTGTGAAGTTTTCTTTAGTGTGCGCCTTAGGTATGGAGTGTGAGATGTCGTTTCAATTGCAATGGCCGCGCCGCCCGATCCGATTCTATTTGTGTTTGTACGATATATTATGTAGCCTGGTATAACGAGCGAGTCTTTGGTGTCCATCTTGGTCTCGTTCAATCATGCCACATCCGGTTTTGTTTTTATGAACAGGTGAACTAGTTCCTCTCTACGGGCTCGACTGACTTAGCTGTTGCAATTTAATGTGATGAATTTCATTTTAGAAATTGAAAAATAAAATTTAGGTACATGCTGTTTTGCACGTCTCTGTCTGGTATTAAATTTAGCTATCGATTGAACTGTGTGATTTGGTTTGTAAGGGCAATGAAATCTAGCCCGAATAAATCTTTGGATTTGTCAAAGAAATTTTGCAGGTCGTTTTGCCCTTTTGTTGGGGAAGTACGTTACCTGACGTTATGTATTTGCGTCCTGACGCCTGGGGCGTCTTCCACTGAGTAAATAACCGTGTCGGCGTAACTCACGCGATTGTTTATATATTTTGAGTTGAATTAATTGGGGCTGGTTTGGACTTACCCATATAGTCCTGTTGTTTCTACATTCGGTGTAGTTGGCTGAGTGATCCCCGCCGCAGTTTGCGCACTTCAGTGGTATGACTTTATTATTGTTTCTTGGACATGCGCCTGGTAAATGTCCGTCACCGCATTTGACGCACTTATAACTGACATAACAATTTGACGCCGAGTGCCCGAAGCCTTGGCAATTGGGGCATTGGAAACCGTTCCTCTTCCTCCTTGGCTCCCATGAGACACGGTAATGGCAGCATCCTCTAATTGCTATTATATTCTCGGTCTTGGTGGTTTGTTCGTAACTGACGAAAAAGCATGAGAGTTGCTCTTTCTCTCCTGTTGCGTTGCTCTTCCATATGTATGTTGGGTAGACTCCTCTAATCTGGTCCCCGTTGGATTCTAAATTCGCCTTGATCTCTTGTGTGGGTGTGTCGTAATTTAAGTTCCTCATGGCTATTGTTCAACCCTTCTCTTCCTTTGGAGTATACGTGTAGAATTGGATTTTGTTTGGTTTTTTTTCTCTTTCTGGTTACATTTTCGCTTTGGACGTTGTTGTTTAGTGGGCTTACACTGCTGTTGTTCATCATTTTGCTCATCTCTGCTAGTTGTTTAGAAATGTCCTTGTTAAATTTTGCAATTGATTTTGCGATCATGTTATTTATATAACTTATATTTATCTCGTCTAATAGTAGCCCGCTGCCCCCCGCTTTTTTCCGAGACATTGCTGATTTGCCTGCAGTGCCACTCAGCTTGAATTTTTGGGACCTTAATATCCATATTTTATTTATTTTATCCGTTTTTTTTTATTTCTATTTGTTGTTTTTAGTATTTGTTGTTGTTTTGTTAATGTATTATTATTGTTTTTATTCGCATTTACCCGCTCTGGGAGCGTAGTATGTTAAATTTTCTTGTAAAGGAAAATGAAAAACGGCCGCACGTCGACGTTGAAGTCTAACGCGACGATGATGATGATCTTACGCATTCTTCGTTTTTTTTGTCGGTTTTATATTGAAAAGAAAGGATGAATTCTGTTTGTTTATATTTTTTTGTATGTGTATGTATAAGGATTTAATGGTTTGTGTATCAAAACAATTTTACGTCAAACATTTTGTTTCATAAAACACAGAACACAAACATTCTATTTTGCTTTATGGGTCCATGCATACATAATAAAGCAAAATTGTGTTAAATCAAATTTGACTTACGAAACATGATTGAAGGCGACCATAGCCTAAACAAACATGCTAATTCACACTGAAACAAAACAATGGAAAACAAGACAAGATTGCTTGGATCAAGACAAAACATTGCTTGAAGTTATTTGTAAGCAAGAAATAAATAATTGTCAAATAAATACGAAGGTTATATTTTTAGCAAAAGTAATATTTTTAATTAAAATTGTTTAATTTATTTAATATTTTTTTGATCGTATTTTATTGATGGGAAACATTTTCTTTTATTTTGCTGGCAACATTTTGTATTCATTTTATCAAACCAATTCACACCAACCTATAAAATAACACGAGACAATTTGATTAAAAACAATTTGTTTGATTGTATTTGGGCCCATTCAAAGCAAAAACGTTTTGACTAATTTGGTGTGTCGCCAGCCTTACTGGGATTCAGTGCGGTAAAGAAAATTAGTTTGAGATGGTATCTTCACGCATATTTTACTTAATTTTTCAAAGTAAAGACATTGCCCCATACACAAACGGCAAACCGGTATTTCAAACCGTCAAATCCAATTATTAGCAAAATTGTTAATTTTTCAATATGAAAATTATTCAAAATAATTTGGATCTAAAGTTCCAACTTATTCGTAAAAAATTTTATTTAAATTGATTTAATTTCATTCAAAAAACTGCAATTTTTTATTTTGACGGACGGATTTTTGCTTGACGGTCGGCAAAATATAAAACTGGAGCTTTTTGAATGAAATTAAATCAATTTTAATAAATCTTTCTTAGAATAAGGTGGAACTTATAGATTAGAACTATTTGTTAATAATTTTCGTATTGCAAATTGAAGCAACTTAGCCAAAAATTGAGTTTGATTGTTTTAAATGCCGACTTTCTGTTTTGCATGGGGCAATGTTTTTAGGTAGCCAAGTATTTGTAATATTAGTTTTAGTGATTAGAATTACCTTTGTTGTAATGTATTATGTAAGAGTAAGTATATTGCCCATACCGTTATTTAAAAAATAATGTTTAAACTTTGATTTTTATTTAAATATCACTAAAATTTTGCGTTTTGCATAATTTTTTTACTTGTAAAATATGAATGAAAATAATGTCATTTTTTATTTGTGCTTTTTCCTCATACAAAAATCTCGATTTATGTTTCTACATAACATGAAAACTTAGAATAAAATTGTGTCATGTCGATTAAAAATAAATCAATTTTCTAGCTTTTTTAAGATATTTTATTAGTTTGTTCTCACGTTCGTTATTCAGCCATACACATAACGTTATTTGTGTTCGTTGTGATGTTTCCGTAATGATCGATTTTGTATTTTCGCGTCATGATTTCTATGCATATTTTTTAATTACTAAATTTCGGGAACTAACTTTGAAAATATTAAATAACATTTAAAGAACTACTTAGGTAAATACCGTTCTTAAGTTATTTCATCAACAATGTGGTTGCTTTCAGCATTAAATCAGAATATACATATTATTCCAGCAATTTCAAAAATTATTATTTATATTTTGTGTTTAGACTTAGGCATACGAGTTTTCGTATAGTATGTACATCTATGCTTGTATAATATAAATAAACAATTTTTATTTTTATTTTTTGTTAGACGTAGCAGTTCGTATGACGAATAATTTTATTATAATACAGTTTTCTGCATGATTTTAATACTATGTACATTGACTCATTATTTTTATTTTCTTATAAATTATAATTTAGTAAATCAACTAGTTTTTATTCAATAAAATTTGTTTCTGGTTATTTAAATTTGACGTGATTTTCCAAATAAGCGGAATATAAAATAAATTGTGCATTTGAATTACCTAAATCAATATGAATCTAATTGTGTTGTATTTTAAAAAATTGTAATAAAATATGTAGTCGTTTTTTACTAAACATTTTAAATTGTGCAAAAACATGTCTGGCCCCGTATATGGTAAAATATGAAGTTTGCAAAGGTAATTTTTTTTTTCCAATAAATTACGTCGTTGACAGAGATCATGATTGTTTGTTTTCTTGTGATCTACGGCTAACAATATGTCACGTGTACTTTTTGTTTATTTACATATTATACAAATTTCGATTCAGTTTCGTTCCGTTTTAATTGGAATCTGGTTT
The DNA here is from genome assembly GCA_963556165.1 of Tipula helvola. Lineage (NCBI taxonomy): Eukaryota > Metazoa > Arthropoda > Insecta > Diptera > Tipulidae > Tipula > Tipula helvola. The sequence goes on along the minus strand of OY744482.1, from coordinate 238,257,852 downwards.
AATTCAAGTAATAATCTAATCTAAAATAAACATCTTGGTTTATGATAAACAAACATTTTTAAAGGTTTTGTTTATGTTGAATGATTTCATTTATTATTTAATGTTAATATTAGTAGTTAGTATTTATAAACATAAGTATAGGTATATTTTTAGAATATGAGCATAGCCTTGAATTAATTTTACTTTTCTAGTAGAATAATATCAGAATTTTTTGACGTTTGATCTGATCGGGATCAGATCAAGTTTCATGAAATGACAAGCAATACAAACTACCTGTCAGATCAAAATATTAATTCAAAAATATTAGTACTTAGTCAAATTTGTTCTTGTTAGTAATAATATTTATTAGTAATTTTTGTCGTCGTTTCAAAGTAAACTTTTACTGTAGGAATATTTTTTGTTACAATTTTAGGTAGTAATAATATATCTTTCATTCAATACTTACCGTCTAGTTAATCCCGGTAATATTATTGCTAGTTTCACTCGCAACAGTTTACTTTGGGCAATCTAGTAACCTATCGTATTGCGACTATTGAGTTCAGCATGACTTAAGTAAGTGGGGTCAGGTTAATAATTCAATGCTTCGTTAATGTGGATTCATCCGTCCTTAAAATATTTCGTGTAAAACCACTCTGGAAGTGCACCCTTAGCAAATGATATGGATGATACGTATTAGCTTATAGTGCTCTCCAAATTCTAGTTGCAGAGTTTGTTAATTCGCTTTCCACTCTTTGTGTGTATTATTACTTTCCAAAATGACCAAATGAATTGCGTGGGTGAAACACAACTGTTGATCACATAATAACAGTCTGCTTTACCCCATGACCTCCCTCCCATCATTTACACATATTATTCTTAGCTATAGATTCAACTCAAACCCCGCAAGGTTTCTTTACAATAAAGTTTTTTAGAGGAGAAAACTGCCATGAATTCTAATCAATCCCTTATTCCAGAACAGTTTCTCGCTGTGAACATAAACTTTTAAGTACCGCTGATTTCGAAGGGATTTCACATATTTATTTTATGTGAATTGCTGTTAGAATTAAATTTACCTGAGTTTTTGGTAGCCAAAATATCTAGTTTTATTTGTTGGATAATTTGGCGTCCACAATCAGTTAATATTTTCCTTGTACTATTCTGAGAAGTTATTTTGTCACGAAACCCCTTAGATATAACTAACATTCTTAAATTATTCTTATTGTTAAAATATTAAGTAATTTTGATGTTCGATGAGATATTTAAATTTTTTGCCGTTGAATATATGTTATCTTTTGTTTGCTTCAATAATTTAAGCCGATTAATTTTATGCGAATGGTTAAGAAGAGATCCTTGTAGATCCACTAGAATATTTAATAATTTTATCGCAAAGAACTATGCCCAGTTTGGGCTACAACGACAGTTGGGGACACTATCTAAGCCCAAAACAAAGGGTTCCACTTGGGTGTGTCGAGCCTGTGGGGAAGGAAGGGCCTTATTTTATTTCAGCTTCTTGCTCTTCATCAGAACTTTCTAACACCAAAAATATGTCTTCGGCTGATTCTGTAAGAACTTGCACATCTTATTGCAGGTGTCGCAAATATCCCAGATACCACACGACCGTCGTAATATGCACACAACACCCAACAGTACGACAACTATTTTTGCAAGTATAGTAGTATTTTTTGACAGCCTTCCATCCCTTACCTCCATATACCACTACCAATTCGTATACATAATAGCGCGGGCGATTTGCGTATGTAGAGTGTATCCTAACTTTGACAAGTATGGTATTTTGTATACCACATTGATCAAAATTGCTTGTTTCAAGATCACGGTTTACTTTTATATAGTACCGCCCAGTGAATGTCATGTGATCTGCATAGTAAGACGGATTAGCCTGACTAATCTGATTGCTTCCTAGACTTATTTTTTAGAGGTCTTCCATTGTCAATATTGGAAACTCATCTAGTGTGTGGGCATCTATCAACTCAATGAACAGGATAACCGTTTTAAACCTTGTTCCTGTAGACAGCGGCGAAACAAGTTCGGTTTGTCTATCCTGTGAAGCACAAACTGTGCAATTCCTTCTGAATTATCATAATAAATATTGATGTAATGGGCAGAAAAAACATATTATGGAGAGTGGCAGCATTGCAATGGTTTGAGATTAATTGAGGAAGGGAATGATCACACCAGAGATGATCAAAATACCGGTAACATTTCTTAAGGTGGTGATTGATGACTTCATGAACCTGATTTTGGTAACCAAACACGAACGATTATCCTGGACATCGGTTAATTTGTTTGCGCCAGGAGGAATTATGTCTGCCATCTTTACCACAAATCCTTCATGCTCTAAGTAGATTTTAACATCGCGGAAACCCTTTTCCACAATAAGCACATCACAGCTGTTAAACATACAGCACACCGTAAGCTTGTGTATTGTAATCTTTTCCGTGATAGTCGCATTGTTTTCAATTGCTACTGTCTAAAATCGATCCATTTGTAGCAGCTCATACCATAGGTTTTATTAATGGATGTTCCTTCAGCAGGCTGTAACACAATCTTTCAAATATACGGTTATAGCTTTTGTGCATACACACATAGGTCGATTCCCGTACCGTTGTTATGGAAGACGTTCTGTCCCCAACTAATAACCTGCGTGTTATATCACGGAAAAAAATTAACTGGTCCTCAGCTAAGAAAACGGGCTTTTATTTCAAGAAAATGTACTTTTTCTTGATTTAAAAGCTAATTTTCTTATTTCTATCGAGTTTTTCTTCATGTAAGAATTGTGTTTTTTGAAATGAAGAAAAAATCGAAAGAAATAAGAAAATTAGCTTTTAAATCAAGAAAAAGTACATTTTCTTGAATTAAAAGTCCGTTTTCTTAGCTGAGGACGAGTTTATTTTTTTCCGTATATCTGTTTGTTTCTCAAGAATCTGATTTCTAGACAAATGAGAGAATCCAAGGTACTGAGCGTAAGGTCGCTCGCTATTGATTCTCGTGTGCTTTTCACAAATCCCTCGGCGGTACTTCGTGTACCATTTACAAATATGTCGGCGAGCTCTTGATCGGTATGGCTAGTTTTTAGTTTGGCAGGATAAATCGCGTAAATTCATGATGATAATGTTCCCAGATAATGTTGGAAAGAAGGTAACTTACGAAACAAACGCATGAAGTGTTTCTTATTTAGCCCAGTCCTCTGCTTACATCAGTCCTTTCCAACTCCCCGAAATAATCGAAGCTAACATTTAAGTATTGCTGTATGACAATTTGGTTATACAGTATGTCGATCACATCAGACACTTGGATCGCGGTATACCTTACACACAAGCACAAATTGGTTTGTTTACATGGTATTTTTCTATTTATTTCATTAAAATTCTCTGTTAAAAAATTGTTGTTGTTTTTGGCTTAACTCCTATGGTAGTTAAATGTTTTAACGCAAAATACAAACGGAGCTACTGTATATTTTAACTCACAATTGCTAGAGACTACAGTACACATTCTATTTTATACCATTATTAAAATGGTATTCTAATCCGCACCATATAGAAACACCAAACCAAATGTCTATACAACATCGGTTGGGCGCTCATATAAAAGATACCAACACCACCAAAAAATGTACACTGAGTTTTGTCAGTGTAGTTGCATGATCCGTTTTTCTTGTTTTTTAGATACATATATTTTAGCTTCGTACTTTGCGATTCTTTATGTTTTCTATGTTGTATTCACATAGTATGTATACGCGATTTTATTAATACTAATGTCGAGTTCTATGTAGCAATTTTAAACGACTGCCATAAAACGTATAATCAAATTTATGTTGTGATTTGTGATAGAAACAAAACAATAGCTTTTATATTTGAAGTTAGACGTCAGGAGAAATTTTGCTTGTCTTGTTAAAAACGAATATATGGAAACTACAAACTTTTGTGACTACGTCAAAGTTCTAAAAAATATAAACAATTTTATAATTTTTATTCACGAAACAAATTATAAAACTGACGTCTCGTTTGTTCTTGTTATTATTATCATAGTTGACATTTATAATTTTGCTGGAAGAAAGGTGGGGGAAAATTTATCAAAATATCTCAATTTCTCGAAATTGATTTACAGTCAAGAACATCCATTTGTTTTGTATACGCTCAAACTTTTTTTAATTATATAATTCCTTGACACTGTTTCCGATTAATAAAACAAAAATGGTTTTTCTCAAATCGGATAAAATACGTCAGTTTTCTGGTTTGTTATCTGTCAGCAAAATGAAGTATTCCCCGACACTACATCGTTGCTAGGCAACTTACTAAAAACAGTACTGGAAAGTATTCCTTGCCTAGGCAGAGAATACTTTCTAGTACTGATTATCATCTGTTTTTAAGAAATACATGATATAATTTTAATTTATTTAGTTTTTATTATTATAATTGTAAAATTACATATTTAACAACTGTTTATTATTGGTTATATTTACATGAATTGTACAATTTGTACAGGTGTTGAAAATTGGCGCAGATGCATTACAATTAAGGTTAGTTGTAGCCACTGATGCACTATTATCGTTTATTTCGGTCATGTTAGGGTCCACACCTGGATTTTGTTCGGTGGTATTGAAAATTCTGTTTGCAACTTCAATTTTATTATTTAGAGAATCATCAATGTACCCTTCAGCAACCGTTGCCGATTTCCAACCACCATGTCTCTTAAGGCAAGTCAAATCTGCACCTGTATCTACCAATATTGTAGCAGATGATCTGCGAAAACAGTGCCCTATATATTCTATCGCATTTGGCAACTTCAAATAAGTAGCTACAGTTTGAGGCAATTTGCCAAACTGATGTATGCCCACTACTTGTCTGTTACCTCTACCGTTTGTTAATTTGAAAAAGAATCGAGGGTTATCGAAATCAGTGGGACGTAATGCTATGTATCTACGATATATTTCGATATACGCTTCATTTACAATAAATGATCTTGGCTTGTTCGTCTTGTTAACAGGAATGGTAATCAATATCCTATTTCCCAAATCTTGAATGTCATTCAAATTTATTCGGCATAGTTCATCTTGACGACATGCGCCAGAAATTCCAAAAATTAAGGCAACCTAGAAAACAAATTTTTTGTAAATAAATTATGAGCGCGTACATCTTAACATACTTTTGCCACTAAATATGTATCATCTGGAGCAAGTTCCATAAATGTTTCTATTTGTTGTTTCCTTAAGATTTTGGATTTTTTAGGCTTATATCCATCTGACTGACGTTTCAGTAATGCGCGTAGTTTTCCATATTTGGATATATCAACATTATTGTTAATGCTAAGCGTCGACCTCACCATGGAATAGTTGGACCATAAGGTTGACGGATTCATCTTTTGACATAAATCCGAAAAATATGCAATTAAAACGTTTTCGGAGAATGAATTGGCCTTGTTATTTATGCGATAATCCATAAAACGCTTGTATGCATTTTCGTACTTCTCCCTCGACTTCTGCGGCAACAAATTTAGTGTAGTCAATCTTGCTGTCTCCAAGATGCCAGGCGGAGTACCTGGGATTGAATTATCAAAATTGCTGTCCATTATATTTAAACTAAACCACAAATTAACGACGGGTATCGTTTGCTCTGACAGACCTTTAAATAAATTGACAGCGCACGCGATTGTTATAAATCTAAGGTAACTTTGATAGTGAAATCTATTGAAAACATAAATTGGAAAATTTTGCGTATTTTAAAGAATATAATGAATAAAATGGATAATCTGATATACTGCCGATTAGAGAAAAAATCGTATGTGCAACTCGTGGAAAAACTATAATTCCCGGACTCTTATGGTTGCTGGAACTCGGCTGACGCCTCGTCCCAGCAACTTCCATACTCGTCCGGGAATATATCGTTTTTCCTACACGTTACACAATATACTATTATATATGACCAACTATGCTTTGCAAATTTATTGAAAATAAGAAAAAACAAATTTTTCGTGTACTTAATGGCAAACAGTGTCATTTCTTGGATGAAAACAATAAAGAAAACAGCTACTTTTCTCCTTAGCAACACATTTCTTCACTATAAACATTTTTCTTCATAGAAACGCTTTTTTCCAAATGATTTTTGAATTTTTGACTTGTTTTTTTATTTTTACCTGATTTGTCAACAAATACACGAAAAAATAGCATGTTCTACACGTAAGAAAAGTGGTTTTTCATGCTCGTAAAATTGTTAATCCACTCACTCGCTAGCGCTCGCTCGTGAATTAAACAATTACACTCGCTGGAAAACTATCACTTTTCTTTACTTGTAGAACAATCTACTATTTCCTAACGGTATTCTGATAATAAAATATTTGTTTGTTTGTTTGTGTTTATCTTTATAATCTTTTCTGGGACTCAAGGCACTCCTCCAAGCTCCAACTCTTTCACAATTCGCTTATAACGTCCTAACTTACACAGTATTTAGCCAAATCGAGGACGTATAGACCCGTTTGTGCATAGACCACCTGCACATTGCATTGCTTCATGCCAGCCTATAGTACTGACATGAAAGGTGGGTCGGCCCATAGATTCCGTCATCACCGATAGATGCTGAAAAATCCTTTTTGCATCCCGCACCTATAGGGATTCTAACCCGGTACCACTCGATCCAATCGTAGTGCCGTAGCTTTAACCACTGCGCCGTTTGATCGGTGATAATAAAATATTAAAAAAGGAAATCTACATGCACATTCAGTTGCATACGAGTCACTGTTTGTTTTTATAATTAGGACGTGTTGAGAGTTCTCTTTGATAATATTTTTTTTCCTAATAAATAATTTTGACGTGAGTGACATACTACTTCTCTCTTCCATATTTTGTAATAAGATTTATAACCCCATACAGATTCCTATCCCCTTACAGTTTGTCCTGAAAATTTGTGATTATGAATTTTTAATAGCTATGAAAATACTTGTAAGATTAAAAACGAAAAACGTGGGGCGCATAAGATAATTTATCGAAGAATGATATTAGTGATAGTGCCCATTGCACCATTCACAAGACCTTGTTCTATATTAATATTTGAGCGAAGCATCACTCTCGCTCCGTTGAAAATTTCCAACTCCTTTTGTAATCCTCCCGTCTTGTTGATATCGCCTGACACAATGTTGTCCATGTTTACTTTGTCGGCATTTCTTGTCGCATTCGGATTCCCCTGTTCAAGGACGGCTGTGTTGTGTGCATCAACTTGTGCACGAGTTGGATATATGCAAATATTGCTCAATCCAAATCAAAATCGCCAGATGCCTCTGTCAACACTTTTGACATCAATAGAGCAAAATGTGGGGCCTTCAACTCATCGAAGCGTAGAGCATTCAAAAACTCGGCAAATGTTTTGTCGTCTTATTGTTGCATGTTCTCCGTCAATTCCACAAGACCGGAGGTCTCCACAAATGAGTTGCCGGAATAGATGTTGCAGGCTGGTGGAATGCTTCATCGATCATGCACAACATTTCGTATGGAACTAAAGAAATCTCATCGATGAACAGTAATTCGATGTCCTTCCACTGATTTCGCAAGACATTCAAATAGTTACCATTGAGTGGTGTCAAATTTCCTACCATTTTTCCGTCTTTCTCAACTGTTAATTTAAATATTGTGTGCAGCGTTATCTCACCAACAAGTCGTGCCGCTACATCGGTCAATGCGCTAACTTTAATTGCTTTCTTACCATGTCAGCGATTGACCTATTCTTTTAGTGCATTGAATGTGAATGTTTTGCCAACTCCAGCATCTCCGGTAATAAATATTCTGATGAGACTTCCGTTAATTTGGGCCTGGATACTGCGAATAATGGTGTTGAAGAATTCTCACTGTGGTAAATTTATTGCAGCACACACATTCTGGAACTGTTCTTGTTACATGTATGAGTGTGGCGATGGATTTGGTTGCTCTTGACTAGTGCTCTTAAATCTGGGTCTTCTTCCTCGTTTGGCAATTGGCATAAGATCACTTGGTCGATGTTCGCAAGTCCTTCTGAAGTTTCAAAAGACGGAGCGTGTTCAATCCATACCACAAGGTGGACATGTGGACTTTCACGGTTCTGAAACTAAATTCATGTCCAGAAATCGATGATTTTTCCACCAAGAAAATTGTCATTTCGTTTGATCTGTTTCATGAAGGCATCAACACGGCGGGAAAAATGTCGATTTTTTTAACACAACAGGATACGATTCAATTAAATGCTGCACTTCATCAAGTTTTAATTGGCTAGGATCTTCACCGGATCTGCCATCTGCAATCAAAAAACGCTTCGCGCATGTCAAGCCAATTCAAAACATTACAGCTCAAAGTAATAAACCAAGTTGGGGGACAAATACAACGAATATATACAATCAATCCATTGTATGCTATTCGCCAGTATGATGCCGACCCTCTGAGATTCTTTAAAAGTAAATGTAGGTCCTCGACAACACCATGAAAAATTTATTTTACTGAGAAGTTTCTAAAATCCAAATCTATTGGCTCATGAATTAACAAAGACTATGTGTGAGTTTATTGGTATAAACTGGTTAATCCAGTAACTAATGATCAATGTTTACTTCAAAGTAATTAAATTTTTTCACGTTTTGTTTGCTAGGTGAACACCGATGCCTTCTGAAATTCTTCGAAAAAATTGTTGAACTGCGCAAGGAAATATAAACATATGAAGGCTGATTTTTGGAAAGCTAGGGTGTTTATTGATGAAAATAAGACCATATATAATATGGGATCATCTTTGGTTCTTGCTAAAGTGATAAATACTCTGCCCTAAAGAAAAATCTACCCTGCAAAAATCTTTGGAAACTTTTAGACCGAAGAATGAGAACCAACCACTCCATCAGGTACAAAGTTGAACTAAAAAAGGGCAATTATGGAAGAATGGCAAGAAATTGATCCTAAGACTACTAAAAATTTGGTAGAATCCATGCCAAATCGCTGACTGATGTTATCGCAAATAAGAGCATAATAAACATTGATTTCTTGCCACGCGAAAATTAAGGGATATTGTACATTGAGTATACAACTAAATTTTCGTTGATTTTTGTTGAATTAAAATTAAATCTTTGAATTTAGTTTATTTTTGTTACTGTTATTAATTTCCTGATGTTAAAAGTAGCTAAACCTGACAGAATGTGTGTACTGGTAACATTAATAATAATAAAAAAAAAATTAATTTTTCTAGTATGATTTATTTATGTGTACAATGATGTTCTTGTCTGTACATCAAAAAACAAAACATAAATAATATTTTCCCATAGTACGCACAAAATTGTTGTAAATCATTTTTTTATGATTTACAGCAATTTGTTTTGTATCATGGAGCTCCACATAACACAATCAGTGGTTGATATATTTTTACAGCAACTCTATGCAAATGATTAGGCGTTCCCAGAAAGAATTTTAAAAGGTTTTGTGTATAATGCTTCAAAATTAATATTTGTACATTATGTCGTGTTTGTACACGGCGACGTATTACTAATGAACACTAACACCACCGGCATGTTATTACTTACTTTATTTATGTCCTTTGTATTGAAGCATGTTTTATAGATTTGTGTTCGTTTTGGTATGAACCTTCTTAACATGGCTCGGTAAGTACTAAAATGCTACAGGAAATATTTGTTTTTGTTTTATATTTACGTTAATTTCTTTATTCTATTTGTCACACTGTTTATTGTATTTGTCACACGCCCAGCGGTTTTATATTACAACTTGTCCGCGCATGTCTGCCGTCGATGTATTCAGCTCATTTTTTCCTTTTCGCTGATCTGGTGAACGCGCATAGAAAAATCAAAGGATAAAAGTAGAAAAAGATTAAGTAATTTATACTTTGTTTTCAAATAGTTATTCTAAAGAAAAAATAGAAAAATTTCTGAATTTAAGAATTTAGGAGTTGAACATCGCTTCTTGCAGTAAAACACACATTTTTAACATACTGATTTTTTTTAAATACTATAAATACGTATTTATTAAGGCAATCCACAAATTCGATGATTGGTTTTATCAGAGAATAGGGTTATTACTTATTAGCTTCACAAACTATGGGCCGCGGTCACTAGGAAGCTGTAGCGAGAGAGCCCCGAAATAATTTAGTTTGTCTAAATTGACGATTGGAGGATCGTGGGTACCACGTAGCGGAAGTATTTGGGACTGAACGAGCTATCCTAATTTGACGTTTAAGATATTATGAAATGTCATGTATGTTGATATTTTGTTATTATGAAATGTCACTTAAGAATAGATTCCTTTAATTTAACAAAATATAAACACCGTGCTGATACAAATAATACGCGCGAGATTTTTTGTTATTATTAAATGTCATTTAAGGATAGCTTGCTTAATTTTTAAATTTCTCGTAGGTCGGCGTTTTTGAACATTTACAATCGTCAATAAGGTTTACACAAAATGAAAATTTCATGAGCCACAAAATGAAAATTCTAGTTTCTAATAATACGGGTGAATAACGTATAAAAGTATTGATATTCCAAATTTGAATTCAAATCTTTCTATTGTTATTTTGAATTTGCGAAGCATGCTAGATTGGTTTAATTTTTTGTTTTCTTCGCGCTCATTGTATTGATTTAATTTCAAACAGAAAATGTTTGGCTCTTTGATTTATTTTAATTTGTATTGTTGAGCAGAGACGTGTTGTCTTTTTTCTTACCATTGGTTTTAGATGTGGATAAATAATGACGTCATTAAATTGAATTTTCTGTTTTTAAGACTTATTACTTATTGTTAATTGTAGAAAGTTTTTTAATTTAATTTCCCTTATTTTGTTTTGATTATTGCTGTAAAATAGGGTAAATTGAGAATCTGTGTTTTAAATGAGTAAGACATTGAGTTGTTTTTTAGCGATTCAGAAAAATTATTTAACTGAGTTTTCATGTTTTTTCGTCAATCGAAATCGCTTTTATTCATACAAACTCAATGAAAATAAATTAATTTTTAGTGTTTATACATCCCTTATTTTAAGTTCATTTTTCACATGCCGGCTCCATTTACATCCAGATGATTCTGGTCATACCCGGCCTAAAAAGTTTCACTTCAAAAAAGGTAAATAACAAGAAAAAATTGCTTTACGCTGAAACTCTGACGTAAATTTTTGGGCGTAGAATTAAAAAAAAAAATATCTTACTGCCCTGCACTTTTAAAGTTTAGCTATTTTAAATTTACATTTACTGAAAAAATGACTGAACATTTAATCAGAAAAGCTTTAAAAGTTCTTCACATCTTTTGGATCGAATTATGTCTTAACAGATACGGCATATTTAAAGAATAGATACTGAAGAAGAAAGAAGTTTCGAAACCGGTAAACCAGCAAAAATAATTAAATTAGCACCAAAAAATAGAAAGGGAAAATCTGTTTTAATAAAGATTATTATAAAATATAAACTATTTTATTTTCTTTAAATACGAAAATCGTAAAGTCAAAAATTCCATATATTGAAGAGACAAACGTTATGAAAGTGAAGGCATGCTCAGTCGAGATGGTGCCGGAATAAAATTCCGGTTCTGCAGTAACAATTTCACTTGAATATACGGTTGCTTATGGGATATTGATTTACTTATAAAATAGTTACTCGTTACTCATTCATCACTGTGGTGTTGATTTATGTTTACTCATCATCATTTTTAAAAAAATTCTTCCATCTGTCCAACCAGCATATACAGTATGTTATCCATAAGATTTATGGTTCAGACAATCGCGATACAGTAAAACATTTTATGAGAAACGGTTTACCACTAAAAATCGCTAAAAGTTTGGTAGCACGAGTATGTTATACATTAAGAACAATATTACTCAATTCTTAAATTAAACTGACAATTTACAAATTGCGTAACACACAATTTAGTACAGGTTTTTAAAATTTAATAAATTATATAATTGTTTATCTCATTTAATAATTAAAAAATAATGTTTTTAATTTTGATTATTTTCATTTCAGATGCCCACCTAGATTAATACCACAAAGCCGAAATCACTAGCATCCATTACACATGAACGATTTTAAATATTGTTTATATTTCATTTTTGAAAATAAAATAAAATAATAATAATAACATGGAGAATTTAATATTATAACAATAACCATATTTTGTTAATTATAACGAACAAGTAATTTAGATTAGTCACTAATCTTATTTACCTAGTGTACCTATAATAAAAATAAAAAATAAAAAATGGATAAACAAATGAAAATTAATAATTCATATACCATCGATGCGGATCAATTAAATTTAATTTATAATTCGTTTGAAAATTTTTCACGTGACATATTACAAAATAGTAATAATAGATTAAGTGATTATTCGCTTGAAAATCTAACAAAACATTTCGAGTTATATTTAAATAGTAGTATATTTCAAAATACAACAATGGACAGCGAACGTGATTCAATATCGGTCCTGATACCAATAACAATATTTTACGTTTTGATATTTTTAGCCGGTTTATTAGGCAATGTGATAACATGCACTGTGATTTCGCGTAATAAAGTGATGCATACCGCTACGAACTGTTACCTGTTTAATTTAGCTATTTCCGATTTAATATTACTGATATCTGGTGAGTGAATTTACATTTAATTAATTTGTATTTAATTATTTTTATTTCGTATAATAAATGATTAGCGTATCAATGATTTCGCGCTATTCAAATTCTTTAAAGTTTTAGCTCCAAGCCGTTGTAGTAATATCAATGTAATAAACGGTTACCTCTATTATCGACCGACTTGAGAATTTTTGATACATACTTAGATACTGCTGTAATGAGTTATCCTTTTACAATTTTGAAACTAGAATCTTTAAGGCGCCAAACACCATTTCCATTTTCAAGTCGATCTGCCATTTTGTTTGCATTTCACAAGCAACAAAATTGCCATGTTCTGCATTTTATGCAGATTGGATAAATTTAAAATTCATGGTGCAATCCAATTTCTTTGTTTGAAAGGCTTATCATCAATCGATATCAAAAAGGAGATGGATTTAACTTTGGGCGAGTCTACACCATCTTTTGAAACTGCTCGTCCTGGAGTCGGTGAATTCAAAGGTAGTCGCACAAGTGTTTTTGATAATGAACGCAGCGAAAAAGCTTAAAGCAAAATGGTTGCCGACGTTCACTCACTAACGATCAAAAACGCGAACGAGTAACCACTTCCCGACAATGTTTGGAAAAACAAATTATTGGAAAATCATTGGATGAGCGAATTGAGACAAATAGGGCTTATATTGAATATTAAATAAAAATTTAAATATTTTTTTAAGCTTCTTTTAATAATAAAACAACTATGTATTTCGATTTTACCATAGCTTGATGTTTTTACAAGTTTTAATTAATTTTTTAATTAAAAACCCGACGTTATATATTCCGTCATTCTCAAGGGCACAATTTATACAATAATTAAAATGAACATTTTTTATAATGATTGTTTTCCTAACGTAACTGGAGAAAAGTTTTAAAATTGAAAATTACTCGGTTTAATTAGAGAATAATTAACAACCAGAAGGAACATTGCATAGACCAAAAAATGTTTGCTTTTACCTTATATTTTACATGTTAATTTTGAATTTTCGGTCACTGAATGGCAACTTAACACTGAAAATCTTATCTTTGCCAATTCAAGGGCAAAAAATGAGTCGTCGTTATTTCATATCATATAAAAACCGCTGTATGTCGCTTTCTGGACATAATTAAAGCCATATAATTACAAAATGAGGTAAATTAAAATGTAAAAATACATTTTTTTTCTCCAAGAACATGAGAATTTAACGTAATTTATCGTGAATTTTTTTTTTATAGATTTGCTTTTTTTTATGGGATTTTTGTGTTATGAAGTCAATACTAAACTAATTATGCACATATAACGGAATACAGTCTCGTATCCTCACTATTACAAGCTTTTTTTTTCAAGTTGTTCATGTTTTGTTTAAGATCATTCTTCAAATTAAACACATACGATAACTTTTGTATTTAACTAACACTTTATTATTATTATTTAGCATTACAAATTTGAATGTCCATTCAGCTTGAATCTGAAAAGAAAATAATTAATTAATAACCTGAATTGACATTTATATTTGTATTTATCCTGTAATTTATATGCATTGTTACATCTTGATACGATAGTTCTGAAACAAATTTGTAAATTTAACATTATATAATGTAGTTAGAGAATAGTTTACCTACCTGTATAGTTATTTATATACCACAATATTATTTTTATTAGCACTACTGTATGTTGTGGCTTGTTGTTGACAAAATCACTAATGTCAAATAATTATAGTACATTTTAAATGTGATTGATTATACCAATTGCAATTGTATTGCAAGATGAACATTAATTACGCAATACTTCATACTCGTATAGCTTAATTCGGTGTATTGGTATAATTTGTATACAACTAATCATTTTTTCTTGTTTGCGTTCATTGCATTTTTGAGAGTTACATCAGCAACAAGATTCAACCAAAAAACACAATTAAATAAAAAATCAAAGTGTGTAAAAGAAATCAATAATAATGGTAAACAGTTTTTAAGTTGATATTTGTTTTATTATCGTCAATCGTTCGATAAGCAGTTTTATTGTGCAGCCAAGCCGACTACGAATTACAGTCCACTTATTTGTGCTCGACTGAGTAATGTTTTATTTATTTACAAATTATTATTCCTTTTTTTTCCGCCAATGTTTGGGTAGAACATTCACTGTGATCTAGTTTTCACGACTCCCGTTTTTTGTTTCTCTTTTCTTTTTTTTCAGTCCAATTTTTTTTCACTCCCAAATTTTGTTATTCCAGGATGAGTTAATCGAAAAAATTTTAGGGTGACAATATAAAACCAAACAGGTTAAATTTTGAAATAGACTACCGTAAACTAATTTGGGACAAGGGGATTCATATTGTTACAACAACAGTCTTTTTTGCCAAAAAAGTTGTGTAAATATAGTTTTGTATAACACTTTTCGAGTAACCCATTGCATTTTATTACAAAAATGTCATTCTTATCGAACATCTTTTGTTTTTGGAATAGAGAAAATGATTAAATGTAAATTAGCTGCGAGGAAAAAATAACATATACCGCAGAGTACCGAGATAACTCAAAGTTTTATTTGAGGCTGGATGATTTGATAGCAAAATATTCGAAAAAGTTGAAAAGTATTCATAATAGCTGGATTACATTTAACCTTTTGCTCTTTTCCAAAAAGCAAAAAATGTACAATAAAAAACATATTTTTTCTCCCAACGTCTTAAAAGCCTCTAGTTTTAATACTGTTTTTGGGTATTAAAGTTGGCCTTTTTCTTACTATTTTAAAAATGTGTGTGTTGCTAAGCTACACTTTTAATCCTAGGTGTAAAAGTAGGCACTTTTAATACTAGGAGAAAAATATTATAGTGAAAATCCAATAATATGTATAATGTATGTATATGACATAATTATTTTATTTTTTTTATTTTTCGTTCATATCATAACCTCCTTAGTTTCACAAAACATTTCAACAAAATTAGTTTCAATTTTGAAAGTCATGACCTCCTTAGTTTTACAAAATATTTCAACAAAATTAGTTTCAATTTTGAAGTTTTAATTACATAATTTGTACTTACTCGTATAATTAGTAATGTAAAACCGACAAGACATAAACTCTTCGTTGGAGAAAAAATAGTATGTGTTATTCGGATTAAAAGTGACTTTGTTTGACTCGCAATTATATTTGCTTTTGCTCGGCTACGCTGCGCTTCGCCTCGCATGCAAATATAATTGCTCGTCAAACAAAGTATCACTTTTAATCCTAATGACACAATGTACTATTTGTATGATTTTGTTGTATTAAAATGAAAAGGAATAGGTAATAGTATATTATTCAACGAGCATAATAATGATAGCTGTTATTCATGAAGATGAAGTTTACCGACACGAGCCGATAGGCGAGTGTCGTAAATCATCTGAGTGAATAACAGCCATTATATGCGAGTAGAATACGATACTTTGTCCACGATCGACAAATAAAATCAAATCCTTTAAATAATTCTAAAATAATTTCCGACATTATGACGACTCAATTTAATTATAATCAAAGCGGCAAAAGACTACTAGATAAAATTACAAAAATGATTTCAATTTAGTTATCTAAGTAACTGTACAGTAATAGTATTTATTTTAAACATTTATTTAATTCAATACAATATTATTTATTTATATTAAAAGTAATATTCGAACAATTTGTCATGTTGATAGTATGGAAAGAATTAATGTCAAAATCATGGTTAATTTGAGATAAATTTTGTTTGCATTCATAGGCTTCGTAAGTATTTTTAACGTATTATTTGACCCATTTGGCAGGATAATTGCAGGAATAGTATTAGCACTTTGATTAAATTCATGAGTTTGGTAAGATTGATCAACAGTATTATTTATTTGGATTGAGCTTGATATTTTTTTACAATAGATTTGTCGGTTTTATTTCTTATAGAGTCGTTTATGTAACCTTCCGCTACTGCCGTCGACTTCCATCCGCCATGTCGTTTTAGAGCCGTAATGTCCCCACCTGAGTCAACAAGAAGCGTTGCGAAAGATCTGCGAAAACTGTGTCCAGAATATTTTTCGGGCTTCGGTAATTATAAAAAGTCAGCAATCTGTTTTCCCATTTTGGTGAATCTGTTAGTTCCAATTCTTTGGGTAGTGCTTTTACCGTTTTAATAATTTAAAAAATTATTATTTGCAATGTGGGATGGCCGCTTACTAATATACTTCTTACATATTTGGTAAAAATTGTCGGTGACTGCGAACTTTCGAGTAATTTTTGTCTTGGTGTTGGGCACATTCACTACAAAAGGTGATCCAAGATCTTGCAAATCATCTAGTTTCATGCAGTACATTTCATTAGCCCGACAAGCACCCTTTATTCTCATTATTAATTTAACTTAAAAGAAAGAAAGAAATTGTTGCACTTAGAATTTGGAGCTACTTATTTAAATCCTACCTTTGCAAGGTATTTATTATCACATGCTTTAGTAAGAAAATCATTGATATTTTCTGAAGAAAAGTGCTAGCTTTTTTAGGTTGAAAACCTTCAGTTTTTCGTTTCAGCAAAGTTTTTAATTTCATATAATTTTCTTTATTTATTCCATGATCGTACTTCTAAGCATCGAATAATGTGACCAGATTTTATAGATAATTCTGTAAAATATACTAACACAACAGATTCCGAGGAAGAATTTGTATTCTTTTTCTACATCCAATGTAAGAAAGATTTAAACACCGTCATGTACAATTTTTTTTTTGATTTTTCGGGCAATAAGTTTAATGTGGCGATTTCTGCAAGTTCTATTATTTCTGGTGGTGTTGGACAAATGACAATTTTCATTTATATAAATATTTTTTAATAGTTTGCTTCCTGTTAATATTTCAATTTAATAATAATTAAAATGACATATTGCCACTGCCATTGACTATTAGATTTTTTAAGAAAAGGCTACTGGATAAAATTTCAAAACTAAATAGCAGTGAATAATGGATATCATTTTAATTGAACAAACAGACGTATAATGTGTATATTATACGTTAGTGGTGGACAAAATTATATTTTGAATATGCCCGTCTCATTTTTGTGTACCGATAAAATTGCACTGTAAAAAACCACTAGGTATTTCTATTCTTTTTGAATAGAAAGAAAATTTTTAATTTAAATCAGCTATGTATACGAAAAAAGTTTTAAACCCTCACGATTTTGCAATAAACAGTTTTGCAATCCTCGCTTGTTTTAATTCGCGTGATGCTTGTTCTAAATCTCTCCTATTACAAAAATAAAATGTAAATGCTTTTGCACAAACGTGTGCAATTTGTTCTAAATCCAAATACATTTCAAATATTAGTGAGAATAGATTTAGATTTATTAAGTCCAACTGAAGTTACTTCATATTAAGGACAATAATTTTTACAAAAAGTATAAGACACAAATAAAGCAAAATATTGCAATTGTTTCTATAGCATGGCGGTACTGTGCTTACATGGTTTATTAAAAATATCAACAACGAGCGAGTGCTCAACTCGCAAAATATAATATTTATGTGAAAGATATACAAATAACTATTGAATCATCGTCGATTGTAGAATTATGCTGAATGGCCGCTATTTAAAATAAGTTACATTTCATAAGGTCAATAAGAAGTTACCCTACTTTGGCTTTGGAGAACGAACCGAACGTATAGAATCAAATCGAAATTTATACATTTTATCACTTCGATCATTTATTGGCATGGATACAAACGTATTTTCTTCATTATTGAGTCATGTTTCGGTGAGCTAGATCAACGTACAGTTTCGTTAACTTAATAATCTAAACCTTGTCTATGCGCTTTACACACCCTATTACTCATGCACGGGCTTGATGAAGTCCTTGAGACTATTGTTTATGGTCACGGCAAACGCGAAGATCAAAAGAATTAGCCGTTGCTTTGTCACCATTCACCTATTTAAATTAAATGAAACAGAACTTGACTGTAATATTACCGACAGAAAAGAATGTGGCGTTGCAAAATTGTATGTGTAGTTTGTTACTAGAATGTAGAATCGTTCCTAGGATATTTAAAACAATTACCGCCTTTCCAACTTGCCATATCGCAAAAACATTTTTTTAAATTACATTTCACTTCTAATTTTGTGCGTTCCATTTCTCATCTACTCGTTGTTTGAGTTTCATTTTCAAATCACGGGACAGTTCGCAAATATGTTAATGTATTAGTAAGCTCGAACTTTTGTCTTTGTTTCAAAAATATTTTCATTTCATTTTATTCGAGAGACTTACTTACTTGTTTCATCGATGCAGGTAAATCATTAAACAGAGTGTTCCAAATTTAAAAAGAAATTTCGAGAGGTGATCGGACATCAAAAAACTAAGCTCTAAACTCAGGTAACTTTTTGCTCTGTTCCACTTACTGTTCGAGAAAATAGCGAATACCAGCGAATACTTATAGTCGTTATGTTATATCAGATGCCATCAAACTTTATTGTCCTAAATATCCTGATGCTCTACTTTTTTTCGGATAGCTTAGGTCTAGTGAGATTTTTGTAAACAGGTCATTTTGATGCTTGCTTCCTAGGATTTTCTCAAGAAAATTTGGAAAATGACTTTTTCTTATAGTCGATATGTTATATGAGATGTCATCAAACTTTGTTGTCCTAAATACCCTGTGCTGAGCTATTCTAATTTCGAGCAATCCTTTTTTCGATGTTCGATAGTGTTCATGTATCTCTTTTAAAGAATAAAATTGTACACTATTTCAATTTTTGAATTATGCTTTCTTTATTGCGGTCTCATCATTGTGGAATAAATGTATGTATGAGGATTCCATTTTTTCACATCGATAAAGCAAACTTGGTTGATAAAAAGTGATTGTCCATTTGCCAGGTGGATACCTAGATACTTTACAGATTTTGTAGCGGTGATGTTTTTGTTGTTTATTAGTACCTCTCCTGCAGTTTTCCACTTGTTCTCATATCCTTTTTTAGGGTAAAATAGCACCATCTGAGTTTTTGTGGCATTTATTTTGATTCTCCACCTTTCGTAGTACCCAGCAAGAGAGTTCGGATAGTTTTGGATTCTGTTGGTACATTGAAATCCGCTGGGGTGTGTACAGAACACCGTCGTATCTTCCGCAAAAATATGCAGCTTTGTCCCCTCAGAGGTGGGTTTTGGGATATCATGGATGTAGGTAATGTATATAGTAATGGCCCAAGCACGGAGCCTTGCGAAATACCTTCAGCCGCCCCTCTAGTTGTCAATTTGAAGCGATTTTCTATTTCTACAAATAATCGCCTTTTTTCTAGGTATGACTTTTTCAGTGTTACCAGTGCCGAAGAAACTCGCGCCACAATCAGCTTGTGCACCAGCCGTCGTGCCAGACAGAATCGAAGGCCTTTTGCATATCAAGGAATACTGTTTTTATATTATTGGCCTCATCAGGGCATCCGTGGTTGACCTATGGTGGACGAAGCCAAACTGTTCTTCCAGGATCAAGTGATGGACGGAATCTAAGAGCCTGCGTGCCACGATCCTTTCTGCTATTTTGCTGAGTCCGCCCAACAGGCTGATTGGCCTTGTGTTTTCGGGACTGCACAACTTACAGCTTTTTGGGGTGGCAATCACCTTCGACGTCTTCCAGCTTTCCCCAAAATAGCCAAATTTTAGTATTGCATTATGGCCCTGTTGGTGACACCGTCGACCACAGGGGACTTTCTGTTTTTTATTCCATCGGTCAGTTTCCTCACCTCATCATAGTCGGTGCTTATTTCGGCGACATCGTATGGGAGACTTTGTCGTTTCATGAAGTCATTCACCGATTCCACGACCGGGTCGGGTTCTGTCTCTTGGTCGTTATTTTCGCTGGTGCGTAAAGTGCCTTGGAACCTAGTTTCTTAGTGGTCTGCAATTTTATTTTATATTTCGACTGGGTCAATTATCTATACTCCCTCTTCCTCCAGAACAATTTTTCCTCCGCTATTTGGTTTGATTCTTCTTATATATGTAGTTGTTATAGTTAGTTTTGTCGGGCCTGATATCGCTGAGTTTCTTGCGAAACACTGTCTAGAAGTGTTGTTTTATATGTTCGTGGATACTTTTGGTGGTCCGGTTTATCAGGGTGGGACTAATAAGTGCCGGGGACCTTGCGGTGCATGTTGCGCTAGTAGTTACGTAACTTGATCATTTTTATGATGTTCGGTGGAATTTGCCTGGAGTCTGCAGCAGGATCGATGTTGGGTACATATTTGTCTTCAGCCAGCCTGATTAGCTGCGCAAGCATGTTTACTTAGATTCGATCTCCGTGGTGAACTCGATTTGTTTGTTATCGAACTCATCTAGCTTCAAATGCATGTAGTGCCTAAATCCTCCCCGGTGGCTGATCGCTTGGTATCCGATGTAATTTCCCTCTAGTTTCATTTTAACTGGTAGGTGGTACGAACAGAATTCATTTAATGCCGAAATTGTTTGGCATTGAAGCCTCCACAAAGGAGAACTCTACTCTGGTGGTTAGATAGTTTGTTGAAGTCCGCTTTGTTTACTTTCCAAAAGTATATTGTGAAAATGGTAAATGCGTCTCTGCCCTCTCCAATAATCAGCGATGTGGCTGTAAAGTTTTCGTCTACCATTGCTTTTGGGCTTCCCGATCTGCCCGTTTTTGGGTTTGTTCTGTAAATTTTGTAATTTTGTTTGTGAAGTTTATGCGAAGCTGCCATTTTTGTCTCATTGAGGCAGGCAATATGGGGCGGCGCACCAGGATTACTACCAGGATGATCTTCATTTGAAGTATTGGCACACAAAATTGAGGTACATACTCTTCTGTATATTAATGTCGCGCCCCTGATTTAGTCGCTACATGAACTCCGTCCTGTTTTCTGTGAGTGACGTTATGTCTACTCCAAACAGTTACTTTGAAACAACTCTCCCAGAGGACTATTTGGGTCGTGGGAGTGAAAAAAAAGAAAATGGTAACATCTTAAACAACGGATTTATTATAATTTTTAAACTATTTTTATTAACTTATTAAAAGAAATTCGTTATAACGAGAGTTTCTGCACTGTTACACAAGTAATAATTTTGGTTGATTTTTAGGACATATTTAAGACAAACTTCAAGTTTTTCCTAAGAAAAATTCATATTTTTCAAATAAAATTGCAGTACTGTTCTTAAGCAAAAATTGAGGTGTGGCCAACGCACGATTTTCTTTCACGAACAGCGAATTTTAAGAAACTTATTAAGCAAACTTTTTTATTTTTTTCATGTTTTTTTTTTAAATTTTTATTTTTTGGAAATATTTTGTATTAAGTAGTTGTTTGTAAACATTATACCTTTTTAAGATATTTACCAAATAAATTTTCTGAACAAAGGGAGTGGCCACTTCTGGTTAGCCGATTTGGAGTAAAATTATCTGGGACCTCCCAATTTCTCAAAAAAGCTTATATCTGCTCTATAATAAGCTTTCATGATTACTATACTATACTAGCTGAAACACCCGGCGTTGCTCAGGAAAAATTAATAATTTTATTGTTACACTCTCACACCACCTTACCATCGTACTATCATACCATCATTCCCTCATACCATCATAAAATCGTACCATCATACCATTATGACAAAATAGTATCATATCACCATAACATCATGCCCGGTTTATAAATGGTTAGATCCCATATTGCTGGCTGGTTGACCCCATTTGCAAGCTACATACTCAATTTCATCATGATTGGTTTATAAATGGCTAAGTTCCAATTTTTGCTGGCTCCATTGGCCATATTCCGGAACTAAACCCAGCCATCAGACTCAGTCTGATATGGAATGAATCGGAAAGTAAAAAAAAGTATTCTAGTGAACATAGATTCATCTAGAAAGCACATCATTCAATTCAATACCCTCCCTTGCGTTGCTGTGGCTAGGCTGTGAGTGTGGAATGAAGCGTAAGGAAGAAAAAATATGTCATAGAAAATCATTTTTTATTGAAAAGCTATTGGATTGACTACATTTTTTGTATGCCCGTTTTCTGCATAAATATAAAGATCAGATGGTTTACCGACTCTGGAGCATGCTACGAATAATTGCTCATCAGAGAAGCATCGGTTTCTAAATTAAAAAGGCACACTTGCAAAGATTGCCCTTGCGTTTTATTGATACTCATAGCGAACGCAATACGCAATTGGAAATTGAAGTTGTTTAAACTCGAATGACATGTTAATTGAAATGAGTGGTATTCGTGGAAGTAGTACGTCTTCACCTTTATGAGATACAATCATAATTGTTGCTTTAATTAGATTTTTTTTTCGCTGGCGTTACATCCCATAGTGGGATTTGGCGCTTTATTATGAAGTTTCGTAATAATTTTCTACGGATAATGCATGATTAATTCATTGATCCAACATGAATCAGCCGTGATTTTTTCATCACCCGCCGGGAATCGAACCCGGGACCTTTGGAACTTAAAGCAAACATGCAGCACTGTGCCGCACTGGGGCGGCCGGGACTTCAATTAGATTGTTCATCAATTTTTTAACTACTAATCGTGTGCCATTGCATAATTTTGGTTGATTGATATTTCGGAATAATATAATTGGCACTCCAATTTTCAAATTCAGAATGTCTGACGATAATCCGGGAACATCGAGAGAATTAACAAGTTCCGTTGGAAAATTCACTACTTCACTTTGGTTCAAATTAAGATCGAGGTCCACGGTGAAATTCATTTTCATATATAGTTTAGTTCTATGAGTAACCAAAACACACCAATTATAATTCCACCAAAACAAATTTTTTATTATTAACCAACCGGTTTCGATCATTAATATGATCATTGACGAGGTATCGGTTGCAACTGATTTTTTATTTTATTTTTATTTCTTAACAACATAAATTTTGTACAAAGATAACAATAAGTGTAATAAATAGAAATGTTATGCGTCGAAAAACAGGTACATAGGCAATTAACAATCAAATAATTCATAATCTGTTGCTACTACTACAACACAAAGAAATTTATAAACAATTTAAAAAAAATAAAAAATAAAATAAACATTTTTAAAAATTATAAAAATGTGTCTGAAAAGTTTTTACATATGGGTATGTATATATCTGCCTAAACTGAAGTGCATCTGACTAAATTAAATAAATTTGATGAAATAGTTTTCAATAGTCTTCAATATTCATAAGTTTCCTTTGTTTCGCCACCTAATTGATGACAATTGACTCATAAGTGCCATTAGGCAAAAGCCTAATTTTTTCCCCCAAAATTAAACTCGCAACCTTAAGATTTCAAAATAATAACTCTACCACCACGGCTACTACATCAATGGATTTTTTCGAAATTAACGTAGTTTTATAGAAAACGTTGAATGTTGAACAAAGTTTTACGTCCAACAAATGGCGCTGTTTTTGAAAAAAAAAAACATGTTTTCACCTGTTACATGTGCGACATCTATGTAAAAAAATACCCGCGTATTCGAATCCAACGTTGTGTCAATTTCAAATCAATCAATCGCTTACTTTTCGAGTTTTGCGAGCACAAACATACGCAGGCTGAATTTTTATGTTCTACCGTATTCATAATGTATATGCAGTATACATTTTAAATGCAACGACACACAAACTTGTTTAAAATTGATATAAATAAAAAAAAATTTTGAAACTAATAATTTTTATTTAGTTAGCTTAATTATTGCGCTTTATAATTCAATAAAAAAAATTTGTTAATTTTAATTCCAGGGAAAAATACAGGTAATTTAATTCTATTCAAAATTATTTGTGCATACAAATTTGTATTCATAATTATTTGTGCACATTAAAAATTAAGATAAACAAGTAGTAAATTAATTAAAATTAATTTTTTTTAATTAAATAGTGATTTAGTCAATTAAGATTTGTATGCCCTTGTTTAGATTTTATTATGGTTATTTATTAGCTTATGGTTTAATTAGCACCCTTCTATAAATGATTGGTCTTATATATTTATTTATTTTATTTATTTCACTACAAAAATTATAACTATAATCACAATGTACATATAATTACGAAAAAAAAATGAAATAAATAAGGAAGTGCCTTTTGACCCACAAGATCAGTAGCAGGCATTCCTTAGCTAATAATAATAAAATACAATGATCGAAATAATAATAGTTAAAAAAAAAAAATACTACACAATACAACCAATATGATGTAAAATAATAATATAACAAAAAATAATTTAAACAAAAGAAAAAATCAGTTTTAAATTTTTCAAACGCTCATTTCAAAGGCAACATCATTCCCTATTCTTGCAAAAATTTACCTCTCCTCAAATAATTAGCTAAAATTATAATTGAAAAATTAAATAATGATTCTAAATAAAAAATCAATATTACTAAGTTGGACTAGCCAAACTTTCAAACTTGCCAGGAATTTAGATTTAGAATTCAAGCTACGGA
This sequence comes from Tipula helvola, assembly GCA_963556165.1. NCBI lineage: Eukaryota > Metazoa > Arthropoda > Insecta > Diptera > Tipulidae > Tipula > Tipula helvola. The sequence goes on along the minus strand of OY744482.1, from coordinate 238,232,911 downwards.
TATCAATCGGAAGTTTAGTAAAGATGGTTGGAGCAGTTACTAAAAAATAATTATAAAAATGCGTTTTGCAAAATTTTGGAACGCTTCTGAAATGCATCACATTTTAACGCAGTAAATAACTGTGACAACTTAAATAACGATTGCCACTAATTTCAAAATATTTATTCATAACCTTAAAAACATAAAGAAGTTTCAATGGGAGAAGTCTACTGCTCAAGAATAATGGCCAAGAAGGGCTACGTTTATTCTTGAAATGCATCAATCTAACTACATTCTTTTGAGCTATTACTAATGGTCTGATCGTCTCAAAATATGTACCACCCCAGCAACAAATACCATAACGCAGTCTGGACTCAATTAAGGCGTGATAAAATATTTTAAGAATACCAGGTGGACAGTGTGACCGCAGTAGATACATTTGCCTAATACCAGAATGCAGAGAGTTTGACAATTCTAACATATGATTCTTCCAGTCTAATCTACAATCAACGTTTAGGCCCAAATCTTTAATGTTAGTAACAGATTCAATAGGCAAGCATTTATTAACGCACGGGCCATTCCTAGGGCAATGCCAGTCGTGGTAAACTACGTCATTATTAAACGAACCATTATCATTTAAATTAAAGAGCATTGTTTTTGTTTTAGAACTCAAAAATAGCTTGTGCGCCGCGAACCAATTGGACAGAATTTTTAAATCATGATTAATGTATGATACTGCAGAAGTATAGTCACAATCACAACTATTATATGCAAACGCTAGATCATCAACAAAGGCAATAACTTTACCTTTAAAATTTTGTTTAAAAATAGAATTAATGTAAATTAAAAATAAAATTGGTCCAAGTACAGATCCTTGGGGGACACCCGCTTGTAGCACCGATAAGTCACTGAAACTATTTTTACAAGTAACCCTTTGCGACCGATTAGTGATGAATGACTTGAGCCAGTTGAATATGCAACCTCGAAAACCAATATTCATCAGCTTATCCAAAAGAGTACCATGATCTAGCATATCAAAAGCCTTAGTTACATCCACAAACAGGCCGGCTACTGTACTAGAATTATTAATACCTTCATGAAGTGGATTCATAAGTTCGATCAAAGCATCCTCTGTACCCAAATCAGAACGAAAACCAAATTGACATTTACTGAAATAGTTAAAGCTATTCAGAAATTCTATCACTCGTAATTTAACTGCTTTTTCAAAAATCTTGGAAATAACAGAAAGGATGGATATTGGTCTATAGTTACTCAACAACAGACGATCACCCTTCTTAAAGAGAGGAATAACCGTGGCAATTTTCAGTGATTCCGGAAATGTACCTTCGGTTATACTACGGTTAAACAATGCACTTAAAATGTCAACAATGTTGAAGCTAATCCTTTTAATAATTGCACTACTAAAACCAAACAAATCTGTAGAATGTTTATCCTCAAGGGGATTGATAATGAAAAATAATTCCATGGAAGGAATTGAACGAAAGAAAAAATTTAAATTTGGGCTCAAATCAAGTATAACGGAGTTATCAACTAGTAGTGAATTATTGTTAAATTCCAGACAAGCTTTTAAAACTATATTACAAAAGTAATTGTTAAAACAATTAGCAATGTCTGCTGGGGATGAGAGCTTATAATTTTGTTCGTCTAATATTTCATTAATTTCATTATTAGGAGTACCTTTGTTAAGTATTTCATTCAATAAGGATCATTGCTGCTTACTATTATTACCTGCTTTTTGGAATTTACTCAAATAATATCGTGATTATAATCTTTCGCTTTCATTAAAATCCTCGCAAGTTTAAATCGGAACTCTACCTTGATCGTGGTTACTAATTATATTCTAAAATTTTGAACAACTTCTCAGCAATGTTTCTTGTTGTGTAAGGGAACATTATTGAGCTGGACGGAAAATTGAGCTCAAACTAATTTATCATTAACTAGGAATATTATCTCATTTATTAAACCAGAATTGAACATTGACCTTGAATAATTGAAGTTTATGAAACATACTTACACCTAAACGCAATATGGTTTACCGTCCAAAATAATTTGTTCGTCATCGTATTCATACGTCCATTAAACTCTATAGAACTATCTATGCCTAAATTTGTGCATTTTTGCGTTAAGTTGATAATATGGAAGACATTTTTTGATAACATAATTTGTGAGTATTAAATAGGGTAAATACTACTTCTGATAGTTACTCTTGCGGGAGGAATAAAAAGTTAAGCGGCCCTAAAAACTGGTGAAGGCCAAAGCAAAGCTCGATTTAGGTTTATTGAATGAGGTAATAATCCTTTTTACACTTTCTGCCGTAGGCACTTGGCGAAACACACTTAATACACACATTTTTAAATTTTTTTTAAAAACACTTGTTAAATATTTCGCAAAATTATAATTCGGAAAAAATTATAAATTAAATATTTAACATAATAAATTAATCCGCCCCCAATTTACTCTTCAGCGCCATAATCTTCCCATATGCAAGAAGAATCATTGCTGAGAAATTATACAAATTTTTTGAATATACATAATTAGTTACCAGGACAAGCGCAGAGTTCCGATTTAAACTTGAGGGAGTTTAAATGAACGAGAAAGATCATAGTCACGATATAAATAGTAAGACTAAACATTTATAGAAGGGTGCTAATTAAACTATAAGCGATAAGCTTCCACGAGATTTTATCAACAAATCTGGACCACTCGCGAGATGTCAAACAGAAGTAATAAAATCTAAACAAATACAAATCTTAATTGACTAAATCACTATTTAATTAAAAAAATTTAATTTTAATTAATTTACTACTTGTTTATCTTAATTTTTAATGTGCACAAATAATTATGAATACAAATTTGTATGCACAAATAATTTTGAATAGAATTAAATCACCTGTATTTTTCCCTGGAATTAAAATTAACAATTTTTTTTATTGAATTATAAAGCGCAATAATTAAGCTAACTAAATAAAAATTATTAGTTTCAAAAAGATTTTTATTTACATATATCAATTTTAAACAAGTTTGTGTGGCGTTGCATTAAAAATGTATACATACTGCACAAATCCATACATATGAATATGATAGTATGTATATAGATTTAACTTACGTAAAAGAAATTAAAAGTGTCTAATACTCCAGTAAACAATACAAGTTTTACGTGTGGCGTTTTTTTTATAGATGTATAGAACTTTCAAATGAAATAAAACACATACAAATGGTGGTGCGGTAATGGCCATGTTATTAGCCATTATTGTTTAAATACGATTTCGGGCATAGAGGTATTCTTTTGTTTTCCCCCAAAGCTAAAATCGAGTTTGGGCATGATTTGAATTAATTCATTAATGGTTTCGGGTATTAATTCACTCTAGGCGAGTTCAACCGATATTCACAGATCATTAACTATCTGGAATTGTTGGGCCCAGATACAGAGATCTATTCTCATATTTTGTAAACCTAAAATTAAGAATTTAAATCAGCTTCAGCTGGATCTTCTAAAACAGAATTTCAAATAATTATTCATTTGCATATTACGCCAATTGTTACGTAATATTAATATCAGGCAGCACACAATGACTAATTCTCGTCCACACATAGCTCAAAAATTAATACATAAATTAACTTGTGCACGAACTATCAAATTGTAGAAAATCTAATAAAAAACAAAAGAGTTTCAATGTCGTGTGCGTCCTCTGACATAAGATAGAGATAATCTCTGTCATTCAAATCCAGAGAGATATGTATGTAGGTATAATTACTAGAACATTTTTTATAAACTGCTTAATTAACAAATACTAATAAAGTAACAACAAAAATATATTGTAAGTCACTTTAAAATAAAATTTATTCGTATACACATATTTTCGATAATTTGCATAATTTTGAATTTCATTTAATACTGGTTGGTTGAAAGGTATTGAAAGCAAAAATGAAAGAATGTGAATTTTTTAATGAAATTAGTTTTTTTATTCAATATAATCTCTCCCAACTTCAATGCACTTATTCCAGTGATCCTTCAATAATTTTATACCATCTCCGTAATGACTTTCCGGAAGCTCAGAAAAATACTGTTCCACGGCTGCAATAGCTTCTTCATTCGACGAAAAACGCTTTCCACGAAAGAATTGGTCCAGGTTTCTGAATAGATAGTAATCGCTGGGAGCCAAATCTGGTGAATACGGTGAGTGTTCAAGCAATTCATACTTTAATTCGTTCAATTTAGCCATCGTCAAAAGACACGTGTGAACACGTGCATTGTCTTGATGAAAAATAATTTTTTTGTTACTGGTCCAAAACGTTGCAATAATATTCATATTCTTTAACCTTTTTTAAGATAACCAATCAACAAAATCTCTTTTGCATCCCAAAAAACGGATACCATAACCTTTCTGGTCGATCGTTCTGCCTTCATCTGTTTTGGAGCTGAACAACCAGCTTCAGTCCACTATAAACGTTCTTGTTTCAGTTTAGGATCATGGTGGTAGATCAAAGTCTCATCCATAGTTATAAATCTACGCACAAAATCGGTTTTATTCTACTTAAAACGCTTCAAATTACGCTGAGAAATTTGTTTTCGATTCAGTTTCTGTTGAATTGTTAACGTATGCGGTACCAGTTTTCCAGGCAGCTTTTTCATATGTAATTCGTCATATAAAATATGAAGTATTCGTTCTTCCGAGATGCCTGTGGTATCAGCAATTTCACGCTTAGTCAAACTTGGATCTACACAAACAATATTATACACTTGCTCAATGATTTCTGGTGTTGTTGCACTTTTTGGACGTCCACTACTTGGTTCATCTTCAACGCTTGAACGACCACGTTTAAACTCTAAAACACTTCTCCTTAAACACTTCTACCATTTTTGTATGAATATCTGTTGTTGGTAAACCTTCCAAAACAAAGAATTTTATCACTGCACGATATTCGATGTATTCCGTTGTAAACGAATACACTATCACGTCAACTTCTAATGGCTAAAATATTAAAATGACGTATAAATTTTGATTCCTCTACTGGTTAATAGGTGCCGCTTTCAATACTTTTCAACCAACCTGTATTTAAGCACAGAATTTTACAAATATTCTCGTGTTAAAAAGTAAAAACCTTGATAAGAGAAAATTGTATTGTCCGGATATTACATTGTACAAAATAATTTTCTCCCCTTCTGAATTATAACATTTTCTTTCCTTCGTCAGATAAAAATTGACAGATTGCTGAAAAATATCTTAGAGTTTTAATTAACCTTTTCCAGAAAAAAATAGTAATGGTAAAAACAGTTCTACCATTGTTTCTGTTTCTTTTCTTAGAATTTTTCATTTGATTAATTATTAAATAATCTAATTAAATTACTTATGCTAGGCAAACATAATGTATTTGCACAATTTTTTTCAACCTACTTTCAGATATGGAATAATGATATCCTTTATTATTTTCTGGAGTGTTCGAAAATATAATTAATTACATCATCCGAGTGCTTATTCAATCAATCAGCTAAGGGAATTAAACATTGATTTCAATTTTGACCTAATTCTATCGATTTTTTTGGTTAAATTGGCATTTGTATAAGAAATTAAAGGGAGGCTAGTTTTTATGTACGGATAAACATCATCCACCGGAAAATCGTAGCTAACGGCAATTAAATAAAAAATTAATTACAAAAGTTGTATCATATACATGTTTATACAATATGCAAAGTACTTTGGGAATATTTTTCAAAAAATTGAACGCATTGGTAATAAATACCGAAGGATACGGATATTGGATTTGTAACAATTGCCTTATTATTAAAAGAAATTGATTCATGGCAAGATTGTGCCCAATTAATATTAGTTGACCTATCTACTTCCTGTAAATTGACATTATATTATTGATGATATTTCTTTAGGATATCTTTGTCATTTTATTTAGAAACTATACATCATATTTTATTTCTTGTGATGACATCCAGAAAATTATAATGATAAAATTATGAAGATGAAATTTATTTTTTAATTTGACAACATTTATTTATTCCCTGTGGACATTAAAAAAAAAAGTAGATTACAGTCCTTAGCCAAAAAACTTGCGCACCTATTTAAACCACATACATTTTTTCTAAAAGTCGGTTACACTGCTTAAAAATAAAAAAAATATGCCCAGTTTTCTGGCTATAGGACTATAAGATTGTTGCCCAGTTTAATGAAAGCGGTTGCCGCAGATTTTTCTTTGTTGCTCATGTCCTTTCCACCCATTTCTTTAAAAACATTGAATTTGATAATCTTACCCAAAGCTTCACTTTAACACTGTACGTAAGATTGAAATTGAATACATATTTACCTCAAAATACATACAGTCGTTGACCAAAAAATTTACGCGGCTACATTATTTCAATGTTTCAAATACGCAAATATAAAGGGCTGAAACCTCATGAGGTGATCAGAACTTCGGTCTTTGGTATTTTCAATGGAGATAGCATTCACCTGTGTCATAAAGTTGGTGTGACATTTTTGACAGTATTAATTTCTCTTTTAACCAACATATATTTACTTATACAACAACAGCCAAACAGGTCAATAGCTTCAGTAACATGGGTACAGACATCCAATTTAACACGAAAAATCGAATTCTAGAACTTTATACCGAAAGTCGGATACAAAATTAAACTGATATTTTTAACCGTGTAACTGACCATATTCCAGAACTTTATCCAAAAATCATTTTAGAATCCCATTTACAACGCATATGTATGTCAAATTTCATAACAATCGGGTAAGGAATAACTAAGTTCCATCCTACTTGGCCATATTCCAGAACTTCTCCCAAAACTCATTTTATATTCCCATTTCCAATACACATGTCGAATTTCATCATAATCGGTTGAGAAATGGGCAAGTCCATCATACTTCGCCATATTCCAGAACCTCCTCCAAAACTCATTTTAGAATCCCATTTCCATTACACATGTCAAATTTCATCATAATCGGTTGAGAAATGGGTAGGTTCCATCTTCCATCATATTTGGCCATATTCCAGAACTTCATCTGCACCAATTTGTATTTGTAATCATCCTTCCTTTTCCAAATAAAATGTGGAATGCACAACGCAATAACTTTAATATGACAACACGATTTTTATTTGCATGTACAGCTTAGCTTGTACATAAACTCAAGAACAGAAAATCGTCTTTTTTATTTTATTTTATATTTTAATTAAATTGCATAAGTTCTGATACTTATACTGGCTTTACACCGTAGATAGTATAATAGCAAAATAGTATAATACTATTTTAGTATCTACCGTAGTCGGTTTTACACCGCATAAAATATTTATAAAAAATAGAAAATTATAACAAAATAATGAAAAAGAATAATTTTAAAATACACAAAAACGTCTCTAGACTAATTTATCAATAATCCACTGTCAAAATTTTTCTTCTACAATAAAATAAAATAAAATATAATAGGTATTAAAATTTGATAGCTATCAAATCAAAATATTATATTTTATTTTTCCTATTATACTATCAAAACATCGGTTTTACACCGGATAGCAAAATAGTATTATACTATTTTGCTATTATACTATCTACGGTGTAAAGTCAGTATTAGTGTAGGATGAGTTGAAAAAAAAATGTAAAAAGATATACAGTACAAAATCATACGATAGAGAGAGAGAACACTATATTAACCAAATGTAATGAAAGAAGTGTTGACAACATTAAAATAGAAACAAATCACTGTACAAAAAAATTGAACGATAGCATAATTATTAAGGTGAATTACCAACCAATTCAAGATTTAATTACAAAACTAACATTTTTGTTTCATTTTCAATTTTGTTACTTGATAGCTGCATTTAGGTTTCTTATGAATCAGCTGTATTGACAGAAGCAGTACCACTAAACCGCGTCAATTTTTGGTAAACTTCATTACATTCCAACCTAGCCTTTGGGGTGTGCTGGTAAATCTCTCATCCGAATCACGAGAAAAGTCTGATTTACTTTCAAAGATTTTTGCAGATGCAGATGTCAAATCAAAAATTCGTTTTTTTACACATTAAAAAATAAATTTAAACATAAAATGTCATAAACCAATACAAATGATTGGTTTTCTTGTTTATGTAACCTTATTATAGTTATTTATTAACGCATTGACGATTTTACAGAAAAAAGATGAAACTCGACATCTGCAAAAAAAAGCAGATGACGACTTTTGGGTTTGTTTCTCGGGTTTCAATTGACATTTTTTCTCTTTTTGTCTTTGCTGTTTTTCATATGTTGTGTTTCAACTTTTTTGCGGACGTCGAAAGTCGTTGAATGTAAATCAGCTATTACTTGTATATTCACGTCGATTATAGAATCCGTGGTTGCGGACCAATCGCGGATCGAAAACTGCATATACAAAAATAGGAAACAAAAAACAATTGGTGTAAATCAAAGTATCCTGGAAAACTTCTATTGATTTACATGTGATTTATATTTTTTGATTCTCCGTACAAATGTAATAGTTTTATTGCGTTTCTAAAACAATTTTTTTTTGATGAATTGTAAAAATGTCCTAAGGAATTTCAATGAAACTATGATCTAAAATTATTGTTTGAAAATTTTTTTATATGTAGTTTTCGATCCGCGATTGATCCGCAACCGCGGATTCTATAATCGACTTGATTATGTTTAGGCATACATATATATAGGTAACATGTTAAATTAAGTTAATTGAAACCAAAATGTTTAGGCTTCAATATTTCCACATATGTACCCCAGTGGCACTATTCCGGTTTTCCCGGGGAATTGGGAATTGGAATTTTATTATTGTGATTTTTTTCGTATATTTTGGTATTATTTTTTCCAAAGCACACTGCGGCGATTTGTATTTTTTCAAATTTTGGGAAAAAATAATTCCATTTCATAGCAATTTTGTTGTTTATTTTTCCCTAAACATTTTGTTGGGAATTGTTTAGTAGGCAGTAATGTTAAAATGGAATTATTTTTTCCCAAAATTTGAAAAAATACAAATCGCCGCAGTGTGCTTTGGAAAAAATAATACCAAAATATACGAAAAAAAATCACAATAATAAAATTCCAATTCCCAATTCCCCGGGAAAACCGGAATAGTGCCACAGGTAGCTTATGGAAATTTTACACCGCAGCTTTGTCTAACTCTCCTTGATTTTAGAAAATTTTATCCATTCAAAAGGTTTCTCGATGACTTACGAAATTATGATACAAACGGTAGTTTTATCTTATTGTTCCACATCCTCATCAACACCATTTTGATAACCATGGTTATAAAAGTAGCGTAGAAAAACACCATTTTTAATACAAACGCAGCCTACTCTATAATCTCGACAACTTCAACCAAAAAATCCAACAAAAAAACGTACATCGCTAAATGTTGAAATTCATCCAAATCGGTTACGAAAAAAACAGCAAATTCCATCCTAAATTACAAAAATGCTAAATTAACAAATCCTAAGTGGAACAAAAATATTTTCGTAGCAGGCGACTTTCTGCGCTCCGTCTATGCCAAAGAAGACTGAAAATTATTTGCATGCCAGCGTGATATTTTGTTCAGATTTATGTTGTTTAAGTTGTTTGTTATTTTTTGAAATATTATTAACGGGAAAATCAAGTTGTTCTAAACTTTTCATCATAAATGCAATTTTTATATTTATTTTAAAAACTGATTAAATAAATAAATTATATTTAAAAAAAAAAATGTGAATATGAAAATAAAAATAAATTAAAACTATAAAAAGTTGTTGCACAAAGTTGTTCACGCGAATAATAGCATGATGTGGCAAACAAGAACTACGGTTTAGTGAATTATTTACAGCTTTACGATATTAGAAATGTTTCTAGATCTACGAGTAAATTTTAAATAAATAGAATTGACTAGGAATATTTTTTTAAGTGGTAATAAGAACCTAAACTAAATTATATTCATTTTAGTTAGTTTACTTTCATCAAGCATGTACACTGTATCAAAAAATTATCCGTACAGCACTCGGCCTGTAGGCTCCAAATTTTCAAGATTTATTCGTTAACGTATTATAGGAACTTGTTTAAAAATTTATCGAGAAAACCAAGATAATTTTGGACGGGGATCAATTTTGGCTACAGACTGTATCGGGTACAGGTTATATCAATGTTGTTGAAGATTGTGCTTGTGCTTTCAACTCATATGATTTTTTCATCCAAATTCATTTTGTCTGTAATATCGTATTTTCGTTCAAATAAAGAAACTTTTTTACGTGAGATTTGGTGTTAATTTTTTTTCGAAAATTTATACGGCTGTGTGTTTCCATGAAAGTCGGTTTTAGTAAATTTTTGTGATTGATTTATTTTTTGATAATTATGAAGGTAGCAATTTTTGAGGCATATTATTACATAAACTTATGTAATTATTGATATAAATTATATCCGGTCTTTATTTAATTTTTAATTTTTTAATTACTGGCTATTATAGACCGTTTATGTTTATTTAGTTTTTAATTTAAATGTTTTTATTTAAAAAATTGCTGTCGCCGATATTTCGATGTTTCACATCATTTTCCAGGCGGTATATTTAGTTTACAAATTTTATTTTTTATTTTCCGCGATTCAAATTTTTCCCCAAAGGCTACCAATTTAATAATTTATTTGTTGTCCTTGACCCAATATTTATTTATGAAAGTTCAAAAAACAGCTGACCAAAGTTCAAAATAAAAACATTGTGACGTAATAATTTAAAAAACTACATGGATTTCTGAATGAAAATTTTGATTGTATTATGTGTGGTTTTTAATAATATCAATGTAGACAGATTGTAATTTATTTGTGTCCACTTTGTAATTAACTGGATTCTTTGCCAACCAGATATGGCATGCTTCCTTAAATAACCTTTTGTTTTCCTTTCAAGGAAAGGAAACACGAATTCGATATCGATAAAGCAATCACCTTCTAGTATGAACCAAAGAAAAACCAAAGGTTATTAAGGGGTTTTATTAAAAGGTTTTATACAAATGTCCATTGCTTATGATTTGAGAATAACTAGAAACGTTAGTTTCTGAAAGCTTGAGTTGCTTTTGATTGCGTGTGATTCATTTACTTCAAAAAGCTTTGTAGTAAGCGGCACGTTTAAGTAATGAGAAAATTTAAGTTGATATTTGGTTGATAATGTTAATGGTAGGTACATTTTGTCTGTTGGAAATGTTCTTAGCATACATTTTAAGCTCTCGATGTTTACCCTCAAATCTGAGGCTCCAAACTCTTTTGGTGGGCCACAATATTCTATTACTCTTGGATAATGTATCAATAAATGATACTTCGGTTTAAGTGGTTCGTTAAACAGTTCCATATACTTTTTGTTATGTTGATCAATTAAATTTCGTAGTAAACTATTAATATTTTCACTACTAAATTCTGGTAATAGCAACAAATCAAACATCTTTATAAAAATACAAACGAACATCCAAACTTTATCATTTGCTGGAATTAAGTGACCCACCATTATTGGGAAGAAATATGTCAATGTCCACATTTCTCTTGCTGAGGCTGATAATCGTTTATTTTTTAGATGTTGTATTGAAATTGGTTTAAAAATATTTCCAATTTCGCTTTCTCCATACATAAAATTACGTTTTATATTATTAAAATCATCTAATGTGAAGATTGGTTTGTAATACGAAATTATATTCGTTATATTATAATGACAGATGCCTTCAAAAACATCGTTCATAATATCAACAGCGATGTTTTTCGTTTAATGAAATGATAGGATATCATTGAACAGAGAATTTTTGTGAACGCCAGTTAGTGATACGTTTTCAAGCATAATATCTTCATTGTAATTTATTTCGTTTCTAATACTTAATGGATTCTCAATTGTTAATTTAGCGGCATCTTTTTTAATTTCCTTGCAAAATCTACAGTACATATTTGAAGAAAAAGACTTGGAAAACTCCAACAGTTGATTCAATCCCAAATTGTCGCCAAGAACTAAACCTAGCACAAAATGTACTAAAGTATTGCTGCCATTCGGGTAGTTAATGTTTAAACCATTAATTTCTAAAGAAGTAATGTTAGCAACTAACGTATTTGTAACAAGATCGTTTCCATGCTTTTTAATATCCTTAGCATTAAAAAGTGCTGCCAAAAATATTTGACTAAGTTTTGATGAGCCACCCAATGTAGGGAAAGAATAATATACTGCTGTAACGGTTTGCGAACCTGCATGTGAGCCAAGAGGATTGTTAATTTCGTAGTCATCCACGTATAAAAAATAAGGTATTAATATTTTATTTGGATAAAGGCTACACTTTTCTTTCCATAATTTGCCTTGAATGAAATTTGATAGTGGCGAATCACAATGACTTAAATTTTCTATTTTTGCAATACAATTACTTAGGATTGATTCTTTTTCAAATAATTTTCGGAATTGAAAATCGAGAGGCAAAACTACTCCTTTATCTATAGATTCTTTCATTGCAGCGGTACCTCTTACATGCGACATAGAAATCTCTCGATTAATTATGAACTCAGCAGACCGTTCAAATTGATCGCGACTAATTAAATTTTGAATTAATTTGTATTCGGTTCCAATGTATTTGAACGGGTTGGTAAACATTTTTGAAAAGCTGGCCACTTTTTGTATATCACTACTGCAAAAATCACTGCTAAAACTTTTCAGACAGTTCAAAATTGGATTTATAATCAATTCAGTTATATTTTCTTGCATTGTCGTCACATCTTTTCTTGTAAAGTTGTTTTTAGTATGCATGTTTAACGTAAATTGAAGCAGTTGTTCAAACATTTGTTTTTTACATTCCTCAAAACTATAAGTTTTATTACAGACATCTTCATTCAATGCAATTGAAGAACTATCAACATCTAATGGAAGTTCCTGATCTATTAAAGATCTAGGCAACTCGAATTCAGTTGTAGCAATACCCATTTTATTTGATGTCTCTTTTAGATTATGTCTTGTTTTCGTTTTCATTTCCCATTTAGTTATATGTTTTTTAAAAGCAGCGATACATTGAAAATTTTGGTTACAAAATTTTGCAGTACAAACAAACGTACTGTTGTTATTGAAACCATGTTTAAGTTTAAGATGTAATATTAACAGTTTTGTTGTACTTAAGTTCGATTTACATTCAGAACACACAAACATTATATCGGTAAGTATCTAAATAAACAAATGGTGTACACTATTATTGAATTTCAACTGTGTATTTATAGGGAATACGTATAAAGGGTCGAATTTCAAAGGGCCGAATGTCAACGGGCCGAAAGAGTCCAAGGACTGAATGTCGAAGGGCGGAATGTCAAAGGGCCGAATGTGTCAAAGGGCCGAATGGGTCTAAGGACCGAATGTGTCGAAGGGCCGAATGGTTCGAAGGGCCGAATGGGTCGAACGGCCTAAGGGCCAATTTCTTTTAAAATGAAAATTGTTGAAAAAAAATGCTGACCCATGAAAAGTAAATCCAAATTTTTTTGGATATATCTTTGATTTTTAAATTTTTTGAGATAATTGATCTTTAAAGTCAATGAAAATTCTATTCTAAACTACCAAATTAAATCATAAATTATATTTCTAAGAACCAAAAAATAAATTTCTCTTTCTATACAATTTTCCTTCACTTTAAGAAATTATCCCAAAAATTGTCAAAATCAAAAATGTTTCCAAAAATTTTTGGGTTTAGTTTTTATGATCAGCATTTCTTGCAATAATTTTCATTTAAAAAAAATCTTCCCATCGACTCATTCGGCCCTTCGACACAATCGGCCTTTCGACTTATTTGGCCGTCGACCCATTAGTCCCTTCGACATTGGGCCCTTCGACACATTCGACCCTTTAACATTCGGCCCTTTGACACATTCGGCTATTTGACATCCGTTGCGTCGACAATTCGGCCCTTTGAAATTCGGCCCTTTGACATTTGGCCCTTTGACTCACACCCTATTTATAGCCATAAATTCTATCGAACAGTTACACTAGAAGTCGAATTCATTTTATAAGTAAATTTAGCTGAATTAATTTCAAATAATCTTTTAATTAGATCGGGCGGCATTAGCAATACCTCTTACATTTAGCAAAAGAACTATACGCTCAAAAAACTTATCAGTCGCGCAATACAATCGTTATATCCAGATTCTTCCAATTGGAGTGATAGTACATAAAAAACTATCGAATTCAGTGAAAAATTTCAATATAAATTCAATATAATTAATTAAATCGACTGATGTACAATGTAACTGTCCCATGAAATGCGTGGCTTATAATACAGTTACGGCTTTAAAATCGGATGATATATTTCATAACGAATATATGATTAGAGATACGTATATTATATTGAAACAAATGGTACAATTTACCTTGCACTTCCAATAATTATAAATACGTCACAATTAATAAAATCACTAATTAGTTTACACTATAATAAAACTTTAAACTCAATTTAAATTTAACTTTATAATAAATTGTTAAAATTATTCTTTCACCACTGAAATTTATGTTTAACTGCAAAGAAATTCACTTACATAATGATACCCAATGCATTTTACACGACGATTTTTTCGGTATACATAACTCATTTTTTTTTTTTTTTTTCAAATAACGGGTTTGCATTTCTGATTATTGTTTAGTTAAATTTTGTTTAACGTTTATCTCGCTTAGTCCTATGATGATTGCTTGTGGCCTATTTTTATATAACTCCGTCTCTATCGAGCAGACAGGGATTTTTCTGGATTGTTCTAGTTAAAATTTTTGTGTATACAAATGTTACATGCGAATATGTATAAATAAAAAATTAAACAAAAACGACCACGGACAACATGATCATTTTATTGTGTATAAGATGTAACTTGTTTATAATTTTTATTTTTTTTGTAATTTTTTGTTTTATGTAGACAAATTTTATACAAGCCTTTATTAATTTATACAGGTGCTTGGTTAATTTCACACTTTATCTACTTATATAAATCAATTATTTTTTTTTAGATGATTTGACGAAGTTTTTCAGTAGAAAACAATGTATAAAACAACAAACACTTGTATATAAATACTATAATTTTAAAATTCAGTGTATTTTATTTCACCTAAGCTATTTTGTATATTTTTACTATAGTTTTTTTTCTCAGTGTATGTCCGATATTTTGAACCCTCGGTCTGATAACACATAATCGTGCGGTTTTAAATTATTTAAAAAACCCGATTTTAAAATAATTTCTTTATCGGACACAAATGTTATCAATCCAACCTCATCGATCGAAATCAATCTGTACTGGGTACTGTACTTAACAAGAAGCAGGAGCATTTGATCTTCGGCTGTCAAAAAACTAAATGTACTTAATTGATTAAATTTAATAATTAGATCATACAAGTACAAAAATCTTTTTTGGTCCATTCCGCTAAATTGAAGAAAATCGGCGTCTGAAATTATGGAATACGACAGCTTCTTATTTTGAGTTTGTGTCTGAGCATTTACCATTACGACTGGTTCAATCTAAAAATAATATAATAATTATTTTTTTATTTTTACCTCACATCAACTAAAAATGTTCACAAATTTTACCTTTACCGGGTCGAGTACCACGACAGATAATTTAGAAAATAAAGATGGAGGATGGAGGTTCCACTTCCGATTCTTCTAAATTTCTCGTAGAGCTCGAGTTTTCACATTGTACCACTTGTGCAGTATGTGCTTGTGCAACCGAAATATGTTTAACAATCGCCCGACGATTATACTTTGGTGTCTCGTGGCTACGGATTGGTATATTTTTAGACGGTATTGTTCCTGCTTTCAACAAATTAGTCTGTTCTATAATTAAAAATATTAAGTATAAGTCGATACAATATAACACATTTTATACATATAACAATGAATAATTAGATGGATTTGTTTACCTGCCGTATATTTATTAGTTTCATAATCACTTGAGGTGAAATGTAAACTACATACTGTAGAATGCTGTGAAATATTATTACCAATCCGAAGAGCCACAATCCACCGGTTCTTCATTTTTTTATCCTTAGGAAACAAATGGAATTTAATGCCGGTTCCTTTTTGGCTTTTGTTTTGCACTTTGGTACACAGCAATAACATTCCATTTTTTATTTTGTAAGCACTCGATATTTTCAGAAGAAATGGTTATATTTAAATTAATTAAATTTTAACAAAATATCTCTTTTTATTTTCCAATTTTGCTTACTAATTTGACACTTTTGAAAATATTTGTCCCAGACACACCATCTGATGGAAAACTCTTGTATTAATTGAAATATCCTCCTATACCATTAAAAAAAAGTAATGAAACAACTGTATACGTTAACCTTTATAACGAAACAAAAGAGAGATCCATCGTAAGTTTATATCTCTCCCTGTCTAAATTGGATATTGTTTATTTTGAGCGGCATGCTATTTCATTATTTTTCTTTTTCACTCGCGTAAATTGTGTGTGAAACAAAAACAATAGAATTTTGCATAAACACGTAACATCGTTTAACCTTCTATTATTCCGTCGAATGACTTAAGTCCTAGTAGTAAAAAAATTACATCATTTTGTTGATTCCGATGCTTTTAAAAAATAGCCCAGTAATGGTTTTCTTTTATTACAATTAGGGCTTCCAAAATTACCGTTTTTGCCATTACCGGTAATACCGAAATTATTTTCTCACGTTATCGGCATTACCGGTAATACCGGTATTACAGAAAAAAAAGGAATTATTACAGTATTTTTATTGGGAAATTGTTTGGAAGACTCAAGTTATTTGGAAAGTGAACGTTTCCATCAGACTGATCTGTATGTATGTATCGTTTCTTTTCGATAAAGAATTTCCAATACTGTTAATTGCCATCTATGAGCTAGGCATAACTTATTAATAATCGGCAAATAGGAACCAAATTTTCGCATAACCGACGCGCAATCTGTTGTAATACCAACAAAGCCTCCACTGCATAAGTTAAAAGTCGTTAGTTTAGTTTGAAAGACCTCCAAGCATTTTTCGGCTGGCTTCTTTCCATAAGCTCTAGCAAGGCCAAGGTTCCAAAATTTCGTGTTTCCATGACCGTCAATATTGTGGCACACCGCACACGTTTTTATAAACATTGAAGAAAAAATGAATTATGTATGTTTTCTATTTTAAATTATGAAAAATTAATTTAACCCTTAAATGACACATGGGGTCCAGTGGACCCCAGACCTTTTTCAATCGTACATATTTAGATGTTTCCGCCGGAAATGCATCTCGTGTCCCCTCCTTGCTATAGTTGAGATATTGCACTACCTGTTTACGTACTCAGCGCAAGCCGTTTGACCGCTAGCAGCTGTGTAGAAAAGTCCAAAATCACAGTGGGGTCCAATGTACCCCAGTGTGTCATATACGTATATTTGTGTGAAAATCGGAATAATTTGTAGGGATCTCAACTCTAGCAGACCTAGAGCGGGAGAGATGCATTATACCCCCGCTGCTGATATCTGCCTGTAAACAAGGTAATTCGAGAGATACTAATCCGCTTTTCAAGAAACAAAGACAGACTAATAAACCTTGACCAGATAAGAAAACATGTGATATGACTAAGATCTCTAGGTGATCGGATTTGATAAAGATTGAATGAAAATATTTGTATGGTATACGAAATAGTTTTTGAAGGTTGTTTTTGCCGTTTTTTGTGTTGTTTTATTGTTTTGGTCGTGAGTAAGACTGCACTCGATGTTAAAATTTGTTTAGTTTATCATATTTCTTTTGATTTTGACGTATTATTAGATGGCGTATAATTTGCGGAGTCGAACCGGCCGAGAAGTGCTAGTAAGCGATGATGAGCATCGTGAACCCATCGACGAAGCTTCTTCAGGAGGAGAATATAGCGTGTTTGAGGACAGAAAAGACAATGATTCAGACTTTCGATGTGCAGTGCTCCAGAGAGTGCCACGGAAGTAGACCAGAAAGATATGGAAGAGGGTACTTTGGATCAACGGCGTTTGTATGTAGGAGAGCGTCAAGCGGCTGGCCAGAGCCGTGGTCGGCCATCTTCGACTATAAGAAAAAATTTCACGTTCATATTGCAAAATAAATACCGTTTTTTAAAGATTCAGCATCGGACTTAATTTTATCTAAAAATATACTATCTCAAGGGTACACCACTAAATTTTTAACTAAAAATATTGAAAATTAAAAAAATACGGTTAATTTATGTAAAAAAAGCCATTCTTTTATTTTTTTCACAAACTTATTTTTTTTAGTATCATAAAATTAAAATTTCACTAATGTAATAATTTGGTCTCCTTTAGTAAACTTTAAACTATATTGAAAAAAATTGTCAAAGCTAAATATCCAAAAATTCAAGAAATAATGGGCAAATTTCAAGCTGGGGTCTAAAAAACCCCAGTGTGGCATTTATGTGATTTTTCTTAAGTGTGTCATTTAAGGGTTAATAGTTACATTTTTTTAGTTTCATTTTGAATTTTATTTAATGTGAAAATTTTTCTGTTGGGAAATATTTTTTTTTTTAATTTCGGTAATATCGGTAGAACTTTAGTTTAATACCGGTAATACCGAAATGAGATTTCACTGCTATTACCGGTGTTACCGGTAATACCGTTACCGGTATTGGAAGCCCTAATTACAATATATCCACCTGCCTTTTTAATGTTAAATTGGGCTCTGATTGGAATTAATAAGCTAACTAATGTTGTGATCTCATTTCACTGATTTTGGCGGTTCTTTCGGTTTATTAAGATGTTTATGATTAGATAGTTTTTCGCATGTTTGCTTTATTTATTTATTCAAACACAACCACAGACAGCCGCGGTTGTATTGGACTTGCTTGATTCGTCTTAAGTAAGATACTCTTTTCTCCTGATGTGCTCTAATTTTATAAAATAATCTCCAAACGTTTGAACTTGAAGGAGTTTAAAAAGCTTCCAAATTTTTACGTCTACTTTTTTAATAGGTGAGATCCAATTTAACACCAATCATTTTTTCTTTACATTTATTCAGAAGGTTTTTCCGTTTGTTCGATTGACACGCACTTATTGGTTAGGATTTAACAGAATTATTTATCTAGAAACAACCGCAAGAACGTTGGTTTCGTGCAATGTTTTATCCAATCCGCCTCATCGGCCCTAGGAGACCGACTAATTCCTTGTGGTATACTTTTCCTTTCTACACGTTTTATTACATTTTTTAGACATCGCTTCTGAGCGATACTCTCGGGTAGCACCCGAAATTTTTTTTATTCGTGTTCCTTCTGCAAAATACTAATATTTCATTTACATAGTTCCCTTTATAATATCAATATAAGTTATTTGTGGTACAGTATATACTTTTCTTTTCTTTCGCTGGCGCTACATCCCATAGAGGGATTTGGCCGATTCATTGTGAAAGTTTCGTAATCATTTTTTTTTTTAACGGATAACGAGTGATTAATTCATTGATCCTTACATTAACCAGCCGTGATTTTTTCATCACCCGCCGGGAATCGAACCCGGGACCTCCGGAGCTTAAAGCATGCATGTTAACAACTGTGCCACCGGGGTGCAGTATATACTGATTGCTCTAAAATTATATAAAATGGAGAAGACATTTTTCTGATTTGATAGTGTAATATTTGGTCGACGGTATAATTATTACTTCTTCTACTTATTATTTTATTCATATCTTTAATTTTAAATATTTAACATTAATTTTAATTAACCAAGCTTGTTGTTTATGTTTAAAGTCAAATTACATAATTATTTCCATTAAATATTAATAGATACGTACAAAATGGAAGTTGTAGGCTTGTATAATCTATTAGGTTGTTCAGAAATTAATGCAGGTTTTATGATTTTATTTGTTTCAACAATTTTTTAACAATAAAGAATTACGCAAAGGGTTTAACATTATACGTCATTTTAAAGCTTATTTTATGCTCTTTCTTACCACATAACCCATTTTTAATCGAAATTGTAGTTTTGTCTATTTTTAGACCTTTGAAGTTAAGATGTCAAAACAAGAATTTCGCCACATTTACTTGTATTAATTTAAGCTCGGCCGCAGTGCAACACAAACGCCTCGAAACATCAATGAAGTTTGGAGCGAGGAAGTGTTAATGAATGCACAAAACAACGTTGGTTTCAAAAATTTCGTCATGGTGAATTCAATTTTGAAGATGAGAAAGGTCGCGGACGTCCCTCTGCCATTGACGATGATGAATTGAAGGCTTTGGAGGAAGCAAATCCACGCACGACTATTCGAGAGCTTGCAGGGGACCTAGGCGTAGGTATTGGATTAATTTCGGAACATTTGAGCCGAATTGGAAAGTCGAAAAAGCTTGACAAGTGGGTGCAACACGAATTGAATGAAAACTGAAAAAATCGGCGTTATGAAGTTTGCTCTTCACTTTTTCTGCGCAACAAAAACGAACCATTTCTCGATCGCATTATGACGTGCGATGAAAAGTGGATTCTATACGATAACCGATGACGTTCAGCGCAGTGGTTGGACCTAGGTAACGCACCTAAACACTTCTCCAAACCTGAGCTGCATCAAAAAAAGACTATGATGACTGTTTGGTGGTCGCCAGCCGGAATTATCCACTACAGCTTCTTGAATCCTGGCGAAACTATCACAGCAGAAAAATATTGTCAACAAATTGACAGAATGCATAAATAACTGAAACGTCTGCGTCCAGCATTAGTCAATAGAAAGGGCCCAATTCTTCTGTATGATAATGCTCGACCACATGTTGCACAGCCGACGCTGCAGAAGTTGAGCTAACTTGGCTACGAAGCTCTGCCTCATCCACCATACTCACCAGACCTCTCGCCAACCGACTACCACTTTTTTAAGCATCTCAGCTACTTCTTGCAAGGAAAAGTCTTCAACGACCAAACAGCCGCAAAAAATGCCTTCGAAAAATTCGTCGCTTCCAGAACTTCAGAATTATATGCTACTGGAATTAATAAACTTGCATCTTGTTGGCAGCAATGTGTAGATTCGAATGGTTCTTATATCGATTAATAAAATTTATTCTAAACTGAGATATGTCGTTTTAAATAAAATGGTTGAAAACCTGCATTAATTTCTGAACAACCTAATATTATCGTTTTAGAAAACTTTTTGGCTAATCCAAAATACTGAGAAACAAAACCGTAGTTTTTTTTGTTGTAAGGAAACTGCGAAAAATATCTCAAAATATAAAGATTAAAATTATATAATTAATAAAAAAACGTTATAACGCCATGGAATGTCTCGGATGTGAATGAAACTAAACCGACCTAGTTTTAATGTTGATATAAAAACATGAATTGGAGTTGAACGTTATTTATAAATTTTATTTTGTTTGTTCAAGTTTAATTTATGTCTGCTTAATTATTTTGTTTTCATTTCATATAGTAATGAACTCGTAAAAGAACGATTTTCTTAACAGAATGTGTTTTAATTGAGAAAAAGATTATTTTGCTCCATTACTGACTAACCGGAATCTCTTCAGATTGATAGGTTTTACTTGTAGAAAAGTGCTGCTTTAGCGATTTGCATTGCTTCATTATGTAGCTGATGATGGTTTGCTGATGATGGAAGCATTTTTCTAAAAATAATAAAACCATAAAAAACGTTTATCGTATCCAATTATTTCAATATAGTTTACAACATAATTATACTAAAGAAATTTCGGACTAAACGAAGCATTTTGTCTAATTATCGTTATTTTTAAATTATTTTACAAGCCGAATGGAAATTCTTTTATCATTTTTTATAAACAATTTAAGAAATGTATTCAATCCAAAAAAATTATACAGTGAAAACCGCTTTAACGTATTCTGTTTATAACGTACACTCTCTCAATAAAGAACAATTTTTCTATCTTGTTTGAAAAGAAACTAATTTAAATTATAAGTAAAAAATTTGGAATTCTTAATAATTAATTATTAATTAATTGTTTCTTTTTTATAATTTTGCAGCTAAACCTCACGTCTAAAATACCCCTTCCGGTTATTTCCTTAGTTGAATTTTATAAACGGGTTTCACTGCATTTTTTATGGTTTTAATTTCTATTCCGAATAACAATAACATTCGAAAAATAAATAGCAGAGAGAGTTTAAGAAAAATACTATCCCATGCTGTCTGCCAGAATTTTTACCATTTTTGAATGAGTTTAATTAAAACATGCAGTACGTATAATAAATTTGAGTAATATCAACCACCTTCTCACGTTCATCACACCTTCTCACGTCGAAAGTAGTCCAGAGCTGTCTCTCATCTCTTAACGAGATGACAGATCAGTTCAACATCCATATCATATGGGTGCCAGGACATTTCGTTAGTACGGGGAACATGAAAGCCGATGAACTGGCTCGACGTGGTACAACGGACCACATTTCAAACAGCAAAAAGGATATTGAAATTCCTCTTGCGGTATGTAAACTGCTGCTTCAGGAGGAAGCCAGTAAGTTGACGAATGACAGATGGTCAAATAGTACCTCATGCGTAATAACTCGGCAAATCTGGCCAAAGTTGAACTTGGCGAGATCCAAACAGCTGATCTCACTTCAGCGGAGTCAGATCAGTGTGGTTGTTGGAGTGATTGCGGGGCACTGTCTCATAGGCAGACATGCAAGTAGACTTGGTTTCTTCTCACATGACTACTGTCGTAGTTGCGAGGACGAAGAGGAGGAAGAGACAGTACTTCATCTTCTTTGCACCTGTCCTCGTCTGGCACGAAACAGACTGAATTTTCTAGGGGCACACCTTTTCAACGACCTGGCGGAGCTCAGCGAGAAGGACGTCAGGAGTATCCAGCGCTTCATAGCAAGCTCAAAGTGGTTTCAATGAGTTGGAGGAAAAATTTTTAATTTGTGGTATGGCTACGGACCTTTTTGTGTCTATGCCTGGTCCTGGTGGACCGCCACCCAAACCTAACCTAACCTAATATCAACAATGTGTGATGTAGTAGCACATGTGTGCATGTAATTTGAATTAAAATTAAAGTCACAGTAGTTAAAATACGTTTTGCTTTTGGATTTATAAGGCAATAAGTTTTAATACAATAATTGTGACGAACATAAGGGGAATTGAAAACAGTTATTTTATAGATTTTATTAAAACTTTAATATTTTTGGAGTTCTTAGCGGTTTTCGCAGTTAATGTTGTTTATTATGGGGTTGTTTGTTAATTGAACCCATGCCCAAAACATTGGATGTCAGGGCGCTAAGGCCCATTGCACACTTTAGCTAAGCTCAGCAATAGAAGCTAGCTGTGGTTATATAGGTTAGCTTGCTTTGTTAATGCTACTGCATATTTCAGCTAACTTTGCTCGAGTAACAATGCCTTGACATACAAAGCATGTATAAAATTGTATGAAATTATGTCAAAATAATCATGTCAAAAAACAGCTTAACTAAAAATTAATAAGAATTCAAAAATACAATATTTTAACTATAAAAAAGGCTTCTATTGTACATGTGCGGGAGTATATTAATAATTTAAATTTAACTTTATTGATGACGTATGTCAAAAACTTTCAGTGATGAAAATATGTTCGCTACTATAAAATTTGGTAAAATAGGCTTCAAAACAATTTACTTCAATTAACGCCTCTTAAATAAAACAATTTACTTTTTGTTTTCATATGAGACAAAGCGCTTCAAACAACGACGGGGCTATGTCGTAGGTTCGGGACCACGTTATCTGTGCTGCAGAGTATATTTACAAACATCAGCAGCGGTAAACTCCACGTTTATCAGTATCACCCTTATACCGCAACATGTTGCCCAACCGTACATAGGTAGCTCTCGATAAGACGATTTGAACGGTTTAACATTCTATCACCTCAGAGTTCCGAGATTTACTAATTTTTAATATTAATTGAATCACAAAACTAGCATTTTTCTCCCCCCCCCCCCCCCCCCCTATCACTTCCTGCGCTGGCTGATGCAACAGCACGTTCATGTTATGCAATTTAAACCTCTGTTCGTTCATCCATCGAATAGCATATGTGTATATGTTGGTATTTAGAATATTACTTCTCAAACTTTTTCATACTGCGGCCACCGAAATCTGAAAAATAAAATTCAAGGCCTCTCAAAAATTGCATTCGATAATAGTGATTTACTGTTATCGAATGCAATGAAGAATGTCTCGCGCAACTGATCAAATTCCCGCAATCCATATCCGTTTCCTGCCAATTTAAAAAAAAAAATGTCTACCAACCCAAAATATTCCTTCAGCTTCAGCCGGCTCGAGGGAATAAAACATTCCTACGCAAAATTTATATATTGTTGAAATAAAAGCGAGTGAGGTTAGGGCTAGGCTCACCTCTCACTGCTTGATTACTTAGAAACTGTCCCAATGTTCTTCTCACCATGGGTATGTTCTCCTGCTAGCTCTAGTCTGGGGTTTGGTGAGGTACAGATGGGACCTTGCTAAAGCCGTACGATTATAGGGTAGGGGGCAATATACCCCTTATGGGTTAAACACTTTTGGAACTTCGAGGAATTAAGTGGACCAATATCCAGAGTGGTCAGTCACCGTTTTCTAATAAGAATTGTTTGTTCGATTGGAGTAAATTTGACAAATACACCTCTTCATACACCAAAGCGTAAATAAATAAAACAACACACATCTCACACAAAATAAACTGAAAACTTCTGTGCAGGTTGTATTAGCGAATTATACTAATACAGCCAAATTCTCTTACAACTTTTTTTTCGTCACATTCACACAGCTCTAGTCCTGTGTAAGCAAGTTTAATAATTTTCCTTTTTTACTCTTATTTGAATTAATTACACAATTTTTTTCTAATATAATATAAAAACAAACCAAAACTGAATAATTTAAAAAGGAATGTTTAATTTAATTAGAACGAAAAAACTAGAAATAAAAAAAATCGGTCAACTAGCTACATTTTCCTGATAAAATGAAATAAAAACTTCCTCACTTTACTTTATAATTTGTAGAAAAAAAAAATGTTTATGGTCGTCACAAAAATTTAATAAAATTAATTCACTAAAACACTACAATTAAATTCCAAAAACAAGTAAGCAAAAATTCCTTGCTTCACTTTATAATTTACAACCAATTTTTTTTACTGGTCATCACCAAAACATTAATTTACTAAAACACTATTATTTAATTACAGAAACAACTAACTCCCAATAAACTATCAATTTCGAAACTACCTTTATTCACACTTCAAATGTTTCTACACTACTAAACCTAATGGATTTTGTCTCAATTAAAAAAAATGTATCCGTGGTAACGGCCGTTATTCCATTTACTCATCAAAAACAATATATCCAGGTTATCGTACTTGGCTTTGAAAACAATTGTGATATCTCAACAAAAACAAAAAACTATCAATAAAAGCAACAAAATGAAAAAAGAAAATTGGAACGTGCACCACACCACACACGTTAACTTGTTGTTGCTAGAAATTACATTATAAATCAACGAAGTATCATCTTTCAAAACAAAATAAAAATACTGAACTCTTTTTCTTTTGTTTACGTTTTAAAACGAGTACTTTTGGCGCTTGCCAAGGTGGAATGTGCATATTGTAAACCATAGACATTCATACTAGATTTCTCATTTCATTATAACTAAAAGAAAAAAACAAAACTTCTGATAATTCCAATGTTATCGTTGTGTTGTGTATTTTATAAGGCAATGATTTTAGAATGCGTTGCAAATATAATACGTACGTATATGCAATACACCGATAACATTTGAATGGAATTTTTTTATTTTTTTTGGCTGGCAATAAACCGGCACACAAAAAATTAATATTTGAGATACAAAAAAATAATAAAACGGCACAAATTAATGAGCAACAAACAAAAATTTCTTGGCATCATAATAATAATTTGGCAACATTTATAATTTTTTGGCACTATTCGAAGGGTACACAAAAATTATGTTTTGGCATCGAAATAAACATTTTGGGCGACAAAAATAATTAACTGGCAACAAAGTTATAAATAAATAAATTAAAAATTAAAAAAATTAAATTAGTTTTAAAATATTCTGGAAAATGGAGATTCCTAATTTAACTTAGAATTGTAGAGGCTAACGGCTTCGGTAACTCTCACGGGCACGCGGGAGGTCGCTTCGCTCCCCCCCGCTTAGCCCTCCGAGGGGCCTTAGATTTAAACTTCGAGGGACGTAGGAGCCAGGATAGGCAAACATGTCGCACTGCGTGCCGCACGTAGGAGCGGATTATATAGAATCTATTAATGACACTGCAATATTTTATATCGATCCCTCATCAAATATTAAATAATTTGTGTCGATTAAATTTAATTTTTTGTCTCGATTTTTTTTTTTTTTTTTTTTACTCTAAAAATTATTTTTTTCTGTTCCAAAATATTATATTTGTTGCCAATTTATTAATTTTGATGTCAATGTTTGTCGCCACAGTATTTAATAATGTCCTTCAAAAATATTTGTTTGTTTTTTCATATGTGGTGCCAAAATATTATTTGTGATGCCAATTTATTATTTTTGATGCTAATGTTTGTCGCCAAAAATTTTTTCTTGTATGCCCGTTTAAATTGTCCCATTTTTTTTTGTGTTTTTAGTCAAATGAGAAATCTATTATCATTGTCTATGTTGTAAACAATCGAAAATTAAATTGTTTTACCATATGCGAAGAGAATAACTGGATTGTAAGGTGCATATGTGAGAGTCGTTAGCTTACGTTGCAAAATTTGTACACCTCAAGCTAACTTAGTTTGCTTAGCTTAAATAAGAAACCTGTGTAGGTTAGTTTAAATGCACAGCGCTCTTTTTAAATGGTTTATTTACGGCTGGTAGCTGAAACATGGCTCATATATTAAGTAGTATATTAAGTAGTATATTAAGTATATTAAGTAGTATTTAATAATGTCCTTCAAAAATATTTGTTTGTTTTTTCATATGTGGTGCCAAAATATTATTTTTTAGTTTGCTTAGCTTAAATAAGAAACCTGTGTAGGTTAGTTTAAATGCACAGCGCTCTTTTTAAATGGTTTATTTACGGCTGGTAGCTGAAACATGGCTCATATGGCTCATAAGTGTGCAATAAGTCTAAATATCGCCAGGTGAAATTATTTAATCGTGTATTTTTGCTAAAATAAATTACCTATCTAGCTGCCTAGTCATTTTATTTCAATTCAGATTTTCACTTGTCTCGATGAATTATCGGCTCTATTCTATTTTTCCCAGTGAATTGGGAATTGAGTTATTAGTCGTATTTCCATGAGAATTATACAACAACAATTGCTCGGTACAGGAATTAAAAGTTTGAATTATTTAATTCATTCCTAATTTTAGTTATACCACCTGACACCAGACGCCAAATTGTTCTTTCTACTTGTTGTTTTATTTCAATTCGACAAAATAATTCGCGACTTGTTTCCATGAGAACAAATAATTCAAAAATAATTCGAATTCAATTGTTCTCATGGAAATACAGCAAATTGTGATTTTTTAGTGTATTTGGAATTATTTTTTCCATAGCTTACTGTGGTGATTGCTATTTTGTTCAAATTTTAGAAAAGAAGTCCCACTTTATAGCAATTTTGGGATTACACTCGATAACTGTAACAAAAAAATCCCAGAAAAAATCAATCCAAAAAATCAAGTTTTTTAATTAAAACAAATTTTTGAAAGGTTATTTTAATACCTGAGGATATGGGGGCTGCGACCGTTAAATCCCCGCTTTGAAGATTTATTAAAATTTCAATATTAATAAAAATTAGAACGTTTTCGACAATTTGTGTTCACTCTGCTTGAATCGCTGACTTTTTTTTTTGTGACAAGCTGGGACCCAGGAGGTAAACCTAATTCGAGTACGCTGAATCCAATGGTGCTAGTTCCATTTTAAAGTTATTCCCCATTTTTGAGATATCGCTTTCGACATATTTTGGCTCAGAGTCAAAAATTTGTCAAAATATACACTCATTTTCACGTTGATAGCTCTTGAATCATTTAAGTTTTCGTTATACTTTCTTCAGCAAAGTTGTTGCGCAAGTCAAGACAAACAACTTTGCCGAACATTTCAAGACCGAAAAACCACATACACATTCACATTTTTGTGGTATTTTTTTCTTTTCATTTAAACGAAAAGCACTTTTTCATCATTTTTTGAGCATTTATTGAATTTAAATCGATTGGAAATCGATCGAATCAACATCACATCGACAAATATAGATCCAATAGAAATTATTTAAAAGAAAATTGAATTGATTCAGTCGATTATTTTATGGTGATTTTTTTTTTTTGTGATTGCATTTTTCTTAACTTTTATAAATTTTTTCTGATTCTTTTGTATCGCCTTCGAGATCTTGTTCCTCTTGTAAATTCCAACAAACGTCACTTAAGAGTGCATGTAGCTTTTTGCCGCTGTACCAATGTTCAAGCCTTGCCGTTACTTGGCGGAAAGGCTCACTGTGCTCATCGGATTCGGCTCGTGATTGTTCCGCAAAATTTTCCACATGGCAATGAAAAAAATGTATTTTCAATGACATTCAAACGTTTATATTATGAAAGCGGTCAGCATGTTTTCAATATGTTTGCGCCAATCATCGGATCGATTAATTCTGGGAACATTTTTAATAATTTCTTGTACATATTTCCATGCCACAAGCTCTCGCTTGCTGAGAGCATTTTCAAATGCATCATCGTTCCGTAAACCACGAATATCCGGCCCATTAAGTATTCCTGTAATAAAAAACATGATGCGAAATAAAATTTCATTTTTTTATATCTGTGTCGGTAATACTATTAAAAAAAGATAAAAATATTTAGGGATTTCTTCACTGGGTATACAAATGCAAGACTCTTTAGCATCCGAATTTGAAGGCTAAAAATTTCTGATCTCTCATATTTTGATGCAAGTCGATCATTTTGTACCTTTCTCCAAATAATTTGACTGAGGTCGAAAAGGCATCCGCGAAACTCTGTATCAGGAAAAAAAATTTTTGCCGCAGATTTGATGGTTTTTTCAAAGTCTGTTACTATGCGAGTTGGATTAAGCTTAATATTCCAATCACAAGTTAATTTAAAAAATTCATAGAAAAACTGAAAATAGCATTAATTATTTTTGCTGCTCATCAGACAAAATACAAGCGGCACACATTCATTTTTTATCTTTCCATGTATCGTAAAAAGTTTAAATCCGAGGTGGTCCGTCGACTGGTTGATCGTCGTCCAATTTGTTGTCGCCGAGTTTACCGTCGCCGAGTGAGTCGTTGCCGAGTTGACCGTCGCCGAGTTTACCATCGCCGAGTTGTGCGTCGCCGAGTTGATCGCCGCCGAGTTTTACCGTCGCCGAGTTAGCCGTCGCCGAGTTGACCGTCGCCGAGTTGACCGTCGCCGAGTTGACCATCGCCGAATTGACTATCACCGAGTTGGTCGTCACTGAGTTTGCGTCGCCGAATTGGTTTCGCCGAGTTGACCGTGTTCGCTTTGAACGACTGTACCTCCGCCAATGTTTATCAAAAATAATTTTAACGGTCACCATTTTTACTAGAATTACGACAGCATTCTTTTTGTGAACCAATGCCTATTATACCTAATTCCACTCAGAAAAAAGTTATACACAAAAACATAAAAAATCACAAAAAAAAAAATTCAAAGTATTTGGTTTTTTGACTTATTTTGTTTGTATTTAACTATAACAAAATATACTCATAAACTTTACAAAAATTATTTTTTTTTTTCGATAATTCTACGAAATGCTAGAATGCACGCCGTGAAAAAAGAATTTTCAGAGGCACCTTCATATTTTGTTTAATAACTAGCTTTCTCCAATATGTACACAATAAACATTAATTTACAAAAAAGTGCTTGTTTTGGCTACAGCAGGTTACCCCATTAAACTCCGAATATTTTGAAGTAATATCACAGAGATACCACAGGAATATCTTCGTTGTGCCTTTAGCGTATGTGAAATAAAATCGTAAAATTATTGTTACATTTTGAGAAGGGCCAGCTCAGAATAGGATAAATATACATATTTGTATTTTATCTCTTTTGGATGTATTTTTCAAAATGAAAGTTCGTGAAATCAGCAACTAATATTTATTTAATACCAATATAGTCTTCTTATGAGAGATCGATTGATGTTCGAAAAGGATAGACGTGTTTTTGTCGTCCTCTTCGAAAATTGAATTAATTAATTAATTTATTTTATTTTATTTTTATTTATAAGTGTTTTGTTTTAAAAAGCGTGTAAAGTGTTTATGTATTTAATTTAATTTTAGTTTATTTAGTTAATTAGTGCGGTGTGAAAAATTTAATTATGGATAAAATGCAATCCACCGGGATGCATTTACCAGGTAGTGTTTTTTATTTTTTTTATTTTTGTGGCGAATCAAGTCAAATTTTTTGATTTTTGCTTAATAATGCATGTCTATTAAATTTGTGTGGTTGGTGCATTAAACTCAAATACATTATCTCCTATCTCATATTTAGGTCTAATTAAAATTGAACAAATAGATATACGCAGTTGAATTTATGT
Organism: Tipula helvola; assembly: GCA_963556165.1. Classification (NCBI taxonomy): domain Eukaryota; kingdom Metazoa; phylum Arthropoda; class Insecta; order Diptera; family Tipulidae; genus Tipula; species Tipula helvola. The sequence continues at coordinate 238,202,470 of OY744482.1, read as the reverse complement.
TTCTGTACATGAATGAACATGCATTTTTCGCTTTACTTTTACATGATTACATTTTTGTATTTGTGTTTGATATGTGTACTTATCTAACGTCACAAATATATTCTTTATTATATGTATAGATAGATAGATAATATAAAAGTAGTTTTATAGTATGCGATAATCTATATTTCTCTGAATTGTACTCAAGGTTGTGTTATGTATGCGACGTCGTTTCGGTAATGTATTAAGTACATAATACAGTGAAGTCTCGTTAATGCGAAGCCACAGGCAATGCCTTCTAGAATATACAAGCATATGACTACAATCAATTTTTACAAATTAGAACACATTAAGTCTCCCCGCTAGGCGGCAGAATACTAAAGAAAAGATATTTTTTTTTTGTTTTTCTTCTGTTCAAAAACATTTTATTATCATATAATTTTGCACTAAACCATATTACTTCAAAGAAGGAAGACACGCATTTTCTGATCGAAGAGGAATTTAGTTTATTCAATGGAAATTCAATTTTTTTTAGATAAATCTATTATATTATGTATTTTAATAATAAAATATTGGAACTATTACTGAAAATAAATTAAATCAAATAAAAATTTAATTATGTACTCGATTTGCAAAACAAATCAAAGCGCCAATCAAACGCGTGAAATGTCCCTTTGACGTAATATAATGCACTAAATTAAATAGAAAAAAAAAAATTTAACATGATACAATAAACAAAACAAAGAAAAATATCTTTACTTTACTACACTGCCACATAGCGACATTTAGTGTGGCGTCGAGATTTAGTGTGTCGTCATAGTTTGTAGTCATAGCCCATGATTCAATAAAACCAAGATTAGCTCGAAATATGTAAACAAATGGTCATCTTTTTTTTTGACGTCACTCAATTCTCAATACGTATATAAATTACAACAACAAATAAAAAAACGAAAAGTAAAAAAGAATTGCATGACGTCACGAACACGCGTTTTGAAAAATCGAGCTAACCTGGGATTTATAGAATCATGGTCATAGCCTATAAAATATAAAATAGTAACATTAAAATAGGAAATACATTTTATTTTCTTTGTTATTTAGCTGTTCTGCTAAGTTCTTAACCGTTTTTCTTGCACCTTTATCGTCCAATGTGCATGATATAAAATTTAGTTACAATGCATCCCACTGTTCCAAAATTCGATTAATCACCATTTCCAGTGAAAGCCATCGTGTTTGATGCATCGTGTGCAATGCCAAGAATTGTATGAGGTTTTACTGAGAAATATTCTTGGAATTCTTTTAATTCTAAGCACCTTTTTGAACTGTGCGCAAAAAAATTAAAAATGTTTCGACCGAACTGCTTGACAGAAAACGGCAAATATTTGCACGCGATGCTACCACATAAGTGCAACGAATGGCAAATGCAACTCATGAAAAACAGACACTAGTAAATTGACCAGCCATAACCGACGCGTTGTCAGATCAGAGTCCAATTGTATTTTGCACGGGTATTTCCAAATAATTAATGTGATTCAAAATGGCAATAAAAATTGAGGCAGCATCGGTTTTAATCAGTCTTAACAAACCTAAAAATCGATCTCTCTTTTTGTCAAAAAACGCGAGCTACTAAGGCTAACGACTTTTCTGAACTAACGTCAGTCATCTCGTCAATAATTATTGAAAATTTGTCAGTCCTTAGTTGTCTAGCTACAGTTTGCCGTCCTTGTTCTTCTAGAATATTTTTTACCAAAAGATTTGATTTTGTCCTGCCACACTTTAAATTTTGGGCTATTTTTGAATCCGGACAACATTTTTGCAACAAATTTGGTAAAAAAAATCCATCAAACTGAAAGGCAAATGATGCATCAAACAAAACATTACCATTATTAGTTCCACATGTTTTGTTTGCGCTTCTAAGGCCGATTTAGCTGGATTTGCAAAAACTTCACTAATAGGAGTCAGTTTGCTCAAAGAAAAATTTCTTTTATGTGTGGCATTCATGTTATGCCTTACCAGATGAGATTTGATGTTGGTAAGTCGAGTATCGCACACTTTGCAAAATGCACATTCGTTGCGGCACTCTATCCATTGAAATTCGCCAATCCACTGCTTACGAAAAGCTCTTGCGGACCGTTTGACTTTCTTGGCAACTGTTTCGTGTTCACTACTATATTGTGATTCTGATAGATTTAGAATTGTCTCAGTCGATCTAAAACCATACATAAATATATTTTCAATTCGTACATCGAGGATTTTGTAGTAAATAACGGTGAAGTTTGATGAATACTATACAAATGTAATCTAAAATGGTTGCTAAAAAAACAAAAAATAGAAGTAAATGCATAATAAATTTGAAACCTAACCTAACACATAGCTTTGAATTTTCGTAGTCTCTTTGCTGGTTAATACTTGTTTGTCTAAACGATTTTAAATTAAGAACTGGTAGTATTAAATAGTATAGCTAAATTTGCATGACTTACTTATCCATGATGAAAAAAATGAAACGCCCGGCTATTACACACAAACAAAACAGTTTTATTCGGAAAACTAAACGTTATAAACGCACAAAATATAAATAAAGGACAGATGATTAACAGTGAAGTTATGTTTGATTCATTCTAGGAGGAATAGGATTAAATCAAATAATTCACTTATAAACCTGTAAATTCAAATCCTATCCTAATTCTAATTCTTTAAAAGGTTAGAATTTAGAAAAAAAAGAAAATTTTATCGATCATAAATAAATTGTATCCATTAGAGCTATTTTTCGTTTTTTGAGTATCCATGTATGTATCCATTTCAATTTTTTTCAAATAATGTATCCAAATTGATACAATTGAATCCGAGCGGTAACACTGGTCATAGGCCTATATATTCAAGATGGTATTGCCAAAGGGATCGCTTAAATGTATTTATGTTTTGTTTTGTTTAGTTTTGTATTTGTGTAGAGTTTGTTTAATTTATTAACTTATTAACCATGAATCATGATACATTTTCACATGGAACAATTTACATTTTGGTAAATACAATTTTTTGTTATGAAATTTCAATTTCCTTAAATCGTGTATTATGTGTATGTAAAAATGATGAAACATGTACACATAGATATGTACGTCCCCGACTAGGCACATGAGAGATTATAGGAAAATATTTATTTTCTTTATGTGTGGTTTGTGGTTTAGTATAGTAATACAATTCTATTCTACTACATATTTTATCTATTGTTTTCATTCTTTGTGTTATATATGAATTATTTACAATGCTCTTTATATACTAAGAATTACGCAAGCACAACAAAATTTTTCATGTTTTCGATTCAAATGAGATTTTTACTTTGTATAATTGAGTCGAATCAAAACCAACAATAATGTACTACAAGCCTGACTATTACCTATATTATAAATTTATTCTTCGCTTATACATGAAAGTATTGGTGATCGTATACACTATATAAATGAGTGAGAATAAATATACAAATTGTAGATAAAACAAAACAAACGAATTTTCGCACGAACACTTTCAAATATTAGCTATTAAATTTTAGAAGGCATCTGTGTGGTTCATCGCGGAATCAGGCTTGTAGTACATTAGTGTCGGTTTTGGTCGAATAGGAAACTGATATAACGGATAAAAACGTTTATTTTGGTAAAATCGTCACAAATATTTTCCTGTTTCTTGATACATAGAACAGCACATGAATTCCGGTTCAATGATAAATGAAAATTAGAAGTGACTTGATTTTTTATTTCGCCTACTCTAAATAAAAATGCAACCGATTTGTCGAAATAAAAAATAAAGTCATTTCGCATTATCATTTGTCATCGAACCGGAATTTGGGCCCAGGAGTGTTTTTACGTTTTGAGCACTTGTAATTTTACTATATTTCAAAATAACGTAGCGTATTTCTTACTTCGTTGTGTCACAATTTGATTCTAAAAGGAAACAAAAGTTGTATGCTTATGTAGACATAATGTATTTACAAATATGTATTTAAATTATACAGGATGGGGAAAATGTATGAAAACCCCGAAATTTCTAGGAAATTTCGCGGTTTTCGGTCAAAAAAAAATTAATTAGGTTAAATCTTAGGTAATTTTCAACAAGGAATTCAATGGTAACCTTGGTTGTGACCTTGGACATCATCTTCAAGGTCATTTTTTAAATATTTTATGGAAACCCATATTTTTGACATCGGATTCGAAAATAGCGGGACATTTTACGTCAGAATAAGTATTTTCCAAGAGCTCCCAAGGTTGGTTATCTGATGGAATATACAAATACAAATTTAAATTATAAAGCTTAAGATTTGCTATGAAAATTAAAAAAAAATACAAATAACAAAACATGGTAATAATGCTTACGGTTTACTAAGAAAAAAAAAATAAAAGTTTTAAAAATTAAGAATTGAATTTATTTTGTTTTTTTTAATTTTCATAGCAAATTATAAGTATTCTAACTAAAATATATTCCTTCAGGTGCCCTTGGGAGGTCATGGAAAATACATATACGAGCGTACAAATTCCCGCTCTTTTCGATTCTGGCACCAAAAAAGGGGGTTCCCATTTAAAAAATGAACTTGACCTCAACATGACATTGTAGATGAGCTCCAAAATCACCATTAAATTCCTTGTTGAAAATTACCTAAGATTTAATTTGATCGAACTCCGCGAAATTCCTAGGGGTTTCCATACTTTTCTTAGCCTGTATATTTAGCTGCATTACAAACTTAATACTACTTTAATTGATTGATTGAGATGTAGGAACAAGCCTAAGCAAGATTTTCGGATGACGCCAGGTTCACCGTACATCCTTTTACATATACCATAAGGATAGAACGTTAGATGGGAAAGGAATGATAGGAAAGGAATGTTACATGGGAGAGATTCGGTCCGGTTACAGACACCCAAGCGATCGATAGCTAGTAAAATAGTTAGCACAAGACAACACAATTAAATTCGTTGTACATTATTCATCGAGTGACATTCATTATTCATCGATTTATTGATTGTACATAAAGTAAATTACAAAATCTGTTCAAGTATGCGTAAAAATAAAATAAGATATGAAAATTAACTGCGTAGCTCAGAAATGAGTCAATTTTTAATTTTAATCCGTTCTAAATATAATATTTTTGTATTTAGATTTTATGTACAATCACACAAACATTTAAATCATGCAATTAATCAAGAAATCAAGAAAATTGATTTCTTTCAGTATAAATTTGAAACATTGCCTGATAAATGCATCCCGGCCCATATTCACATAAAACAACTTCACTAATTTATTCACAAATACATAAAAATAAATTCAATATAAAAGTATTTAAAAAAATTTTATTTTGCGGAGCAGACAAAAACACGTCTCCTTTGAACGTTAATCCATTTAGCTGCATTACAAACTTATGTAGATAAAATATTTTAATTTTTCCCATATAAAAATAGGTTTTTGTTATTGCAACATGTACTTAAATATTCCATCCTTAAATATGGTAGTAGAGAAGTATCAGTGTGTGTGGACTTTAGTATTTCTAGTTTTATGAATGAAGAATTGAAACTTGCTATCACTTTCGCGTCAATTGAATGTTTTTTTTTTTTTGTAAAATTATTTCTACATGTTTGTTTGTGAACCAAATGCAACAAAGCTACGATGTCCGAACCGCATCATCCGAAAAAAAGATACCGTCTGATAAAAGCTAATTCATTTTTATCAGAAAAAGTTTTTGGGAAATAAAGAAATCGTGATCGGACGGCCCCTGCTGATCAATTGATACCAAAACAAACCCGAGGCGAAGTTGACCAATTGCTGGACGGAAATTAAGCTTGGCTGATAAATTTACTGTTTTCTTTAAATAAATAAATCATACGTTTTGGCACGCTGTGTTGTGAATGAGCTTTAGCTCAAAATAGAGTGTGCTAAAACATTAGTAAATTTTTATGTAAATAAATAAATAAATAAATAAAAATAAATAAGATAAATGAAGAAGGTGATTGATTATTTTCATGGAATATGATCGAGAAAAACAATTGTTGTTGTAAGCGTATCGCTTGAATTACGAATAAATATTAGTGAAACGCAAACACAAAACGAATTGTAAACATTTGTGTTGGTTTTGTTTGTATCAATTTTATATTAGTGGATTATACGCGACTGAGCGAATCATAAATGTAAATAAAAACAACCGAAAAAAATTATTTGACCGTAATGATGTTGAATGAGTTTGTATTGCACATTTTTCTTATGGAATAGGATCGAGAAATGTTTGGTTTAGTTTAGAAGAAACAAATCAGTTTATTTACATTATTTTAGAAAAAAACTTAAATAAAATTGTATTATCAAACTTTTGTTCATGTTGGTATATTAATTTTACAACATTAAGATCATTTTACCGTAGTCTGAATGCATGAACTTATATAAAATCATTTCTGGCAGATTTTATTAGATGTGGTGGATCGTACTGCACCAATATTTTTTGTCACTTATAAGTATGTAAGGCTTTTCCGGTTCAACACCAAAAAATTTGTAACCCGCTATGTTGTTGTAACTTGACCGCAAGTTACTATCATTACTTGCAAATTTCAAACTTCTTGACGAATCTTAATACATATTGACAAAAACTAGATTATTGCATAAGTTAACAAATTGTGACATGGAGCCAAATAGTTTTAAAAAAATGAGCATCAGACTGGCTGTACAAGCATGAAGTAATACTGTTGCTTGTGCTTTGCGTACTGCACTTAAAACAAATCCATAAATTTTTGAGGACGTTTTAGAACACGTTATACCAACAGCTAAAATAATCAAGGCATTCAACAACATATTTATTTGACTTTCTTAACAGCCACAGCTTTGCTTCAAAAGATTCATATACACAGCCCCTAAGATTGATAGTTAAACCTATATTTATTTGGAGCAGAACCTAGAATTTTTAAGAAATTTAAAAATTATTTCAAAAAAAGAAAATTACTTCAAATTCATAAAATGACTTGAATTAACTATATCCGCTCAACTAGAGTTGATTCACTATCTAAATTCAACTTTTGTTGTTGAATTTATATTAACGAAGAAAACGAACCAAGATTGACATTTTTTTTCTTGGCTTTAAAAGGCAAAGGCGGATATAGTAACTACATGCCGTATAGTTATCAAATCGGAGTACACTATGCTACTAATATCGTTGTTATGAAAATTTTGTTTAATTCGACTTACCGTCGGTTTAAAATATCCAGAATCAGAATTAACTGATGCTGATTCATCAAAAGAAATTGATTTGATAATCAATGTAACATAATTGAGTAGTCTAACGACAAATGTTTAACTCTCTGTGGTAATATATTGAAATTACTGTTTACTTTTTTACTCATGAAAAATATAGATAAATAATAAAATGTACATAAAGATAGATAAAGACAAATAAAGTGCTACATAAAGACAAATAAAGTGAGTGTTAAAACGATAATTTTTCTTGTACATAAATAAGTAATTTATTATGTACACAAAAATTAAAACACGGGTGGTCATTGCTGTTAATATTATACTATTGGTATTACAAATTAAAATAAAATTGTCAAACATTTGTGGATAGAGGAGATTTGTTTTAATGAAATCTAAATAAAATAAAATCAAAACAAAAAATAAATATTGAACAGGGTAAGTGTAAATGTTGATACTTAACAATTTAAACAATTTTAGAATCTAGGATGATTTCTTGTGAATGTGTATTCGATGATTCAAAGTCTAGTGATTTAGCCAGCTTTACAGTACAAATTTTTTTAGTAGAATGTGGGTTTTATGGAATTTTATTTTAACACTACAGCTGGGATTAAAATGATGTTAAACGGTGAATAACAAACTTGCTCAGAATGGGCTTGTGTCTAGATGGCATCCAAAGACTTAGCTAAAAGGGATTTTTTTCGCATATTTAATGAAATGTTTAATTTGATATTTATTAAATTGTGTAGAACCGGCTTTGTTTTAATGTTATTTGGCGAAACTGTGCTGGTATATGATTACTATGTCATCTAGTTAAATTGTCACCCCAATTTTTTTTAATTGCATTAATAATTATACCTCGAATATTGCCGTGTTTCAAGGGTAGGCTGCTGATTGCGGTGCTGCGGTTGTTGTTCATTAGGCTTATTAGTTTCAGTTAGTATTAGATGTGATTTAGCGGTGTGATTCGATAACTGTTCCTCTAGTATACTAGAGTTCCTCTAGTATAACTGTTCCTCTAGTATACTAGAGTTCGATAACTGTTCCTCTAGTATAGCTCTATACTAAATTACGTATTAATTTAGGCTGAAATAATACTTTTTTAAAGTGATACGGCTTCTGACGATACTATACTTAGAACCGAAAATATAACTTCTTTACGAGGAAGGAAGCCAAGAATCAGATTTAAAAAATTATCAAAACTAAAATATCGAACTTTGGGACAACCGAATGTAAAACAAAAACTATGTACATATGTATTCGTTATTTTCAATGAGTAATACCGTGGAATAACCGATATGCCCGTATCTAGGTGCTTTTAAAAAAATCCAAAAAACCTTTAAAAATGCTTTGCAAACTTGTATTGGAATCAAGAATATTAGAAATAATAATAATAATAAATACACACTATTTAATAATAGGAAATTAAAATTGGCATACAATTAAAATTCAAATTAACCCTTTAATGCATGATTTTTTCTTTTTAATTGTAATTCTTTTTTTCTTATAAAGAAGAATTTGGTTGAAACGAATTTCAAAGTAAAAACGGTTGGAAGCAGCTAGTTTTCCCGGAAAATTGATTTTATGACATGATGCCTATTTGCATCATTATGCAGTTGTGGTATAAAATTTAAATGTTTTCCATTTATAACGCTTCTTTATAAAAAGACAATTCGTTCAAAATTAAAATAAATATTCAAAAACAATATTCTTATTTATAAAAAATTAATTATGTAAATGTATGTTTACTACTAACTGTATGCAAAACATCGACTAACTAATTCTAAATGGCGATTTTATTTTCAAAACGCAGAAAAAAACAAAAAAATGTGTGAAACGAGATAGAAAAACAAATAAACAACAGATATTCGAAACAAAACAGAAAAAATATGCTTAAATGTAGATGCAGTTCAAATTAGAATAACATGATGCAGATATGCTACAGTATGCATTAAAGGGTTAAGTAACTTAATAAATTCAGGTTGTGATTTATCGCTGGACGAATTTTTATTTGTTGGATGCGGTGTCGAATTATTAATGTTATTAACACTCAATTTACCTTTATCAAAAATATAAAGCTTAAATTAAGTTTATAGTTTTTCTAGATTTATGTACGAGTAAGATTGGAAAACATACATCTATAAGATGTTGTATGCTGTTTACAATTTTCATGTATGTGCCATGCTGTTGGCAAGTCAAACACTTAATGGAGTGGTTGCTATTTCATTATAACAATAAAGACAATGATTTAGCAACGGTTCAGAATTAGCTGCATTTTTATTTTTAAGATTAATTCTGTAGACTTGCAACCCGATTGTGCTTATATTTTTACTGTCGCCGTAAATCTCTTACTTATGTGTAGCATCTCTTAAAAAATCAACTGCACAAGTTACCAAAACACCATAGTTGAATGTTGAATTTTTTTTGTGGGTTTCTATAATAATACAGTGCTTTGTTTAGAAATATTTGAAAAATTATACCAATTTTAAATATTCGTTGAATTGGTTTATTGGATTATACGTCAGAATAGTAGATGCTTCAAAATCAACCACAGTTAACTGAAACTGGCTGTCCCTACATAACGTTATAATCAAAAATCGACTTTGATTAAGCCATTGCAATTCTTGTTGTGTGGCATCGTCGATGGCTTTATAACGTTTTTTTTTGTAAAATTTTGAAACCCTGAAGTTGATCGAGGCAAACACAATTCTTATTTTTAATTAAGATACTGATTGCAATTGCAACTTACTAACTCTGTAGTTCTGTAGTTTGGAAATTTTTATTATTAAGTGATGTGCAACAAAATTATAAAGACAATTTACTCTTAATTGGTGAAAAGAAAATCTGAAAAATACTAAATTAATACACACATTTTTTAAATTTAAAAAAAAAAACTTGTTAAATACTTCGCAAAATTTCAAAAGGTTTACAAAATCACTTAGTTTAGTAGATATAGATACTCCTGATGATGGCCTAACAAGCCGAAATCGATCGAGTGATTTTTTAAACCTTTTGAAATTTTGCGACATATTTAACAAATGTCTTTTAAGAACTGTGTGTATTAAGTGTGTTTCGCCAAGTGCCCACGGCAGATAGTGTAAAAAGAAATAATCATTATTTATTATTGGGCCAAAACTTGTGTTTTACAAATTCTGCTAATGTTCGCTTACTTGTGTCGGCTCTAATTGAGTTAGGAGTTAAATTGTATAAAATAGGGTGCGCTTCCTGTACAGTTTTGTTAGAATATTTTATAGTTTTCATGTGAGAAGCGCAATGAACAGCCTTTAGTAGGAGTTGTGTTTTCTTCTGCCATGATTTGATGAATCTACCGGCCTTGAGATGATGTTCCTTTATTAAATTGTTTTTAAAATATTGAACCAGCTATCAACAATTGCGTCTGATGCACGCACGTTGTGTCCTAATCGCTTTAAATATATTGTTCCCCTAAGCTAAATAAACTCGGGGCAATGTAAAATATTGTTTTTGCCAGCAACATCTTATTCAAAATATTTTTAAGAATTTAATTATACCTTTGGTGAAAGGGTGTATCATCCAGATCGGTTTGTTCTTGGTCATATGTAATATCAGTTGCTAGACCATCGTTACCTAATTCAATGTTTGGATACTGGTCTGCGTCTGAAGGTTTCTCCATGCTCAAACGTAAACCGGCATTGAAACCCGTCAAATCCAATTTATGACAAAATTATTTTATTTTCATTGCAATCTATAGTTCCACCTTATTCTTTAATTTTTTTATTAAAATTGATTTAATTTCAATCAAAAAAACCGAATTTTGTATTTTGACGGACGGATTTTAGCTTGAGGGCCGGTAAAACTTAAAATTGGGGGTTTTTGAATGAAACTAGATCAATTTTAATAAACAAATTTAAGAATAAGGTGGAACTTATAGATTCGAACTATTTGTTAATAATTTTGATATTTCAAATGAAACAACTTTGCCAAAAATTTGATTTGACAGCTTTCCATTTTGCATGGAGCAATGCCTTAAATTTAATTCTATGTGTCTTTTTAGACGAGTTTGAGCGTCACTAAACAAAATATTTTCAAATTTGGAACATCCAAGTATACACAAAATTTCGAATAGCTCATCAATCTCTTCGATTTGGCCGCTATCTACTATTAAATCATAATTAAATCATACAAATACCGGGATAAATTAGGGTGGTTCAAATTCTTAGACCCAGTTAAAAAAAGTGAAATGTTGTCCACATGAAGAATCAACGGACTTTTCAAGGGAGGGACTAAACAGCAATTTGGTATTTTGTTTGCGGTTTATTTTTCTATTGGCAATCTATTGCACACTCTATTACGAATGAGCTAAAGCTCTATACTATAATTCTTATCTAAAGTGTGCCAAAATTATTTTAAATACATAATAAATAATCAAAGGGTAAGTATTAGCGCAAGTCCATCAAGATCATTAAAACAAAAACGAAAACTATGTTATCTTTACGAGTCACAGAAGCATAATAATACATTTTTCCATAATTATGGTTCAAACAGCACTTTGGATTACCAACTAAGCTACCCTTTGCATCAGCATATACATTGTTTTGGTTGTTGAGATATTTAAGGTCATAAAGTTGATTTGCTCATTAAAATTATAGAAAGAGAAGTCGAAGCTGAATAAATATAACTATCTTCTTTCTGTGACCCCTCAAGATGTACAATATCTAAAATTTCACAGCCTTTGACGCATCATTTGCTATTATCCTTTCAGATCTAGCGTTTCTTAAGTTACTGCTATTGGTTTCAAAATCTGTTGTGTGTTACCTGCTGCAAGCCAACTTATATGAACGTGATCCAGTTGTAAACCGGTTAAATGAGCAGTCGAGCTTAGCAAAACATCTTGAACCTCTATACTCTCGGGTATTTTTTTTTTAGCATATGGCGATTGAAACTGCAGCTTTTTATTTAAATTCATCATTCGAAATGAAGAAACGCTCTACAATAGGATTCCGTAAATCTTTGTTAGACCATGCTCGGATAATGTCTCACGAAATACTGGTAGATCCTCTTAACAACCACTCATCGGTCTTATTTGTTTGGAAAATAACGTCCAACGTAACCACATCAGAGCGCTCCATTGGTTTCATCTGGAATTGTAATATGTATCAGGAACGATAGTATGGCTATCTATATTTACATATTTTCTCATTGTCACATAATTCAAGGGAAACGATGCCATTGTTCTTAGCTCTGATATCTTTCTTCATATTATCTCAAATATTACATATCGTTTGAGAGTTATAATTATTGAATTTACTTTCCAATTTATGGCAAATTTGGTACAAAACTGGAGACCCGGGTAAAAATTTGAAAATCTTGTTTGCTAGCAGATAACTCACCAAGACGATATAACAGATCACTCACCATTGCTTTCATTCTGTTAAAATAAAAAGAATGCATGTTTCCTTTATTAGGGCCGAAATAGTTAAAACTAACGTATGAGTGATTTAGTACAAAACATAAAATAGACTATAAAACCCCCCCATTTCTTTATATGGGGCACCTTTGCATATCATGTAGTAGATTAGAAACTGGTACATTACAGGGTAAATATTTACAAGTAATTTGTATGCAAAATATTTACGTATATATCAAAGGAACCCTACATATTGCATCGGGGGACCCTATTTTTACCTCATATTTTATTACCGAATGAATTATCTAATATTTATGTGATTATCTTTGCTACGAGCTATGTATACAAAGTAACGAAATAAGATAAAATCGAATATTTGCTAAACAATTATAAAATGTATATAAAATTAATAACTGTTACATGTATTAATAATACAAAATAACAGTAGATTACTGGATTACGTGTACAAATTCTCTTTGACCAAAAGATTAAAAATAAAAAAAAATCAATACCGAAATAGTCAAATAATTGTTATAGGATGTCCAAGGGAATGAATAGGTTGTTAGTTTAAAAAAAAAATATTTTACGAAAAAACAAAGATTTATAATCATAAAGATTTACCTAATACCCGGAAAAATACCCAGTACAAAATCTGAATAGGTAATGAAATGAAACAGGGAAAACATCCTTTATACATATATTGTTGCGCAAATTTATAATTTTCTTTCTTCGTTTTAATTATCTACGCTATCCCCGTGATATCACCGCTACACGTACTAACACATTCGATTTGTATTTCCTCATTTATTTCTATACTATATGGCATACGATGGTGATCAAATAAGTACCGTCAACAGAAACGAAGCGTGGGTGTGATCCACTCTTTCCAAAATATTAGAAACTACAAATTCAAAACCACCAAATAATTAAAATATGTATAATTTCTTTGAACCAACCTTAAAAAATAACCATACATTATTCCAACTGGAAAAAACAAATAGGTTTGTGTGTATAGACATAATCTACTTAGTCTAAATATAATCTAATTGGAAATAATCAGAAATCAAATATGTATATTTTGTACGCAGGTTTTTCCAAAGATTATTTTTTAAATTTTTTTTCCAAATTTTGGAATGTTTTGTTTTTTTTCATATATTTTCATTTTAAAAAGAAATTCTTTTCTCTCTTCAAGATTCTTTTGGAGGGGGGCATTATTCAACATCAAACAAATTAAAATAATTTTAAATTAAAAACAAACATACTAACGAAAATAAGAAAATATTCGAAAATGAATTATTAGCAACGGATGACAATAATGTTACACTTCCCCCATATTTTCTGAAAACGTGATATGTTTCAGTTAGCATGGATCTGGTACAATAAGAAAACGTCTATTCGTGGTGTGGTAACCACCCCGAATAGAAAAATTGAAAGTAACAAAATTAACATTTTTAAATGTGGTTAAAGTACGCTTAGCAACTTTTGAATACTAAAAAATTAAAGGGACATTTTTTAGAACATAATTTTTGAATTATAAGCTCTATTAATTTTTTTAATTAACTTATTGGACTTTATGTAAAATGAAACGAAAAATAAATGATGATTATGTACAAACGAGTCGTGTGGGGTTGCTAGGCTTCCATCGGGCGCAGATCAGGTGGCGGATAGGGGTAAACCCTAACTGACTTGTCGGTGGGTAGATGAGAAATAAAATACCATTCGCGGACCAAAACTAGGTAAGGGTGGTTCCCTGAATGTAATAACCAATATGGCGGACCCGAAAGGAGAATACCTGAGGAACAGGATGCTTCAGAGTTCAAATGCTTTGCAAGCCAAGAAACCGTGTGCTACAGAGTTCCATACTCACGAAAAAGAATTAAGAGAATAAACTGACTGGAAAAAAAAGGAACAGGAAGGAAAGACATGCAAAAAAGGAAGGCAGCATCTTCTCCAGAAATTGTAGTTTCAAACTGAACTTGTATTAAATCAAAATCACCAAAATATACTCGATCGAGAAAACCAACCTATTAAAATTAAGGGAAAGGCACCACCACCAATCAACATTATTGGCCTAACTGAATATGGTACTATCCAATCATTAATAAAATCGGTGGCTACAAAAGAATACAGAGTTGTAACACTGAACAATAGCTTGTGCAAAATCAATACAACAGATATTGAAAGATATAGAACCTTAGGCTGCAAAGCTGACAGATGAAGGCGAAGAATAGTACACATACGAGGACAAAAATGATCGCTCGATCAAAGTGATGGCCGAGAGGTCTACACCCCAGCTGTGTAAAGTAGGATATAATGGAAGAGCTTATACACCAGGGCTTCAAAATAAAGGATGCGGTAAATATCCTTAAAAAAGGGAAAACCGTAACTGATCAAAAGGCTAAAATTAATAAAAGGGGACTTCCATTGCTTATGCTTACTTTTAATAGCAAAAAAAAAATTGGAAAAAATGTTCAAAATTAAGGCAGTCCTTAACATGACAGATAGAATAAAAGCGTTCAGAAAATCCACAGGATTGATGCCTCAGTTAAGTAATGCCAAGGATATACTCACACGCAGAAATATTGCAAACGAGAGCCGAGATGTGTGAAATGTTCGGCGAAACATCTCGCCCAAGCTTGTAAGTTGACAAAAACTACACCTCCAAAATGCGTAAACTGTAACTGAGAGCATCCCGCTAAATGTAGAGGATGTGAAGTAGGCAGGGAACTTCAAAATCTAAGAAATAAAAAACGACAAGGCCCGCTAAA
The DNA here is from genome assembly GCA_963556165.1 of Tipula helvola. Classification (NCBI taxonomy): domain Eukaryota; kingdom Metazoa; phylum Arthropoda; class Insecta; order Diptera; family Tipulidae; genus Tipula; species Tipula helvola. Next base: position 238,187,131 of record OY744482.1, on the reverse strand, counting down.
CCATGGGATGCCCAGCAATAGGACAACGTTTAAAAATTCAGTGGTAGCACTACCACAAACAATTGTAATAGCGGGCCGAAAAAGATACTTCCAGTTGTACAACAGCGGAAAACAGCAAGTAACATGGAAGACGGCCAAAACCATATTCTGGAAAAAATTCTAAAGAATAGAAAAAACGTAAACTTAAGGTTACTAAAACAAGAAATGAGCCTGGACGCTTTAAATAAGCAAGAAACACTGAATGAAATCACTTCTATGATGTACTAATCTGTGAAGATGAATAACACATTCAGAATCGCCAATTGAAATACAAATGCACTGTTTGTCGCTTGAGTATGTTTCTTAAGGTTTGAGGTTGATCCTACCATAAAATGATCAAAGATTTACCCGCTGGTAGTAGCTTGTTGATTTAGACAATCAGAGTGTCTCTGGTTTTAGATCCGCGTCCAAAAGAAAGCAGTTTTAGGACGGTGTTTTATTTTTGTTTTGTTTTGAAGCACAATATTCATCCAAAATCAGGTAATATTTTTTATTAACAATAAATTTTAAAAATGGAAATGTTCCAAAAATATATTAAGTAGAGGCATACATTTTATAAAGAACGCAAAAACCGTAAAAAATAACAGATACAATTTAATAACAAATCATGACTTATTTCTCAATGCCTATTTGATTATTATTTATTTACTATAAATGCCAAAAAACTGCGTTGGCCCAGTTAAAATAAAATCCACTAGATGGAACCCAAAACGCTCCAATCGTCAATTATGTTCCACATATAGCGGCAAAAAAATCGCTCTTTTAAATTTAAATTTTAAATTTAAATAAAACCAATCGAGTTATTTCGCATCGCACAACATTTTGTTTGTTTGTAGCACAATATTTTCAAAACAATGGGCCTATCCACACCAGTATTTTTAACAACCGTATTCACCCTCGTTTCTTTACCTCTCTGCCTACAAACCTAAATTTGTGGTAGGGATTTATAATGCACTTTTGCATTATGAAATTTCTGGGATTCTCGCGTTGTTGCACACTAATACAAATATAAAATAAAATAAATAAAATAATTGAATGTGCATTAGCACGTGTTTTTCTATTGTTTAACGCACAAAATGAAATAATTGTTTTTCTCCTTGTCGTTCATACCTCGAACAAAGCAATCCAAAAATGAAGTAAATTTACACATACATAAAGAAGAATAACAACAGTGTGAATACAGAATGCTGGGGGTCTATTATGAAACTTTTTCTAGTTCGGATTTTTTCGATAACGGAAAAAATCGATCCGACACGGATTTACCCTATTATGAAAATTGGATTATCGAATTTGTAATAAATAAATCTGAAGTTAGCAACATTATTTGTGTTTTAATAAATTTGAGTTTTTATAAATTTGACAGCTGTTTTTATATCTTAAAACCGTCTATAGTGTGTTGAAAATAATTTAATAAGTGAACTTAAATAAAAAAAAAATTATTTGTTTGATTCAATTGTGTCGTACACAATTTGTTTTAGTCCAAATCAAATGGTAAACCAAACATAAACTACTATTTTATACACAAAAACTTTACGTATATCCTAAATATACATATTTCCTTAAAATTATGTATATTATATTTTAATTATGTATTTTATATTATTAAATATTATTATATTATTATTAAACTTGAAATTTTTATTATTATTATAAGCCGTCTCATGGCAAATGTTGGCGGTCCAAAAGCAAGTAAACGACGTCTTTTAATGTCCGCGGTTCAGTCCGTTCTGCTCTACGGTGCTGAAATATGGGCCGATTCCCTTAGCAAGGAAATGTATAGAAAACGCCTAGCACAAGTGCAAAGACGTGGTGCTTTAAGGGTTGCCTCGGCATACCGCACGGTATCTGAGCCTGCGGTATTGGTAATAGCTGGGACGATCCCAATTGAACTACTAGCCAGGGAAAGGCAAGCAGTTTATCGCCGGGCTGATGAATTAAATAAGAGAGCTGCGAGTCTACAGGAGAGGTCCCGCACTATTGAGTTATGGCAATCGGCTTGGGAACTAGAGGCTAGAGGAAGATGGACAGCGAGGCTTATAGAGCAGGTGAGCCCCTGGATCGAGAGGACGCACGGAGAGGTTGGATACTATCTGACGCAGTTCCTGAGTGGCCACGGATACTTCCGATCATATCTCTTTAGAATGCGGAAGGTGACGTCAGCAGAATGCCTGTACTGCCCAGGTAGTATCGACGATGTGGAGCACACATTCTTTTGGTGCCTGGCATGGGAGGAGCGGAGAATAAGATTGGAAATGGAGGTGGGGGCATGGTCTCCGGAGACAGCAGTGGAGATTATGCTGCGAAGCTCGGTCTGGTGGGAGCTCGTTTCAAGGTTCATAGAGGAGATATTAAGAACAAAAAAGGAAGATCTAGATAGATTTCCGTAGTACAGGAGACAGCTCGGGGAGCATAGGAAAAAAAAAACGGTCTACCCCGAAGTAATGTGATAAACGGTCCCAGGGTAGTCCGGTAGAGGGGGGAAGGTGTTTTTAGTCGGTAGGGCAGAAATGCGAGTCCGACACTCTGTGCGTAAATGGCATTTTCACCTTCCCCAGGAAAAAAAAAAAAAAAAAAAAAAAAAAAAAAAAAAAAAATTATTATAACTCCCATCCAAAAAACGATCTATCGAAAACAAAATTCGTCAACTAAATAGCAGTCGAATGTTGACCATATGCGTTCGGAAAAATCCGATTCGATTCGGATTTTAGTTTCATAATAGCCCGTAATACGGGCCGGATTTTTTCGATATCGGAAAAATCCGAGTCGAAAAGTTTCATAATAGACCGAAAACGGAAAAATTCGACTCGAAAAAATTTCATAATAGACCCCCTGTTGTTAGGGTATTGTTAAAAATATTCGTGTGGATAGGCCCAATGAAAATGTCTAGTATTAATTAATTTCATATAATATTTGGGTGAATGATCAAATCTTACTGCGATAATTTTCTTCAAATCTGGGTATGAAGCTTTTTTTTTGGCCGATAGAGCACACAGTATAATCATCAATAAAACTAATCGCGCCGCGCTTGGTGTGATAGAACATTAAATACAGAGCAATACAATTTTCCACTTACAATTTTTTTTTGTTTAAATTATAAAAAAAAACAAATCTGGTTTAGTGCTGTGATGCTTATTCCTCCGATGTGAAATCTGTACAAATTGAAGTACAAAGTGATTTCGGACTAAAGATTACGACCGACCGTTGTTGTTGGCATTAAAATTAGGTTCCACAGCGAAACTCTACAAAGTTGTGTTAACCGGAGTAAAATATTTCTATGAAAAGTTTGATAATTATCTCGGAAAACAGTTCAATAATTTTTTTTTTACTCTTTTTTGTTACAATGCCCGCAATGCTTCAATTGACTTCCAATTTTGCGAACAGGTAACAACAACATAATACAAAACAAGTAGTCGGTTCCGTTTTTAAGAAAATCTGTTTAGCAGTTTTCTCTGTCACTGTAACCCCCTATATTCTACACTCGAATGGGCCCAAAAGTTAACACAAACTGCTTATTACTAAAATCTATCTTGGTAAACATATTTATTTTTAATCGATGTTTTGTCTTGCTAAATTAATTCATCGAGAAAAGTTTAAATCTGGAACATTATTTTTTTCGCGGTTACAATACATACCTACCCAACATAATTTCGGTACAGAGGGAAAAGTAATAATAAATATATAACATAAATATTAAAATAATGACATCAAATTTCTAGAAGTTGTACCTAAACAAATAAAATAAAATAACACAGATTTCCTTTAGAAATTGATTGATGAGTGTTTGTACGTTCATTTATGAAAATAAATACTTATCAAGATCGTTTCTTAGAATTATGTATCTAATTATATACATACATACACAATATGTATATCATTTGCGTTGATTCGGCTGAATTGATTTTTATTACAACGAAATTTTAGACATGTTTCAGAATGATTTGTGATCGACGACCGAATCATAGCATATAACGTTCAAAAATCAAAACCTCATTACTGATTTTATTTCGTTTTTCGATGTTACATTAAATACAATGGAAAATATTCTTTCAGCATCGTGCGTTGGCATGAGAAAGTGACACAATTAACATGTTTTCTTTTTTTTTTAACAACAACCATCCTTCAGCATAAATTCTGTTAATGGCGGGTTATATATTCATCCATATAACATATCAAATACCAAATTTTTCTTTTTCAACATGACGTTAATAAGGGAATTAAATTTTAAAATTTAACATTTCGGAGAAAAAAAGAAAAAATTTGTTAGTTGTAAAAATGATATGTATGTATGTATATGAAAGCTGCAAGCGCGTGAAGCTTTCCTGATATTCTTCCATATATACGTTTACGAATCCAATTATGTATACGAATTTATATAAGCTGTGTTTTTGATGTCAGAACATTGTTAGCGGCAGAAGTAACTAAAAAATTGGATAGAAATCATGTTACGGAAACTTATGTGCCGAACAAATAATATTGCATGTATGTACATACATATAGTATGTGTGAATATCGAAAAGAAAAAAATAATATGTAATAAAATCTATAATCAAAACAAAATCTACGCATATATGTATATGCAACACACAACAGCATCCGGCATTTCAAAATCATCGTGAGCCGATTAAGGAAAAAATGATAAAAAATACTAAAGTGTGCGTAAGAAACATAAATATTAAATATGCGTAGTAAAATTAAAAATAAAGTGAATTGAAGAACATCTCTGTGAGTGTTCATGGTTTTGTGTTGATGTGAAATATGTGTTGTGTTGAAATTTGGTGATGTAGGTACTATAAAACAATTTTGATATACTCGGATGTCAAATTTATGTTGTGAAATTTGGTGGCGTGTTTTTAATTGTTGCGTCCAAGTCAATACGCAATTATCAAGCCGCAGCTGGTGGGGTCCATGTACCTAAAATCGAATATCTCACCTAATTACGGCGCATGTGGAAATTCTTTGGCCACAAACCAATGGTCTCGGGGTTGCAATTAATGCCAAACGGCCAAAATCTTTTCTTTGTCGTCATATACATTTCTGCTAACTGGAAAATAATTGGCATAATCAAATTTAACCACTTCATTTTGCTACCATATATAGAAAGTGATTTTATTCTTCTAGGCGAATTTTATTATCTTATGCCCAGGAAACCGAAGATGCCAGAATTGCTAGAACTCTTTTGGCTATAACAGCCAAATGCTTATAAATCAGGTTTTGGCTTTGTCACCATTTTAGTGGATCATCCTTTCTGCGAATAATATCCGCTTCCGCATATTGTCGGACTTCAATTATCGCTAAAGCGGTAGGCGAGTTTGTTGCTCTGACTGGATTTTTTGAGTCGAAAAAGCTCCAAAACGATTGTGGTTTTTCTTAGGCGATATCTTCCTCTTCCACTACACTACTCTCCCACTGGATTAGATCCATGACTAATTTTATTAATCGATCTTTAACCTGTTTCAAGGTCGATTCGGTAAATATTTTACCTTTGACCGAGGTATGTCGCCAGCTGCAGAATAAAATTTTGTTCCGCGTTCTGAAACCGTTCTTTAATTATCGCTGTCACAATCCGAGCCATTGAAGTGGCTTTAGCAGAGGAAACTACAAGATTAGCTAGATAATGCTTGATACCTTCCATTATTACTAATATTTTTGAAACGTTTACGCTATTTTCGGCACCTAGTTCTGATGTTAGGCCGTCAAATGGCTTCAAAATTTCCCAAATTTCATTTAATGCTTCCATTTCCCAATTAGTTAGCATTCTGAAACTATAATTTTTAGTTCAATTTCTTAATAAAAACTTGATATAAAAAATATTTAGCTCTACCGATTTATATGGAGCTGCTATCGGGAGTTATTTTCATTTGACGACTCCGGATAGCGAATAAAAAAGCACAGCTAAGGAGTCATTTAAGTTTGGTAAACAATATACACAATAGTGAGATGAGCATTATCGCATCGTGAAAACGTTTTTAGAAAATATATATGTTCATACAAAAACTGCTACAAAATTCTTTTTGAGGTTCTGGTATATTTTAGATCAATATTATCAGGAAATTGCAACGAAAAAAGTAGTAAACATGTGGAATGTTGAATTTCATCGAGTGATGACATCATTGTTTAACTTCAGCGGATTTTCCGTTCCATTGAATTGCTTTTAGACCTGTTACAATTTTTCACTCGCATTAGTTGATCGATGAAAAAAATCTACAATGCACTTGACCTTCCTCTGAATGCCCGCTATTTCTTTAACTCCGTCTTGTACAATTAAGTTTAGTGAATGTGCGATGTACCGAATGTGCTCATGTTTAGTAGATAACCTGATTGCTGCCTATATAATGGCAGCAATATCGGTTACCCCCGCACTAAATTTTTTGTCGATCCCACACTCTACACAACATTCTACCAGCTTTTCTTTTAAGAATTCGGCTGTGTGTCTCGACGATGACAATCAAAGCAACTCAACAGGACCCTGCCCATATGCCAATCTTTGTCAATAATATGTGCACGTGCAGTAATTGCCATATAGTCCTCTGTTTTTATAGAAGTCCACGTATCAGTGATTAGGGCAACACTTGCTGCATCGTTAATAAAGTTTGATACATTTTTTAGGTAGGTAGCGTAGTGTTGTGGTAAAAGAGACCTAGTTAGCATCGATCTTGATGGCAACTGATACGAGGGTCAAGTGCTGTAGAGTAGTTTCAGAATCCCTCATTCTCCACTATCGAAAACAGCTGAAAATCCTTAACAATGAATTTTAATACATATTTATATACACATGTATGTAATCGTTAAATTTAAAAATCCACGAGAACTTGAAGAACTATTCAACGCAGTACAAAACGGTACTAATATATCACCGTTGGTTATTAGGACGTGTTATACAAATCCACTCTGGAGAGGACAACGTACTAGTTCGGGTGGCAACAGTTAAAACTAAAAATGGCGAATTGAAGAGACCGATTGTCAAACTATGCCGCCTTCCACTTGACAGCGATGGTTAAGTAGGATACTTAACGGAGGGAGTATGGTTGCATTGCAACTTTATAATACATATAATACAACAATTAAGAGTACACACAACGAGTACCTCAACACCATCACAAATAAATAAATTAAATCAAAATCAGTCTGCAATGTGCTATATACGTAATATCGTGTTGTTTTGATTCATGTACGGCTACTTAAAATGTAACAGTATAATGTATCTCGTAAAATTAATTTTGGATGTACTTTTTTAGTTGATAAGTGGATCTTGCGGTGTTATATCATACATTTGTAATAAACTCAAATTGTACCATAAATTCGAAGTTTAATAATTGTGTACAATAAAAACAAATTAATAAATATTATAAAAGTAAAAATTAAATTAATAAAAATAAAAAGTGAATGCACAACAATTAGTGGGATTATAATATAATTAATGTGTATTTATTTTTTAAAGAAAATCTAAGCGTTTTCAACGTTGATTACCCGTTGTACATAATTTTTAATTTATTTGAAGTTAATATTTCCGAAAATTGTAAGAGAATTTAATCCTGTTTCGAAGTTATGAACTTATGATTATTGAAAAATCAATCTTCTCATCAGGCCACGCCGACTGGACTGATTGAGCCCAATTTTCATTTATATACAGAATGAACTGTGCAGGTTGTATTAGCGAATTATACTAACACAGCCAACGTTTTCTTTAAATATCTTTTTATGTTAATCCACCTCATGCTGCATATTCTATTGTGAATGAGCTTCAGCTCAAAACCGGGGGTGTGGTAGCCTAGGATGGAAATGGTTTTATAAATATGCAGGGATGCAAAATTTATGTCAAGAATCTAAACAAATGAAATAAAAAAAAATTGGAACTTGTGGCACATGTCTTTTGGTTGCAGAAATACGTGCGTTACTAACAGGCAAAAATCGCTCACATCTGTTTTCGACATAACCTATTTTATAAACATATTGTTCGTGAATTTTCAACGGCTTATAACTCCGGAAGCATTGGTATTAACTACAGCTAAGTATGAAGTGTCATAGTTTGGAGTTCTCATTAAATTGAAGTTCTTATTTAAATTTCGTGCCAAATTTTGTTCATACCCACCTAACATTATTAAAATGTACCCACATACGAAATAATTATGTTAGTTTTTAGTTTTATTCATTTTGAAAGCTTTGAGTATTACTATTACATAATTAAAATTCATGGTATAGTTCTTTATCCAATTTGCAACAAACTCGTTTTACGTTAAAGTTTTAATACCATATTACTTAATATAAGTTAAATTTTCTTTTTAAAATTTTGTGAATTTTATAATTTTAAATAAAACTTATATTATTTTATTTGTTCTATTTCAATATTTAGGTATGCCGCCGGACATCTATAGTATATGGTACCCAGCAGCATATCCATTTAGTCATTCCATTTGCGTTGTACAGGGTTTATTATCAGAAACATCGGCAAATGCAACCGTGTTAACAATAACATCGTTTACAATAGAACGATATATAGCCATATGTCATCCTTTTAGGTAAATATTGATAATAATTCAAATTAAATTATATTATAAACAAAACTGAGATAAAATAAAATAATTCAATTACCAAAATCAACGCAAATCCACGTCAGGAGCATAACTTTCATATGCAGATACCAACAAATATTAGGCCCACTATTCTCGTATTGATGTTAGTGAAAATTAGAATACAAATATGAAGTAAAATCCTGTTTTTTATTCATTAATATTCAATAGTGTTGGTAGATTTTGTTCATTTTTATAGAATTTCTTTCAATGCCTGCAATAGTGGGCCCAATTAGTTTGCTTGGTATTGCTTTACTACGGCATGTATAGATATTTTTGGTGGTTAAGCCATTAATCAAACAAACATTTGACAGTCAACGACATACGAAATTCTCCGTGTTAGATCGCCCTTAGAAAATCTTTAAATTAGTAAGCAAATTTTTCCAAGAAAAGTAAAGAAAAGAAATTCAAAGATTTCAAAGAAAAGTAAAATTTCTGAGTCGCCTGTCATTGAATTAAGTTCAATGCCGTGTTTTCCATGAGAACTGCACTAGAACTCGATAAACTTTAAACTCCTTCTAATTCTATGTAAACCGAAAAAAATAAATTCAGAATTCGCGAATATGTAGTGCATTTAACATAAATACATATTTTAAGATTAAAAAATTTCCTCTAAAGTTACTTCATCAATATTTTTTTATTTCTTGCTGACGTCATTACACGCGACTACACTCGATAAATTTTCGGGTTTATCAAGTGTAACTAAAAAATAGGCTGTACTTGTAATTATTTATTGCTGTAACGGCTTAAAATGTGAATTTATGTTAAATGCACTACACATTTGCCTTTCATCAATTTATTTTTTTTCGGTTTACATAGAATTAGAAGGAATTTAAAGTTTATCGAGTTCTAGTGTAGTTCTCATGGAAAACACGACTACTATTATATAAAATAATTTTTATTTTTTTAATTTGTATCTTGTTTTCCTTAGTGTATTCTATACTATACCACTATTACTAGAGATAAAGACACTCTAATGACATATGCAGATATATAGAGTAAGATAATACCAAGATACCCTAAGTACTTCCACGTTCCACGTTCATATCATGACAAAACTAAACGGTGAATTTTAATGTAACATGTTTCTAAATAATTTTTTGATTTATAAGCATTGATTAATAATTAACTTAATTGATTTATAAAAGGTTTTCTCTTATTAAGTTTTTATTTTAATTATTAAAACGATTTATTTGTTTTTTAACTTATTTTTATCTTAATAAAAATAAGTTAAAAAACAAATAAATCGTTTTAATGATTTATAAAACCATGAATTGATGGATAGTTCCATTAAAAATTATTCATTATATAATATTTTGTGTATACAACCTGGGTGAAATAATACAATATTATTGTACTGTACTTAAAACACCTTCTGATTTGTGAATCAGGGCATTTTATGAAAATCAGTTTTAGCTGATAGATTGTTTTCTGAACTGTCGTTTACTATGTGTCACTAATCTTTAAATTTAAAGCACTCGACTAAGTTTTTGAGTAAGTTTTTTGCTCAAAATGCAAAATTATTGATTGAAGTGTGGCAAAGTCTTACCGTCAATTAAAACGCAACACCAGACTGTCAGGTGTAAGGATTTTATCACCAAAATTGTGATGATTTACTAATAAATAAGGTTACTGATATCGAATTGAATAAAATGGTCCTTTCTCCTGCAATGGAGTTGGTGAAAAATGGCATAGTAACAATTTAAATACTACAAATAAATACAATTAAAAATTCTGAACGATTTTTTCACGTATTATTTTTCGATTTTTTATTAGTAAAAAATCTTTCTTTTGTGTGACAACTATTTTTTTTTTTTATGATGGAGGACCGGTTTCGGATTTTATCCGTCGTCAGTTCGTTGAATTTTCACTAATGACATATTGTTGAAAAATTTGCGCATACTATATTTTGTATTGGTCACTGTGTTTTTTGCAAAATCAAATCGTATAATTTATTAGTCGCAGTGTTTAACTTGTCGTTGAGAATATACGTATTGTTCCGATGTTTGTATATCTCGATTTCTTCTAATCGGTCCATCATCTTTCCTTTCTTGAGTGAATGTAAAACTTTCATGTTTGTGTTCATGTCCGTAAATGTGTGTTGTTGAGTTACGATGTGGTTATTTGTATATTTGTAGTACATTGTGACAAAAGCCACAGCATAACCCCAAAAAATGAACTCCTTCCGTTTTATTATAACAATTTAAAGTCAATTTACGCTACAGATTGGTGTGTTATCGTAGGCTCTTCTTAAAATCACAAAACAGTGTGATCATTTTGTGAGACTCGAAAACTTAATAAATTCGAACTCAGCGAAAACTATCTTTCTAGAGAAGAACACCAACACAACCTCAACTAAAGTACAGCTAGAATTTATTACAAATAAATTTCGTTTTCTGCAGCAGCACAACTAAATAGCACAAAACTACTAGTGCTTGGCTTGCCAAGTAAAATTAATAATGCTAAATTATCTAAATTATTCGATGATATATGTACAGGTACACGGATTCAGCTGCATGACTCAAGCAACATATGTGATATGAAGGTTGAAGTATAAGCCGGTTGTAGTTGAGTCGGTTTCAACATTATCATATAATTTCAGCTAATAAAGACAATTCATATTCAAGGCCTATATCAGTATTGCCTATTTTATTCAAAGTCTTTGAACAAATAATTTACATATGACCAGTTAGTTGATCATATTACACGAAATAATATTATTAATATAAATCATGAATTTCAGAAACGACGTGGTACTTTGTTGGCAGTTCTATGTTTTACTGAACCCGTATATTATAGTATAGCCCCCCCCCCCCCCCATATTATCATTATTTAAACTACATATATAAAATTGGAATTCGCCTGGCTGGGGCTTAAATTACTTCAAGATTATTTAAGCAACTGGAAATATTATGTCCAACTATGACAAATTAAATCTACCGAACTAGTTATAAATAATGGCATACCTCAAGACGCCATTCTTGGTCCGATATTATTCCTGATTTATTTCAATGATATCTTAACTATAAATATGAAAGGTTAGGTCCAGTTATTTGCTGATGACACATTCATTACATATTCTGCTTCTTCCCTACTAGAAATCGTAAATGCAACAAGATCTGATATTAACAAATCACTAGCTCACACAAACCTTCTTAAGTTTAGATGAGAGCAAATCTACATTCGCAATTTTTTATATAAAAAAAATTCGGTATTGGGTCTGTCGTCTACATGGTTTAGATTAATTATTTTAATTTAATATAAATTATCTGCCACAGTTTCTTTAAGCACAAATTACGCTCCGCTCAGATAATGCATTCTCCCACTACAGTGCACTCAAGCTTTGCAAATCGCCATGTAGCTTTAATTTTAATTAAAATTTATGTGAAAAACAATTATTTTAATTTAAAATAAATTATCTGCCACAGTTTTTGTATGCACAAATTAACACCAGAATTGCTCCGATCAGATTAGGCGATCTTTCGCTATCGTGCTCTCAAGCCCTGTAAATCGATATTTTATTAGTTTCTAATTTTAATTAAAATTTATGTGGAGATTAATTATTTTGACTTAAAATAAATTAACCATCACTGTTTCTTTACGCACAAATTGATATTAGAATTGCTGCGATCGGATGAGCCATTCATTCTCCGCGCCGCCCGATGACGTCATTGCGATGTGGGGCATGAAACCTAAGTACGAGTTTACGTAAATATTCTGTTGAACATTTTTCAGCAGGCAACCAATCGACGTAGTCTATTTCGTAAACAAATTTCCCCTTCTGGGTGTTGATTCTCTAAAACATAAGATAATGTGTAAATGTGAAAACTTGTAAAATGCAAAACTTACTTCGATTTGACTGCTACTCAAATAATAAAGAAAAATTACAAACTCATAAAAGTTTATTTTCACAAATTTTCACGTTTACACATTATCTTATTTGTTAGAGAATGACCAAGGGCAAAATTTCATGTCATTTTTCTGAACATGCGGTGTAAGACGTTATCACGTCAAAAACCCAACATTAGGCTTTATGCATTAGGCATTAGGCTGTATCGGCCTAAACGTTGATTACCCGTTGTACATAATTTTTATTATTTTATATATTTATTGGTTATACAATACTAAATTTTATTTCTCAATTCGTTATGCCACAACGAAATACCGTTTTAAAATAAAAATAAAAAATTGGGTCTATCGCTCCTCTGAAACACTTTTCCCACAAAGCGTCCATTAAAGATCACCAAACACCCAATGCATAAGTATTTTCCAGTTTAACTAAGATATGGCGCCAGCGAAAAGAACGCAGCTTATTAATTTGACACATACGTTATTTTGTTAGGCTAACATTTAAACTACAAACATACACAAGTTGAGTCCGCCAAAAATTAGAGTCTTTCCCGACAAAAATTTTTTGATTTGAAAGATGAAGATGCGACTGCGATGCGTCATTACAGACCCATATTAAAGAGTCAAATACCTGCCAACAATTTTCAGTCCAAATCGTGAACAAAATCAGGAAAATACCGCTTCAAGCGTTTTAGTTGACGCATTTTAGTCACAATGGTAGTAATTTAGTCAAACGCACGCTCAATTTCGGCGTTTGACGCATATACTGGTATTTTCCAACTTTTACCCACAATATGGCCTGAATACTTGATATTTATTTTACTCTTTCGTATGAGCTATTGTTGACGCATAGCAGTCGATGGCGCTCGAATTAACGCATTCTGGTCACAAAAATTGTATTTAGTCAAACACAAGTTCATTTCGGTGTTTGACGCAGGTAAAGCCATGTTTCAGCATTTATCCACCATATGAACTGAATACTTGATATACATTTTATGTACTCTTTAGCACGAACTATTGTTGACGCATAGCATAGTAGTACTCGTGTTAACTCACTTTGGCCACAAAAAATGATTTAGTCAAACAAATGGCATATCTAGTTTGACGCAAGTAATGATATTTATCGACTTTTATCTACTAGTTGAACTAGATACTTGAAATATATATTGAACTCTGTGTATGACTTGGCGTTGACGCTTCTCATTCACAGGCGTTTGAGTCGATACAAGTTACAATAGAAGTAGATACTAGTTAAATAAAAAAAATTGGTATTCGATTCTTTTAATAAACTCCGCTAGAATAAAATTGTATTTTACATTATTTTATTTATACACCAATATTTCGATTTGCGACGTTTCGAATTGCGACGTTTCGGCATCGTTACTTAAATGTTTTTTTTTTCTGGAAATACGTCAATGTTATTTAATTATGTTGCAAGTTTATTTACAAGACGCATTTTTATGGAACGTATTACCGTCGCTAAGTGAGGTATTGGTGTATTTAAATTTACAGAAAGAAGAACTAAAAATTAAATCTAACTTGTGCTTTTCAAGGTTGCAGATAATTACAAAAAAAGTTACATACATATTTATTTAGAAAAAGAAACCCGTTCTTCGGATGGAAAGCTTAAAAGTGCATAATATTTATTATGTATGCATTTAATTGTGTATTAAATTGATTATAGTGTTAATTTAACATTAGTTTAATTGCTGTCTGAGTTGTAGCTGTCGTCACTATGAGAGCTATTTGATTTTTGTGTGTCAGCAAATGCAGCGGATTCTTTTGATGCCTTGAATGATGTTGAAGTAGATGGTTACAGCAATCGTGAAGCCCTCAATAGCTTTTCGTCCTCTCTTGCTGTATTTTGAGCACTTCTTTTAAGCAATTCAACAATTGCTTTTTTAAATTTTTCCTCGTCGACTTCTTTCACTACACAAATAGTGAATTTAATAAGAGAAATTATTCCGGTATAATCTTGAAATACCAATTTGGATTTTGGAGCTAAAAGAGAAAATGTTGAAAATAAATAGAAATAGTGGAAGGTTTTTTCAATTATAAATACCTTTTGATGAAATTCCAGATGTTCCACTCCAACAGTGCAACAACAGAACGTGATAAGGTACTATATTCTCCAAGAGCTTCTTGACCATTTTATTTAAAGACATTACAGTACTAATATTTCGTTTTAAGCGAATTGCCAATAGAAATTAAAAAGATTTGAAAATAAATTCAAAAACTTAAAATTAGTTTTAGCATCATTTCGCTTACCACTTGGCGTATAGAATTTTCATTAAGTAAGAAGATGTTTAAATTATTTAGGTCTGCAACATTTTTAACTGGTAATGACGGCATAGTGGAACATGGATCTTCTTCTATATTCTTTGTGGTTTATTTCTCATTGTTATTTGAAATGAATGATGATATAATAATTCTGTAAATATTTTTACTGCACTATTTAAATTATTGATATTATCGTTCAGATCCCCAATCTTTTTATTTTGTTCTTCGATTTTATGTTTTAATCATTGTATTGCCTCTTCATTTGAGTCTTTCTTCTTTTTTGGTCATGGCTGGTTCCAGTTAGTAGTATTCGCTCAGGTTGTTTAATAACTTTAAGTTCATTTAAGTTCTTTCCGTTGTTCCCTTGATTGATTAAATTGTCGCTAACAATACAAATTATTGTTACTTTAGATTTTCTCTTCTTTTTCTTTTCGATGCGATTATTTTGTTTTGGAAATTCCGCGATAATATCTTCTGGGCATTCAATATTGGGCATTTTATTAATATCTAAATCGATTTGTAGAATTGGTGTGTTTTATCGTCATACATTTTATTGAAATCGACTCCAGTTTTTCCACTCCCAAAATTTACTGGATGATCTCTTTGGATGTTTCTTATTTTAATATTTTCGACTTCAGAGTCAGTGTTATTATATTTCGAGTAATATATTTCCCTATTCCTGGCTTCACCATAGCAAGATATATTATTCTGAAGAATTTTGAAATCACTTAAACCTTTCCATTCATTAATGTTTGGATCAATTTGCTTGGCAAATTGTTTAGCAATACTTATATTTTTGGACTGAGGCCAATATAAAATTTCACCGACAATTCAATTTTGGGGAAGAGCTGTAACCATCCTCTGACCATTTTCAGTTGTTTCGACAATGACGAACATCCTAGCAAAAAAATACCTAAATATTTGAAAATTGAAGAACAAATGGTAAATTTATAATAATTTATAAACAAAATGTGTAAAACTTATACTGATTTTTAACTATAGACTAAAGTATACGCTACACATAGCCCCAACATAACACTGAAATGTTTGATAAGGCAAATATATAATTGTAGTAAACTAAACTAAAATACATACATATAGCGGGACAAAAACAATATCCTGATTTTCAAATTCCATACCAAATAGTTTTTTATCAATTTCCTTTTAATGCCACACTTTTCAAGCATTTTCGTTTTGATTTGCGAGAAATATATCGAGCTTGCTGGACTTTATTGGCGTAGAGAAAAAATCATTTTGCCTTTTTAGTTCACATCCGAAAATTCACCTAAGTCGTATCGGTGCTTAAATCGTACCTTAATGTTTTCAAAAGTACTTTTTCCGCCATATAAATGGCACATTGTATAGTTATATTGCTCGGCTGTACTTAAGCGCGTAGACAGTGCGCATCTGCGTTTCAATGAATTTAGAATGTTTCTGGTAAACAAATTCATTTATAGTCGTTTGAGTGTAGTTTTCATCTGGTGTGTGGAAGCTTCTAAGGTAAGAAAACACTAGTTAAACAGTTTTGGGGTTTTATGAACTAACTTGACTTAAGTAGTAGGTAGTACGACTTAAGGTACTGGTCTCCTTAGTCGTACCGATTTCAATTTTTTTAATTTTACGAGTTTAAAGAAAATGTGTGCAAACCATTTAATTTTTTTGCAATAAATAAAAGCAGGGTTTATTAAGGTTGCAAATGATACTTACTCAAATGAAATTATTTTTCCCAAAATTTGAAAAAAATTCCAATCGGCACGATATGGTTTGCAAAAATGATACCAAAATACACTAAAACAATCATAATAAATCAATTCCCAATTACCCCGGGAAAATTAGAATAGTGCCACTAAAAAAATTGAGGTGTGGCCAACACACGACTTTCTTTTATGAACAGCGAATTTTAAGAAACTATTATAATGCAAATTTCTTGCAAACTTAATTAAGATTGTTTTTATTTTTTCATGTTTTCTGTAAATTGTATATTTTTGAAATATTTGCAAAATAAATTTTATGTTTCACGGAATCTGGGAGCTGTAAACCCAAATATTATGTAAGAGATTAATGAAGATATATCTGTTTTGAGGTCCCCTGAGTTCGAAAAAGTGAGTTTCGAAATGATGTCTGTCTGCCAGTCTGTCCGTTTGTCTGGCCGTCTATTAGTCTGTGTCTTCTCTATAGCCCAGATGGCTTAACCAATCGAACAAAAACTTTAGATTTAAGTAAAAGAAAGTAATAAAAAAAAATTCGGGGTAGGCTGTGTCTTCTACATGGTCGTAGGTGTTTTCCGTGAAAACGTTTATAAGAGGTGCGAGAAATGGCACGATGTATGGGTTTGTTAAAATAAATTTCTTTATTATTAGCATCAAGAAATGAGAGTACAGTGATTGTTTGCAAACGATTAAGTACTGGGCGATGGTATGAGAAGTACGATATGAAGCGCAGGCTCTCAGGGGAGATGTGCCTGATGAATGTGAATTCCGCAGACTAGTGCCTCCCAAAGTCGCCGAGGCTAGTGTGATGAACACGCAGTCTACGTCAAATATATTTTATATCAGAGTCCACACTGACATTTGACCTATCAGATCAGGCATTCCCCCTTTATAGTACTCTCTAGCATTGTAAATCGCCACTTTGTAGTTGATGAATAATTGCCCCCGACCAAGGGCTAAACTACAATCGCTATTTTGCAGTTTGAATTTTTAATTAAAATTTATATGGGGATTAATTAATTTAATTTAAAATTAATTTGCTACCACTGGTTTTTTACGCAAAAATTGACACCATTGGATCTCCGATCGGATGAGCCGTTCTCTCGCTACACTGGTTGAAGCATTTAAATCGGTCGAAATCAGAGGTTCGCGGCGCAGGTTCCTGTGCCGCCGGATGACGTCATTGCAATAATATTATGCGTGACACCAGTGGCGGATTAAGGTCGGTTGAGGCCCCGGGCACAGAAGAAAAAATTAGGCCCCTTAAAAAAATAGAGACATACAAAAAAATACAAATACATGTTAACGATATTTTGAAATAAATAATAGCTATTTACGCAACCTGGGTGTTGATTCTCTAAAAAATTTGATAATGTGTAAACGTGAAAACTTGTAAAAAGCAAAGCCTACTTTCATCGGTTTCCAATTTTCGATTTGATTACTACCAAGCTATTAACGAAAAATTGCAAACTCATAAAAGTAGGCTTTGCTTTTTAGTAATTTTCACATTTACACATTTTTTTTGTAACGAGAAGGATATCTGCAAAAAATGATATTTCCTAACGTGTTACATAGATATGTTTCTAATTTTGTTATAAACAGTAAATTATTGAATTTTGAGAAAAAAAAGTCTTTGAATAGTTAAACTCCAAATTAATTTTAAAATTTTTTAGAAATCAAGTAGGCACAAACTGGTATTCCTCATTTCCTAACAGTTAAAGCTCAGTATGCAGATCGATCTAAGAGAAAATGTCCATACAAATTTGACGTAAAATTTAGCTATAGCTAAATAAAATAAATTTTTTTTAGCTAACAATTTCGCTGAGCGGTATGTATCTTTGCGTGAAAAATTTCAGTTGTTTCATTCAAATCTTGATTGCGCCACTATAAATTCTCCAAACATTTTAGCAATTTATCTCACAAGGACAATAATTTGAAGATCAATTTTGACGGTTTTGAATTTTGATTCATTTTATAATTGAAGTAGGCGCGAAGGAAAATTAATTTATTTTTATATAAAGAAGACGGAAGTCAAAATGGCCGACCAACATTACGAAGTCAAGTATTTAGAGGTTTATTTGGACAGAAACTTCATTCAAAAACAAACGAATAAAAGTCAAACAAAATCAACAAAATTTATCTCTACACAAATTATTAGCTTGACGATTTATCTGTAACTAAATGAAGACTTGTGGAGACCGCGGTAAAATGTATCTTAGCTCGAGTTGCATACTGAGCTTAAGGAAGTAGTGCTACATGCAAAAATGTGTCCTTTAAGGTAAAAAAATGCAGCGCGCTGATTGGTGCTGTTAATTTTTTTAGGGTTATGTAATTTTGCCTGAAAGGCAAAAATATTTGCCGTATCCAAAATTGAACCATGTTCAATTTTCTAGTGTTGCCTTAAAGACATTTAATATCGCCTACTTGATGTGACTATTTTTATTGCATTAAAGGTTTCCTCACAAAACGAGATTATAAAGTTGGATTTTTTTGTTGAAAGTGAAGATGGTCGCACATTAGTTTTGCTCAATTAATTGTACTACATTTACGTATGGTTGTCATGACTTTGTTCTTTTGGTTTACTTTCAAATTCTGCTTGGTGCCATTTACACTAAATTAATTATAGTGAGATTTTCTGTACGTTTTAATTTTTTTTAATTGCTTTCTATGAGTCAAGCAAAGCATCTTTTAATCCGAATCCACCGAATAAAATTCATTGCGACTAATTATAAGTGCAAATTACACGTATTTAATATCTCTAGAATGAAAATTTTATTGAAACATTTTGTATATCTAAGGTGGCCTTGACTTTTTTTCGTTTCTGTATTTTACCAGGTTAAGACGTGTCAATTACTTTTAATATTGAAAACAGTATTAAAAAAATATTCACGCCTAGGACTGTTCCAACTCATCTTCAAAATTACTTGAATCAACGTCATCTTTATCTTTATCTTTATAAAGGTTTTTTTTGTAAGCCTGATAGAACTTGAAATAAAAACAAAAAATTAAATTTTTATCAAAAATATACTCTGGCAGATCTCAGTATACTCTGGCAAATCATCTTGAATAAACTCTTCTTCAAAAATGAGGCCGGAGATCGCGTTATGGTCAATGGAGATCGTTACCGCACCATGATCAATGATTTTTTGTTTGAAAATATGGATGACATTAATCCGGGCGAGATGTGGGTTCAACAGGATGGCGCTACGTACCATACGGCGGCCGCAACCATCGACTTATTAAAATCAAAATTTGGCGATAAGTTGATTTCGAGAAATGGACCTGTCAATTGGCCTCCAAGGTCGTGCGATTTGACACCTCTCGATTATTCCCTGTGCGGCTACGTGAAGTCACTGGTTTATGCTGATAAACCAGCAACAATTGGCGCCTTGGAGGCCAGCATTGTTTGTGTTATTCGTGACATACGGCCAGCAGTGCTCGAAAAAGTGGCCCAAAATTGGACGACCAGAATGCATTTCGTCATGAAACGCCGCGGTTCCCATATGCCCGAAATCATTTTAAATATTAATGCCATGTTTTGATCTTTCAACTAAAAAAAAAATTTTGATTACAATTTAATTTTTTGTGTTATTTTTTACAATTTCAAGTTCTATCGGGCTTAAAAAAACATCCTTTACAAATATTAATTATTAACCCATTTTTTCTTTTCTTCTACACACAATGTAAACACGAAAATTACTTAGACACTTAAAAATTAGAAAAACTAGAAAGCTGGAGTTTTGCGGGGCCTTCCAGAAGTCGGGGCCCCGGGCGCGCGCGCCCGGTGCGCCCGCCGTTAAATCCAACAGTGCGTGACACATAAAGCCGAAGGACCAATCTAAGCAACCATATCTTTAAATTAAAGGTAATGCTTATAGTTGATGAGTTATTGCCCCCGACCAAGGGCTAAATTTCAAGTTTTCTGAACATGCGGTGTAAAACGTTATCACGTCAAAAATTAATAAATTTGTAAGAATTTTGCGTAATTGGTTTCTCAAAATTCCCTGTTTGTAGAAGAAATGTGTTTGTTGGCCACACATCAATTTTATTTTTTTTATAAAATTTTTTAATATTTGTTTTAAATTTTTTTTTTTTTAAATTTTTAATTTTTTTTTTTTAATTTTTTTTATTTTTTTTTTATTTTTATTTTTTGGAAACATTTTGTTTCAGTAGTTTTTTGTAAACCTTATACTTTTTAAGATATTTGCAAAACAAATTTTCTGGCCCAAGGGAGTGGCCACTTCCGGTTGACCGATTTGGCGTAAAATTCACTGAGGCCTCCCAATTTATCCAAAAAGCTTAAATCTGAAGTTTCAGTTCGATTGGTTAAGCCATCTGGGCTGCAGAGTGGACACAGACTGATAGACGGACAGACAGACATCATTCCGAAACCCACTTTTTCGGACTCAGGGGACCTCGAAACAGATAAATCTTCAATAATCTCAAGGTCGAAAATTTTCATGATTACTATACTTTATTTTACTTACGTAAAAAAAAGTAAAAGTAGAAGAATTAATTTACTGTTTATGTAAACAACTATTATTAATTTGCTGTTGTTATAATTACTATTATTATTCTCATATTTTTATCATCACTAGTAGTATTATTATGGGTTATTTTTACAATTGGTAATTAAATTAAAGTTAATTTTCTGGATTACTGTATATTTATTTAGCTTTTGTATACATTATTTTTATGTTTACTATTACCATTAATTTCTCGTTTGGTTTACTGAGTTGTCATATACTTAAATAGTATTATTTTATATGATTATTATTATTATTAATTGGTATTGTTATTTATGGATTGGTTGTTTTTTATATTTTTAGTTACGTATGTATTATACTTTATGATGGGCATCTATTATCAAAATGTTCATGGTTTAAAATCTAAATTTAAGCTAAATTTTAAGTTGAATGCTTTACATGTGGACTCAGAGTTGATCTGTTTGTCCGAAACAAGGTTTATAGTAATACTAATGAGATAATAGAGCGCTTTATCATATTTTCAGGAAGGATAGGCATTTTGATATTACCGATAAATTTGATGGTGGCGATATTGCTATTTTTCAGCAAGAAATCTATTGTGTTTTTGGGCTTAATTGTGTTTGGATTAAGGTGTAAATGAAAGATGGTAAATTTCTTATTACTTATTTTATATATTTTCCGTCAAATTCTAGTAAATTTGAACGTTACGAAAATTTTTGTATCCGGTTTTTGAATTGATGCTTAGTTCTCTAATGATTCTGAATTTCTAGTTACAGGAGTAGGAATTGTGTCGATATTTATAATCATGTTGATAATACTCTTTTCCAGGATTCTTCAACTTCTGCTTTCTAATATTGGTCGAACAAATATTAATGAAAGTCGAAGTGGTTACCCTTTAACTAAGAGATTGGTGCTCACCATCCTCCATTACTTATAAGTGCTGAACTATGTCTGACTAAATGTTTGCCTTGTAAGTATAGATATTTGTGCTCAATCTTAACCCTCGTCAGGTGGCATAGGTACAACAATTCTACCTTGTCGCGTTTTTAAATTGCAGTAACTTTTTTTGTAGAAGCCATAGAGGTTGGAACTTTCGCAAGATTTCTTCATTTTTAGTCTAGATCATATAGGAACGCATAAAGGGAGGAATGGATAGGAAGGAATAGATGTTAACGTTGTAAAATTATGCCGTCGGACGAGGGTTAAAATACTTAATTGCACTGAACTTCAAAGGCAAGTTGAGTCAATTGAGATTCATTTTTATGAATTGTATTATTGATCTGGCTGTGGAAAAAATGTATAAACTATCAACTACAGTAGTAGATGAACTATTGAACTACATGAACTATTTAAAATCCGAGCAATGTGTCGGGTCTTTACAAAAAGATCTAATTTTTCCTATATGTACCTGCACGATAGATGGTTTCGTATAGCTTCTTTGCAAATTAGACCTTTCTGGCGAACTGAGATCTTGAATAGGCAATAGTCCAGATTGCAATCCAATCGAAAACCTTTAGAGGGTCTTGCCCGAAAAGTTTATGGAAATTGACAGCAATATAATTCAATTAAAGATTTGAAAAGTGCCATCCGTCAATGTTGGGCCAAAATTGATCCGAAAACACTCAAAAATTTAACAAATTCAAGCCTACTCGAATTTTCGAAGTTATTCAAGAAGGTGGGGGCTAGACCAAATATTATATAAAATAATATATGAAAAATTGTTAATTTTGTTTTTTTATTTTAATACAATACCTATCAGAAGTGCGTTTAAACGAATGTCTACCTGAAATTTAAATTTTTCAATTTATTAAAGTAAAACGTTAAATTTTTTACTAATGGTTTATCTTAGCAACAAATTTAAGATGGTAGATACAATTTAGACTCCTTGAAAAAAATGAAAACACTTTACTCTTAGAAGTATATTCAAAACACATAGTGCGTTTAAACGAATGTGTCTACCACTGTATGTACATAGTTATTGTCCGTGTAATAGATGCTCTAAGGTAAAGTCAACATTTCCAGCTTGGTACTCTTTAAAATTCATTAAATTAATTTGTGTTAATGAAAAGTATCATCGTCAATTTAATAATGCTAATAACTAAGTGGTGTTTTCTAATTTTTGCAAGCATGTTAAAAATGAAACCCGTAAATACTTCTCAGACTATGTAAAATACATTGAAAGTAATATAAAAAAAAACTCAAGTTGCTTTGGATGCAGTATTAACCCATCTTGGGTTAATAATTAAAAGAGAATTAAATATATAAGAGAATTAAAATATTTTATTTCAACCGTAAATTGAAGCCAGGAGAATTTTGTTCGATGAGTTTTTCTCTTCAGATTGGTCATCAATGTGTGTGAAGCTGCATCACTGTCTTATTTTAATTTTTATGCTCCTACGTATAGAGCCAGAAATGTTAATTTTTTCCAGTATTCTCTAGATCAAACCAGAAATTTGTAAACTTCTTATCTCAATTACAGTTAAATCATAATGCGTATTTTTGTAATTGTGGTCTTTGAGATGTTCCAGTAATCGTTATAGGTAATTAATAGTTTTTTAGTAGATGTCCTTAATAATTTAAATGTTTATTATTTTATTTGTTTAGCAAATCTGTAATTCTGTGTTTTCTTTTTTGCTTAATGCTAATAATTATAAATATTATTAATTAGGGTCAGCGGATAATTTATTGGATTTAGTCTATTCGCTGCCCTACTTTAGAATTAATAAAATTTAAAATTCGGTTACTATTTCGTAAATATGTCATTAAATCAATCAATGATATTCAACGAAGTAAGAGGAGCTCTACACGTGATGATATTTACACATCTACAGGTTAGAACAAAAAGTGGCACAAAACTTCCATAAAGATATAAAATCTTCTATCTTATCTGAGCGTTCTTTATTGTGAGCATGAGATATCGGATGTTAAAATTTCTTTCCACATTAACAATATTAAGCATAAGAAAAATTGCATAGTAAAAGAAAAGGATACGGACATACAAATTATAATTTTTTTTACAAATAATAATTTTTGGGGAATTGTTTTCCAAATCATAATGTGTGGATCTAAGTGGAGGAGGCATCTAACAATACACTGAGGTTAATTGTTGTAAAAAGATTATTTGATCAGTTGGATTTAATGCTTGCAAATCTTTGCCAGTGTTTCAGGCTTTCACAGAATGCGAACAAACTATTATTTTTACTAATAGAGGGACTACACATTTTCAAAAATTTTTTTCAGAACTTGGTTCAAGGGAATATGCATAAAGGTAGAATTATTTGTTTGTTTAATGTATGGAGACAATAAATGTCGATATGCTAATGAACTCCATTTCCACATGTTCAAGAAACTGTATAAACACTCTGAAATCAAAGGAATTTAATTTTAATATTTAAATCATATTACAATAACGAAAACCTCCACCATATTTACACGAAAATAATGGATCGATTTTAACACTTTCGCGGACATGACGGCAAATGCCGTCAAAAAAATAAACCCTCGTTTAGGACATGACGGTATATACGGTCATACCGTTTTGTGATCGTCGAAACGAAAAAAAATATTGAACAAAACAAAATTACGAAAAAAGTTCTACAAAAGGGTCCAAATTAAAATTGCAATAAATTTTGCTAGGACATAAAAGTGTTATTTTTTTGACTGTGCTAACTGTCATGCCCCAAAGCAACTTATTTTCGATGACGGTATATACCGTCATGTCCTAAATGAAAGTTTTTTTTTTTTGACGGCATTTGTCGTCATGTCCTCGAAAGTGTTAAAAAACCGACAATTAGAATTGAATTGGTTTGAAGTTCCTATCAGAAATAGTTATTTCCATATTCCTTCCCTATCTACAATTTCTCGCCATCTTACATTTCATCCATTGTTAATTTTGGCTCTGACTCCACAAGATTTTAAAGAGAATCGTTGTTCTAATTTACAGGATGTTCTGACCGAGGCTCATCATCAACACTGATGTTGTAATACACTGATGCAATATAATTTTCGCTCTTTTTTTCTGCAAAATTACTCATTGAACATATCAAATTAAAGTACGAAAGATGATTTTCTGAGAAGTAGGATTTTGAATTGAAGAATTAATAAATAAAAAGTCGTAAGTGACTTTAATGATTTCTGTTTAGCAAGAGATAATGCAAAATAAAATCAATTTTTGCACGTGTAGTTAACGCATAGTTTAACTTATGAAAATAACTTTTTTTAGAGTGAGTTTTACCGTGACGGTAAAAGTTTTAATTAGAGTTCTTACTAGAATTTTATTAGGTTTATTAGGACGAAAATTTAATTAGGTTATTTAAAAAAAATAATAATTAAAATGTGAGATAAATACGTGGAAACTGTGGAATACGTATACATTTCATTCTCATATAAATTAAATCTCAAAAGCTAGAATGAATCAAAAATGTTAGAAAATAGAAGCCCACGTTCATTAAACAAAAAACCCTTATTTATATAATTTAAAACAATTTTTTGTTTATTATTTTATTTTTTGGTTTATTTTTAGGCAACATAAGATGTCAAAAATACCACGAACTGTAAAATTTATCATCTCAATATGGGTATTAGCATTTTGTTTGGCATCACCACAGGCATTTCAATTTTCTGTAATGGATTATGATGGCGGAGGTAGATTATGCACGGTAAGTTTAGCATAATTTTTAATAATATCTAAATCAGTTTTAAGCTATTTAATTTACATGTCAAGCGTTACTTCAAATTAGAAAGAAATCAGTTTCCAAAAAGATAATTTTGTATTCATCTGTCAGATTCCAATTCTCACAACGAAACAAATCAACGGCTCTGTCCAATATTTTATTATTTAACTGGTCAAAAATTTCAAGGTATTTAGACTTTAGTGCAATTTATCTAGAAGGTTTTGCCTTAGTATCGTTTTCCACAGTATTAATATCATTGGCAAGAGATAATAATTTATTATATTTGTACATATTGGCAAATACAATATTGGGAAACAAACAATAATTTATTATTAACATAGAAAACAATTTCAATGAGCATCATAAATTTTGCAGTATAAAAACCATATGCAGACAACTTTTGTTTTGGAGTGGGTGGTCATATTGAAAAAAAAAAATGTTAGTATTAAAGGACATCATCCATTTTGGCATTGTACTTTTATGGCCATTGTGGTTTTATAACGTACACGGCAGCGTTGCATTCGATACTAAGTATATTCTTTTGACGTTGTTGTTGTAAAAAAAAATTATTATGTAAAAAACATATCGTCCCACAGCTTTGGTGCCATTTAATAACAAATGCTTAGGAGGTCAAGTTCTAACAGAATATAGCACAATTTTTTTTGGCCGGCTCTTTCACATTTGGAACAAAAACGTATGAAACCTGGATTATATCCTTTACACTACATAATGTTTGAAATTTTTTAGATTTTGTTAAAATAATTTACAAGAGTAATAAAAAAGTAGACCAGAAACATTGTCCACACATTTTTTTTTTTTTGTAATTTTGCGAAATATTTAACAAGTGTTTTTAAAAAAAATTTAAAAATGTGTGTATTAAGTGTGTTTCGCCAAGTGCCTACGGCAGAAAGTGTAAAAAGTAAAAACATTGTCATTAACACTTACACGACCTATTTCATGTTTTAGGCCCGTTGTACATTTCAGCTAAGCTAAGCTAAGCGATGTGAGCTAAATTCTTATCCCCCGGTTGAAAATAAAAAATTTTAATGGGAAGATATAAAATCAGAAGTGTATGTTTGTATAAGGCTAGTTATCAGCTGGAAAGTGCAAAGGGGTGAGCTAGGCGAGCTAACAAAGCAAACGAAAATTACATTTCTCGCTTAGCTTAGCTGAAATGTGCAACGGGCCTTATGTTTGGAAATGGATTGTTTTGGTTTTTTATATTTTAAGTCTTAAAGATTTACAGTGTAATTTAAAGTTAGGATTGAGAAACAATAAACAAATAAGTTAATTTTATTCCTTCTGCTGGCCGCCTCAACGATACTTCTACAAGTACTTCAATCCAGGACAAGAGAACGATCGAGTATATTTAGGGTGGCCGTGTACAGTGATACCCTCCTTTCATTGGTGCCGATTCTATGGGCTGCTTGTGGTCCGATTTCATCAACGAAGAGCCATCTTAGTCTTGATGGTTTTATGAATCCGATGATGTCAACTTCGAAAGTTTCTGATCTCGTGACTCATTCGCATTCTATACGTGGCTGGTGTCTCCTTGTCTGATAGGACCGAGAATTTCCAGTAAGCTTTGGGAGGTTTTCTACTATAGTGTCCAATATGCGATACATCAAAGGCTTAATATTTTAAAGTTGGCGTAAATGCTCGGTAGCTGCAATGCTCGATGAAATGTATAAAGAAACGGAAATTTGTTGAGTGATCCTATAGGAACTATATCACCCTCTAGTGGGATGAGACAAACCAATAAACTGTAATGATTCCGTATTAAAAGCTGCAAAAAATGTTTAAATCGCCGCCATATTGGAAAGTTCGCGCGAAAAACATTTTTTTGCAATTATTATTAGGAAATGTGCGTTTGCTAAAAATTGTCAATGATATTACATTCGGAATTGTTTACTTACTATTTTTCAAGTGACTAGTAAATATTTTGCCATGTAGTTGAAGAGAAATCGGTGAATCACTTTTACTCGTACGAGAAAAATCGCGATTCATGTGAAAGGCCATACTAGTCACAAATTTCTTTACGCATACACAATAAAATGGCCTAACTCCGACCCAATAGATATGCAAATGTCAACCGCAAATATTTTTTTGAAAATCGTTTTATTTTCAAATTTCAAAACTGTAAAGCAGCGATCACACGCTTACATTATTGAACGCAATGGTTGATTTACATAAATATTTCTTTGCAAGTAAATTCAATATAATATTAATTGTACTAATATACTAAGGTTCAAAGTTAACAAAACGAAAATGTTATTAATGGATCCATTAATTATGGCTCATCATAAAAGAAAATTAATCGAAAAGAAAATCATCACGCAACGAAAGATTTGTAAGTCTAGATGGATTTCGGCTTACGGTAGACGTTGACACTTATGTTATGAACGAAGTCGAGAGTAGGTTTTTCGTTCAGATTCCTGATACGCTGAGTGGGACCTGAAAATGGTGATTGCTTGTGGTAGAATACTGACATTTTAATTCAGCAACCTTCTTCTGGCAGGTCGTCTGAGTTTATGTTATCTTCACGTTTTGTTCTGTTTCTGATATCATTCAAGCTAGAAAAATGTCTTTTAGATGAGAGGATCTGGTCGATTTGGTAGACCGCTGTTTATGAATGCGCTTATGAGGGATGTATGTGTTGACCACCATCAAGTTGACGAGTAGGGCTAGCTCAATGGTGCATGTCCCTTTGGTGTATGATGCATGGTTCAAGTAGTTTGGGGCGAATTGTGCTATGATGTGCCCTGCCAGTACTGCCAATTTTAGCATTGAAGCAGAACCCTCTAGAGTAAAGATCAAGCTTTTTTAGTGGTATAACTTTTTATTGTTCGCCAGACAAAGCCGTAGTAAAAATGATGTTTTCCAGGTTCAAGTTTTTTTAATTAAAAAAACACGAATGTTATAAAATTGTTTATATAAAAATTTTCTACACATATTTAGCAATTACATCTATTATATTTAACATAATATTTCTCGAACTTTCATTTTGAAAAATACATCAAAGTAAGCAATACATCAATACCTTTTCTCTATTTTGTTATTTACCGTATTGAATCATAATAATGATAATGTTTCAGGTGAAATGTGATTTTATCCACGTTTTAAGCTTAAAATACCCTAAACAACATTGAGATGATTTGAAAATTCGAATGAAAATAAAAGAAATAGCAGAAATAGTTATTTACGTCACAAGGGCGGTAAAAGAGTTGTTACAGTACGAGTTCGACGTTTAAGAATTTTGAACGAGTACGGTAACGATCATTTAACGTACGTGTAACGTACAACGTTTTATTTCATACTATATGGGACATTAATTCGATTTTTTCATTTAAAATTAAATTTTAAAGTAAAAACATAAGTTTGAAATTTAGAGAAAATCAATTCAAATAATTTTCAAATTATCAAGTTACCCTAGTTATTTTTTTTTGTTTGGTTTTACAGTCTTCTCTACTGTAATAGCTCGTTTTCCGGACACTTTTGTTCTCTGACGTAATGATTCATTTCCCGGGCTGAAATCAATCACGTAAACATTGATTTTCGGTATAGTATGAAATAATAGTTATTTACGTCACAAGGGCGGTAAAAGAGTTGTTACAGTACGAGTTCGACGTTTAAGAATTTTGAACGAGTACGGTAACGATCATTTAACGTACGTGTAACGTACAACGTTTTATTTCATACTATATGGGACATTAATTCGATTTTTTCATTTAAAATTAAATTTTAAAGTAAAAACATAAGTTTGAAATTTAGAGAAAATCAATTCAAATAATTTTCAAATTATCAAGTTACCCTAGTTATTTTTTTTGTTTGGTTTTACAGTCTTCTCTACTGTAATAGCTCGTTTTCCGGACACTTTTGTTCTCTGACGTAATGATTCATTTCCCGGGCTGAAATCAATCACGTAAACATTGATTTTCGGTATAGTATGAAATAAAAGCATTTCCTAAAGTTCACTAAGTCCACTAGTTACTTCAGTCCAAAAGGATCAAAGTATGTATTGCAATCCTAACAAGAATGACCAACAATTTTGAAGTTTCAAAACCTCTTTTCTCGATGTTTTAAAAGTCCGGAAAAGCAAGAAAAAACGTCGTTCGTTTGTCTGTATCCATTGCATCTCGAGAAAGGCTTGTCCGAATTGGAATTTTCTTGGTCAATTTTTTCTTTGGTCAAAGTTAAGAATTTAAAAGCTTTTGAAACCTGAACATCAAGAGGTATGTTCCTATATCTGCCGTATGAAATTTAGAAGCAAAGTCGTTTATCAACCATCCCCAAGCAGTTCAGTCTAAAGCTTGTTTTTTTAGGTTAATTTCGATGGAAAGATTTATTTAATAGGAGTGATTTATATTGCTCATTTTAAATCTGGTTGTCATTCTGAACTAGATGAACTTTTTGGTCATATAACGTGTAGATATATTAATTATCATCACTGGTTATTTCAACCGTAAGTATATCAACTTGCCCCACTAGTTCGATTCTTGATTTGAAAAATCCGATTGATTCGTTTTTCCTACCTATATGTATATACAATACCATTTCAACTCATTTTTGCCTTACAGGCACAACTTTGTTGGATCTTCTCATCACTAATCTCAAAACTATTTCTTTCTTCAATTAGGTGTCATTTGCAGGAGTTACTGACTATGAGTGTGAGGAGGTTGCAGACGAGACTAAGGTCTCTTTTCTTGATTTTAAGGCTCTGGATATGGGGTTCTTGAAGGTTACTATCGAATGCTTGGCTTAAAAGGAGTTCAGAATACTTCGTGACTCTAAGTTTGAAATATTGAGAAAATAGTGCGATCCGTGCATTCCCGAATATTTTCTAAATCATTTAATTACAATCAATTTACACCCGAAGATTTAAATGATTATTTCTGCGCATCCTCTTCCTCAAGGACGAACCTACATAATCAGTTTTCTTCTCCTGGTAGGAATGCGTTTACTTTCACAGTTATTTCTGATGAGGTTGTCAAAGCAACAATTCCCCGAGTTAAACGTAACGCACTTGGTCCTGACAATGTTAATTTAAAGTTTTTGAAAATATTACTCACATGTATTTTGCCTTACATTATAAATTTATTTAATTCATTTATTCAATCATCAATATATTCTTTGAGCTGGAAATGTGCGAATATTTTACCTATCCCTAAATGTACCTAGATATTAAGCGAACACAACTAGATTATTTAAAAAAATACTTATCTACAACAACCGATTCAAACACGAAAACAAAACGCAACGTAAATCATTGATGATTATTTCGGGTGTCAAAAAAAATGTAAATGTATTGATTACAGATTTACATAGTTCATTAATGAAGCTTATTAAACACAATGATGTTCAACAATATTATCTATTAGATATTAATAAAATTTGAGTTTTAATAAAATGAAAATTGGATTGGCACGTACAATTAAATTCCGTTTAAAGATATTCCCAAATACGGTTCATTTATATGGTTTGACGCAAGAAGAGTTATCATCAGTTATTTTTCAGTACCAAATATTGAGATTGTTTGTTGGGTATACTCATTATCGAAAGCTTTTAAAATAGTTCTTAAAAATCAGATCGTTGGCCTCAAATCAGACCCCTTCCTTTTACCATTTTTATAAATGACATCAAGGAGGCCATTCAATTTTGTTCACTACGTGCTGACGATCTTCAAATTTACGTGGAAAGAAAGCTCTCGTATATTAAGCAGAGCCTTCTAGAGTATAGAGCCATAATCATTATGACGAATTTTTTAGAAGCTTTTTTAGTGGTATAACTTTTCACTAATTTCCATAGGAATCCATAGTAAAAATGGTGTTTTTTAGCTTCAAGTTTTTCGTTGAAAAAAGCAAAACTGTTACAAAATTTTTATACAAAAGTGTTCTACATATCTTTAGTAGCAATATATAGGAAGGGTTTATTGGTATTAAGTAAATATTAATTGCAGAAATATTAAAATTAAATTATTTCTAAAATATATTTCTCGAACTTTCATTTTGAAAAATACATCAAAGTTGGCTCTGACGAATTAAAATAATACTTGCTACATTTATCTTTAGTTTTACTAGTGTACGTTAGATGTCTCAGATTTATACAGAAAAATACGAAAAAAATTGTTTAGTCTCAAAATTATGACACGTTCTTAATATTTTGAGAATTTGTTTTGCTTTTCCTACAATTGTTGAACTTGAAATTTCCCCAGGTGGCAACTTTTCGTAGGTACGATTTTTCAAAATATTTACTGGCATCACTGCCATCTATGTACTGTATATTTACTTAATGCATACGATTTGTAGTAAGCTTTTCTTTTTTAATTTGACCAGAATGCTGTTGTTATGAACTTTTTTTTATATTTTGGTTTAGATAAATCAACTATCACAAGAAAATGAAAACGATTTACTTAAACGATATTCATGTATGTTGAAATTCAAACATTTATGAAAATATTTCAGAAATCATAATAGAGAATTTGTAACGTTTTCATTTACAAATTTGTCTTTGGATGATTTCCCATATGTTTTACGCGTTTTACTATGGAAATTTTGGTTTTTTCCTCGTTTCTAATTCCCTTATAAAAGCTTCGTTTTTTAGATTATGGCTTGTATAATCAAGGTTGCTTTGATATTAAGTTGTCGATTTTTAAAGTTAATGTTGATATATCGGGAATTTATCAATGATCTGGTAAAAATTTGCTTACCTTAAATGTTGCTAAAACACAATAAATTGTAATTTATAAATATTCCATTGATACTAATGTTCTTCCGTCCATATTGTTAAATGCGTTTATTATTGTTTTTTCGGATTCTGTACGTAATCTTGGCTTTCTTATCAAGAAAACGTTAACTTGGGATTGTCGTTTTAAGACCATCCTCAGAGGGTTTCTGGCTCTCTCCTTTTGCTGACTCTAGACTTAGGCCAAAATTATTCATTGCTTTCAATTTTCCCTATTTTCTTAACGGAGACATTGTTTTGTTTGGTGTGACCAAAAATTGTCAAAGAAGATTAACTCTGGCATTTAATACCTGTGCGCTAAGTGTATAATCTTCGTTAGTATGATCATATTTCACATGTAGTGAACTCTCTTAACTTATCGGCTGTAGCCTTACGACCTATCACAAATACATAGTAATCATTTTTGTTTACCTATTGATCCAGAAGCGCAAGCCCGATTTTTTTATTTAACAAAAATATTCTATATATTATTATTCCGAATAATTCGTCTCCCACAATTATAAGAGCTATTTATCAAGTTTCTAGCTTCCGCAGTAAAGTTTTTGAGTTTCTAATTACGCAGCATTAGAGTTTTGATACAGAGTTTTGTTGGTAGGTTGAGTAGCAAGTTTTATTTATGAATATTTTTATTCACTAGGTTAAAAAAAATTGAATTTGTGATTACTGATTACTAAGGAATTGTAATAGTGAGCCGTCACGACTCACACAATTTAATTAAATAAAACTAAATAAGAAATAATACAATATGCAGTTTACGGAACGTGTTGGTTAATTATCCTTTTTAATCGTTTTACGTTTTGACAATTTGCCCTTGGGTGCGGGTGGTGTTGATGGATAAACGACAAACAATGATAGTTGAAACAAACAAATTCCAACCACAACGACATTTTGGAAAGCAATTGTTGGATTATTTAACGCAAATCCATAAAGCATCCAAAGTATTGAAACTACTGCACCAGTAGCAATCATTGGCAATGGTAACCCATGTGTACTTTTATTAGTTGGTTTACGTGTTGATTGAGTTTGGGGCTCTAAGTTGAAGGTTGAGTTGGGAGATGACTTGGGGTTGAATTGAGGTTTATTAAGGGTATAGTTGCGGATTTATTTATGCAGTTGAGTTCGTTTACGCATGTATTTTCTCGGTCCACGTTGATTTAGGTATTATGTAGCGTGCTGAGTTTGGAATTGAGTTGAGGGCTGCATTTTTCGTCGAGCTGGGGTTGATCAGCGTTGTGTTGGCATTGAGCTGGGTTTCATTCAGCCGTTCAGTTGAAAATGTATCATCTAAGAATGTAGTTTTTCTACAGGGATTGGGCGTTTAGTTGGGAGTTGCGTTGAGAGTCTAGTTCTAGACCTAGGTTTTGAATCGATTTGATTTTGGGATTGGATTGGCCGTTGAGTCTGAAGCTGAATTGAGGGTTGAGATTTGGTTAGGGCTTAGCTGAGTTGAACTTGAGTTCAGTTTGAATAAGCTTGCGTTGGGAATAGATTGCGTTGCGATTGAGTTGGAGGTGACGATTGAGTTGAGAGGTTCAGTAGGGATTGATTTTAGAGTTGAGAGCACCTTATGGTGTTTCAGCCATTTATATTTTTACGATTGTACCTCAGTTGTCTATAGCTAGAATAGATTTTAATTTACAAAATTATCACACGTTTTGTAATATTTTGTAAATTTGTCATGCTTTTTTTACAATTAGCGAACTTCAAATTTATTTAGGTGATAATTTTTGGTTTGATTCTAACAAAATTGTGCTGTTGTTTATGTGATGTTTATTGGCTTTGTGAACACACGATTTGTAGTAAGCATTTATTTCAATTTGACCAGAATGCTGTTGTTTTGGATTTTTTTGTAGATTTTGGTTGGAATCAATCAATTATTACAAGAAAATGAAAACCATTTTTAAAGATGTCCATATATGTTGAAATTAAAATTTTTATGAAAATATCCCAGCGAACATAATTAAGAATTTGTACCATTTTCAATTAAAATTCCGCGTTTCTGATTCCTTTATAAAAGCTTAGTTTTTTACAATATGACTTTGTAACATCTCGGTTAAATTGAAGTCACCCAAATCGTTTTCTTATAAATTCTTCAACTCGCATAATAAGGCAACAATTCAAAAAGCTGAAACTTGCTCAATATTTCATAAACTAGAATTGCGTTTGCATCTGCTCGTTCAAAATAATATATATTTTTGTCCAAGTACACACATACATATGTAATGTATGTAGGTACTATACTTACGTTATTGCTTTTGGAAAATTGATTATTGATTTTTTTTAAGTCTGATATATTTTGATAATATAAAATGTTATGTACTCATCGTTTCTCTTCTCTTTGAACCATATTGCATTCTAAAATCTATAAGATACGATAAAGAAAAGACATTTTTTTTATTATTTATTTCGTATTCAATACGTATTCAATTTTGTATTTGTGAAATACAAATTTGGTTAACAACATGTTTTAAAGGAATATATAAATGCGGTCTTAAAAACTTATTTGGTGTATGGTTTTAATGCCTGGAAAAAGTTTAGTTTTGGTGGTGTTTAAAGTTTTTTTAAAAAGATGTTTTGGTTTTTATGCAATATTTTCTGAATCAACTTTTAGTTCATAAAAAATTGAGTACAGTACGAACCTGTATATTTTAATATAATGTTTAGTAAATTCAACATCATGAACAATTTTACTCTTTATCACGCCTGCCTGATTGTATCTAAATCAAACCATAAAATATATATTATTATTTGGTTGTACAAATTGAATATTCTCATTTGTTTTGGAAAGAATAAATAAGGCTTGTAATTCTAAATAAACTCATAAATAATGTTAAAAGTCAAAATTGATGTTTTTCCATCAGACATGTTCAGATCGAGTATAGAATCCGCGAGGATGAATCGAATACGGGATGAAAACTGCGTATACAAAAATAGGAAATATTTATTGCCTTGTAAATCAAAGTAGCTTAGAAAAGTATGATTTTCAAGTAATTTAGATTCCCGCTCAAACGCAACAATTTTTTCGCGATTGTAAAACTATTATCAGAGCCTTCTAGAGTATAGAGCCATAATCATTATGACGTATTTTTTAGAAGCTATTTTAGTGGTATAACTTTTCACTGATTTCCATAGGAATCCATAGTAAAAATGGTGTTTTTTAGCTTGAAGTTTTTCAATGAAAAAAGCAAAAATGTTACAAAATTTTTATACAAAAGTGTTCTACATATCTTTAGCAGCAATATACAAGAAGGGTATATTGGTATTAAGTAAATATTAATTGCAGAAATATTAAAATTAAATTATTTCTAAAATATATTTTTCGAAATTTTATTTTGAAAAATATATCAAAGTTGGCTCTGACGAATTAAAGTAATACTTGCTAAATTTATCTTTAGTTTTCCTAGTACACGTTAGATGTCTAAGCTTTGTACAGAAAAATACAAAAAAAAAATTATTTAATCCCAAAATTATGACACGTTCTTAATATTTTGAGAATGTGTTTTGCTTTTCATACAATTTTTGAACTTGAAATTTCCCCAGGTGACAATTTTTGGTACGATTTTTCAAAATTTTTAATGTCATCACTGCCATCTATGTAATGTATATTGGCTTAATGCACACGATTTGTAGTAAGCTTTTTTTGTCAATTTGACCAGAATGCTGTTGTTATGAACTTTTTTTATATTATGGTTTAAATAAATCAATTATTACAAGAAAATGAAAACGATTTACTTAAACGAGGTTTATATATGTCGAAATTCAACCATTTATGAAAATATTTCAGAAATCATAATTATGAATTTTCAACGTTTTCATTTACAAATTTGTCTTAGGAAAAAAAGTGATTTCCCATATGTTTTATGTGTTTTACTATGGAAATTTTGGTTTTTTCCTCGTTTCTAATTCCCTTATAAAAGCTTCGTTTTTTAGATTATGGCTTGTATAATCAAGGTTGCTTTGCTATTATGCATCAAGGGAGTAAAAGAGGAGATTACTGCTCGAGTGAAAAAATTACCTCCCGAGGCCGAACACCAACGTTAGGCAACTGTACATGATATTTTTTCTACGACGACTTCATTTTTATTAAAAATGTAATGTTTTGCCAAGTTGTTTTTAGCACTGACAGTTTTTTCGGATAAAAAAATTAACCTATGCGAAGTTTTTAAGTTGCTATCGAATTTTTCAATGAAAATTTGTTTTAAAATATATCAAAAATTCTGTGGTCTCAAATCATAATGGCTTAAGTATCAAATTCGCATTTTTCAGAAAAACGTTTTTGAATTTACTTAGCGTACAGCCTACAGCTATTGACAGTCTTAAGGAAAATTTCACTTTAAGAGCCGTTTTTTTAGTGAATTTTGGCATTAATCTTAAAAAAACACTTTTAATCTGTTAAAATAACTTTTAAATTTTCAGTTTCTGGTATAAAATCACTATTAAATTATTAACAATTACTTATAAAACATGTTTTTCGAAAAGATGTTGAATATATACAACTATTGATACTTTGCTATAATTATTAACATGTCTTTTTGTCACAGCTATTGACATATAAGATTTTACGGGGGCAATCGACTGGTGACCTTAAGTTTGACCTTGACATTTTTTTTCAAGGTTATTTGAAGGTCAACTCTTATTATTTTATAGAAAGCCTCATTTCTGACTCAGGGTTCTGAAAGAGCATACAATTTTACATTCAGACAAATACATACGCAGTTTTCGAATGATCAGCGGTCGTTTCAAGGTTAAATTACGAAATGATATGAAATAACCAGCAGATGTTGAATTTTAACGGGAAATGACTCAATTAACAATTGTTGACGTTAATACATAAGGTGCCGAGCTGGTGGCCTTGAGACTTACCGTGAAGGTAATTTAAAGGCCAACTTTTCGCTTTCTCATGTATTAAGTTATTTATAAATGAATTTTAGGTATCGCTCTTTAAAAAAAATCCATTATTAATTCACTCAATGTCCTTTTGTTATATACGAAGAGACATATTTTATTTTTTGGGATATTGCGTCCGGTGAAAGAAACAAAACAAAATATATTTTGGTTCTTTCCACAAAGAGAGATTAAAGAAAGAAACGAAAAATGAATTTAAACACTGTAATTTATATTTGTGGAAACTTCTAGAAAGTAAAGTCAACTCAAAGAACACAAAGGGAAGCGAAGTGAAATAGAAATCGATTTAATCCTTTTTTAAAGAACGGTAACACAAATTCATTTATAAACAACTAAATACCGGAGAAAGCGAAAAATCAAAAAAAAATCCAAATTATAAACCTTCCAATGCCCTTGACAATAAGGTATTTTCCAGCTATTTTCCAGATTAAAATGGAGCAGAATAAATAAAAGTTAAGTCAAAGATGTTTAACAGTTTTTAAGAACACTTGGGTTACTAGCGTTGAGACTAGTTAATTTGTTGGCATCAATGTCTTCAAGAACTTTAGTAAGTACTCATGGCCTGAATCTTATGTGACGTTAAAATTACCGGCAGATTTAATTATGGGAATTTATTTATTTTTATTATAAATTATAGAGGAAAAGTTAATGAATTTAACGAAAAAGGATTTGCTTGATCTTTATCTCAAAAAATGTTTCGGTGTGGTTTTGTTGAACCTTCGACGTTGCTTTCACA
This sequence comes from Tipula helvola, assembly GCA_963556165.1. Taxonomy (NCBI): domain Eukaryota; kingdom Metazoa; phylum Arthropoda; class Insecta; order Diptera; family Tipulidae; genus Tipula; species Tipula helvola. The sequence continues at coordinate 238,149,145 of OY744482.1, read as the reverse complement.
TTATTAAAGACGCCCTCTATCTCCAGAAAAGCTACCAAACAGAACTCTTTCGAGTGAATCAATTGTACGCACTAAGGCATACCGAGCTGTGTCCACAGATCTACCCTTAGTGTACGCATTCTGGGATAGTGCCTACTTACTGGGTCTTATTTTCTCTCTAATGTATACAATATACATCCAACAGCTTTCCAAGGTTTTAAAGAATAAGGATGATAGAGTTATTCATCTTAGGCCCTAAGATGCCAAAGAGCTTTTACCCGCTTCCGGGATAAAGGCTACAATAACCTCCGTCCAGTACCTACGGGTGTACTTAAAACAGCTTCAAACACCATTTGAGTATAGTTTCCAGATACGGAAGAATATTTACGGTTTTGAAGTTCCGTATATGGTTTAAAACTTTAAAACCTTCTAGTGCCCATAGGAGCCTTTTCCTGGTTACGATATCCTCTGTGCACACTGAAAGTGTTTCCTAATGATTACTATCAAAAATTATAGAAAGAATATAAAGACTTCCTATGTCATACAACAAATATCTGCACTGGGATCAGGGCTGTCGTTTTAAAAATTTAGAAAGTAGTATATTTCACATCGCCAGCGGAGTATTTTAAATAAAAGAGTAGTATACAGGAAAAACACAAAATATTGGGGTTTCTTTTATTTTTAAAACTAAAACAATACACATTTGTTGTGCTGATTAATTGCAAATAAATAAAATAAAGCAAAATACATATTCATTGTAAATAAATACACTAAAGCTAATTAAATACACATTCATTGTGATACATTTATATGTAAAAGTATAATGGTAGTAATAAAGGAACTTCATTTAGCCATAAGAATGGCATTAACTGTCGTCGTCAGTAATGAGTTTCTGGTTTTATTTTTTATTAAATTAACTTGCGAAAATAAGCGCTCAGCTGTTGCGCTACTGTGTGGAAAACTAAGAATAGACCCGATAAATGTTCGAAGTCGTGGGTACATAATTTCATTCATAGCATTTTTTCTATTAAACATGGAATTCCAAAATTCTTCGATGTTTTTATTGATGTCTTCCTCCGCATTTGGTTGATTGATAAGGCTGCGCCACTCATCATCCAAATCTTCAATGTTTTCCTCGTCGATTAAGTTTGGAAATAGCCGAATGAGTGGGGCAAGATTACCGGCTTTTTCTTTTAGATTTAAGATTTGCACAGCAATTAACGTCTCATCCTCAAACTGAATGCGACTGCTTATTTGCTTACACAGCTCGATGTAGTAATCACGACAGGCTGTTTTTATAGTTTGTATCGAATTTTCTGGAACTACCCTGCTATTAATAATTATATCAGCTTTTGCACCTATATAAATTTTGTCGTATTCCAAGAAACTATCGTAATTTGCAAAATTAGTGGTATCCAACGAAGCATCATTAATGAACTCCGGTTTAATGAAATTGGACAAAATGGTTTTAAAATAGGTTTTAATTGTTGGTAACAATATATGGATCCGCGGAGTTTCTGATTGATACTCAATATTAATTTTATTAGTTAATTTTAAAATATAACTAATAAAATAAAAATAAATTTTGGTTTCATCAGTCATTTCCGAGCTAATGTTTTGAGCCAAATCTGAATTTGAATCCAACTGGAAGGATATAAAGTAATGTTGAAGAGCAACCCACTGTTCAAGAATCCTGGATACAACAGCCTCTAAAGATAACCATCTTGTAGACGAAGTTTTTAATATTTTGTGTGTTTTTATGTTAAAATATTCTTGAAATTCTGTGTACTGGGATTGTCGCTTCGAACTATGCGAAAAAAATAAGTAAATATTTCGGGCCAATCTCTCCACGTTTTGCGGAATTTTTTTTGCAGCTGCAGATGAACATAAATGCAATGAATGGCACGTGCACCCCATCACATATAAGTTAGGCTGAAATTTCTTAAGAAGTGCTTTGACACCACCTTTATCGCCCATCATTACCGATGCATTGTCCGACGCAAAACCAATTAAATTACTTATAGGTACATTGGCTTCTTTGAAGTAGTTTATTATTGCGTTAGTAATTGAAATGGCATCGCAATTATTCAATTTGATAAGCCCAAAAAATCGATCACACACTTTCCCTATAGAAAAATGAAAATATCTCACGACTAAAACTAAGCATTTATTAACGCTAATATCCGTTGTTTCGTCTATAATGAGTGAAAACGTTTGTTCCCTCAAATGTTTAGCAATATTATTGCGGCCTTCATCTAATAGTAATAAATTGGTGGTTTCAGTAGCTTTGGTTTTGCCACATTTAAGTTCACTCACTATCGCCGAATCTGATGCTATAGACTTTATTAAAAGGATTAATGGAGTAATTAATATAAAAGGTAAATTATGTTCCAAAATAAACATAATTATGCGTAGTTCTGCCGTTTTAATTTGTGTAATTTTTTTCGTAAATTTAACGCTTGCCTCTGTATCAAAAATCGCAGGTTGGTTTTTCAACGTTTTAGTGATGTTCTTGTGGAAATCGGAATCACCGTGCCGTGAGATATGTACGATATTATTTGATAATATTTTATTACACAACTTACACTGTGGTTTTTCCAAACCATCCGGTCCAACAATTTTTTCTAACCATTTGTATTTTTGCAGCCAAGCTGGCCGAAACTTTTGTTTAGTTATCTTTTTTAATGAAATTGTATTTGCCTCATCGTTAATGGCATTACCATCATCTTGCAATGGCTCAACAGATTCACTAGATGTTAATGTTGCTACTAAATCATCGTCATCAATTTTTCTTTTTTTAAATGTTAATGGCGACGAGGACGTTGTTTTTAATTTTCCTGTCGCTACCGTTTCAGATGTAGAAACTGATAAAGAATTATTTATCGAAACCGCAGTTTTATTTTTATTGCATTTAATTATAAATCTATCCATTTGTATTTAATTTAATAATATAATATTTAAGGACTCACTAAATTATCACCAAATTGCTTAAAGTTTCTGCTTAACAATGAAATGTCAAAAATATTATTGCGCCGATTTTCATGTGTGAAACATTTATAGAAAAGGACAACCATAAAATTACAAATGATAACGAATCTAAAGTAGAAAACAGGAAGGTTATATATTTTATTTATTTACTAGAGAAGGAGACAACTAAATGATTTTACATGACATATAATGTAGATAGCTATACAATTTTGTATGTATAAATCAAATATTCCGTTAAAATATAAAGATGTGTATTAGTATGCATAATACGAAAGAGCAATAAAAAAAGCAAATGTTTAGTTGCAGGGGAGTATAAACATGATTTGCGGAGTAAAGTAGTATCAAAGTGATGAAAGTAGCAAAAAACTCCGATAGTAGTATCTTCGACAGCGCTGACTGGGATACAGATATAGTATACAAAACGAAATAGTAAAACATAAAAAAAATATTTCTGTACCCCCAGCTGCGAACATTTCCTTTGTATGACATAGGAAGTTTTTATATTATTTTTATAATTTTTGTTACTAAGCACCATGAGGTCATCAAAGCTCTCTGGGATGTGAGTCTCGGAGAGAAGCCCCAAAGGCTCTCCACTAGAAGTTTTCCACGACCCGTCCGATTTAATAAAAAAACTGGGACTGATTGTACTTTTGGAAATACTTTTAATAAGGCGAGAGGTTCGGATACCTCTTACATTTTATCGCAGAAGAGTCTTCAGTACCTCCTTTGTGCCTTCCTTAATTCTCTCTTATAAATTCTAAGTTCCTCCTTATAGGTGTTACAATCCTCAGCCTCCCTAGTACTCTTACCTTTGTTAAAGGATGTCCTACAAGCCTTATGAAAGGTCCCCAGACCACCATACTGGTTTTACTTTCCCCTAAGGTTAGCCAATGGGCAAGCAGCACTATAGTGACGCTATTCACCAAGTTCGCTAGTTTCCTTACAGTGCCGGGGTCTCCTGGGCCCTCGACGGCAAAAATCCCTCCATTAATTCTCCATAATTACACCGGGTTGTCCTTATAGGGTTCCTGAATGCTTTTCGAGTAGCACTGTGAACATCGAGGCTATAGGCTAAATATCAGAAAATGAGTTTGCCTTATCCACCGTCCATTTTTTAACCATATGAAACATATTATTTGAGACGAGGGTCACATATAGCACATGGCATATTACTTACTAAAAGGTTAGTATTCATCAAATAATCAAAAAGTGGCTCACAGCTTTCATTGATATCCATCGCTCCCCAGATGATGCGCATTAGAATCAACTCCAAGTACCACAACGATCTGCTTTTGTTCTGCTTCGAGGATCAGCTCCTCCAGGTTATCCGGTGGAACCTTCTTACATACATGTAAGTATATCTAGCTACATGTAGGCTGAAAACAGCCAGAATCTGCAAGTGCCTACCTCCAGGCTGACTGCAGTTGGATCATCTTTGCTGTATTGAGGAAGTAGGAAAAGATTTAAATTATTTTTCCTCAGAAGACAAGATCTGATCTTCAAAGAATTACTATAGGATAGAATTTTTTATCTTTTGGTTCGGAGGCCACAGATCGTTTTATTGTGAGTCCAGAGTTCCCGGATTAATACCGCGTCCTCAGCCGAACTTATCATTCTGAGGAGGAGCGCTGCCGAATCAGTCTTAGAATTTTGAAGGTTTATCTAAATTATCCAAAGCATAACCATTTGACATTTACTTCCCTCTTTATATTTCCTCCTACCGCAGGCTAATAGTAACTACCGGTAGTTCGGGGTGCGCCGGCGTTGCTCGTCTCGCTACCCCACGTACCACACGTAGTGACCTTGCCAGCGCCCTCTCTCCTGGACAAGCTGCCAACATCCCCTTCTCCAAGTGAATCAGCCCTAAGCCTAGTTACTGGACTCACTAACCTGGGCTATATGAGGCTTGGGCGGTTTGCCACCATTGCCAGATTGGCCTCTTGTAAGAGTTTCCGAACCATCTTTCTTGTACACACTGAGGGTGGTTGACCCGAAACCGAAGTTAATTACTCCCCTTGTTTTATCCAGTAGGAAAAGGGACTCCTTATTAATTGTCATTATAAATAACCTTGAGCCTCCTTTCGCTTCCTCCTGCTTAACGATCTCTAATTTTTTTAACTGGTGTAGTGTAATGCAATGTAACTTGTCGGTGTTTCTATACGTCTATGGCTCCCGGTGTATTAGATAGCTTCATTTGCAATTTTTTCAAATTTCAAGGTGCTATTTCATTATTGCGACGATCACCCACGGTTTCATGCCACATGGAGTAGAACAGTTGGTTAGTATGGCAATTTTGGACCATAAAGTTATATGGCCATAGCAACTGCTTATAAAAAGAAACATTTGTCACAGGCATCGGCAAAGATTGATGCAAGTCGAAGGTATACAATTTCAATAAGTTATCTCTTACCTTAACTTCTGTCGTAGCCTTTCCTTTTATAACCGGTATCGGCATCTACTTACATATGTGATGTTGACTTTATCTTATTAATAAAGTAGCGTCGTGTTTTGCGCAACAAAAATTTCAATTTAACTTTAACCACGTTAGATCTGGAGCTAGATATTACTTTGAAGTGTTTTGCTTAGTATAGTGGCTTTGGCTTTCTTAAGCGAGGTAAGAACTAATAAGAACTTTCATGATATTAATTACAATATTGCGACTTGCTGGAGTGTGTTTCCTCAAACTAATACCCAATTGTTGATTCAGGTGAATTTAATTTTGTTTCTACAATAACTCTTAAAAATGTATCAGTTTCACTGCATGTCCTCAGGAATAACTTCTTGCAATAAACGAGAAGATTTTGAAACGAGAACCGCAAACTTTTTGTGAACAACTTCAATGAATCCGACAGTAAGTGCAAAGTACGCATAAATGTATGTATATATGCATTATATTCCTGAAAATATGCATTACTGTAACATTTTTATATTAATCATAATTATAAATAAAGATTTGGTATATAGTTCATCTAAAAATCCTGAAACTTATTGCAATAGTTACTTGTTTCTAGAGTGCAAAGAACTATTTTATAGCTCGAGCAAAGTGATTAATAAAATGCTTTAAAATATCCTGTTCTAAAATATTCTGTCGGTATTGAAATATGTCGCCTCGACCGGTTTCTCTTATCAATTTATTATTACTGCAAATTTGATTTCAAATCCTAAAGCAATTGTCTTAATTTAATATATTTACAGGTGCGAAAATCGGACAATGACGCAATATGGGCCCATGCATTTGAAGTCTCTGGATTTTTATTTTTTGTCGGGCCAATGACGGTGATTTGTGTTCTTTATGTTTTGATTGGAATAAAATTACGTCAAAGTAAATTGTTACAAGGTGTTAAAAGAAAAGGCAGCGAATTAGATAAGAACAATGAAAAACGCACAGGCCAATCAAGAGTTATACGAATGCTGGGTAAACACATTATTACATTTTAATTATTATACAATAGTAGCTGTACCAAAGCCAACAAAAATTTTATGGCTAAACAAGCCGATTTGTTACTCTCATAAAGCATATATACCATCAAAGAAAAGTACCCACTATTTATCGGTCTTAGTGCTAAAATCAAACGGGAAAACAAATTTGAATATTTACATAATGGTTTATTGATTTAAAAGAAAATGGCTACTTCTTTTATAAGCTAAGTATCGCTACAATTCGGCTTGTATAGTCACTGATGTTGGTTTTGTCTATATTTACATATTTTAAACAATGGTTTATTTTTAGTTGCTGTTGCAGTTGCCTTCTTCTTATGTTGGGCACCTTTTCACGCACAACGATTGATGGCTGTTTATGGAGCAATGCAAGATTCTTCAAACGAACTATTCGGACAAGTTTATCTCGCACTAACATATATATCAGGAATTTTATATTTTTTATCAACATGTATTAATCCATTACTGTACAGTATAATGAGTCATAAATTTCGAGATGCTTTTAAGGTAAGGAACATAGAACAATTTTCCTCTTTCTGTTATAAATAATTTAATTGTTTTAGTCTTGAGTTTTATTTTGGGAAAAACAAAATTCAATTTATATTGTTAAATGAAAGTTTCCAAAATCAATTTTTATTATTTATTAATAAAAATTTTAATCAAGATACATTTGTAATTGTAATGGGTGAAATTTATTAGTCTACTATCCGCTGTGTATGAGTAGAGAATTTAGTATGAATCAATACTATTTGAAATTCTTCATAAACATAATTAAGAACAGGCGGGGGTTCCTACTCATCAAAATATGAAAAGAATTTCGATAATATCAAAAACTCAAAAACTGTTTTAAGTACGTCATTTAGAAAACGCGACAACATTGTTTTTATGGCATGTATGTAATGTATGTATATACATAGTTGTATGGAAAAAATTAAATTTTTTGAAAAAAAGTTGATAAATTAACAGAAGTTTTGGGAACCTATGTTCGACGAAAATAGTTCTAACGTAAGATTTTGAGAGGATATAGCCTGTTAGCAAAAATAATGTATTGTATTATTTGGGAGTCAATTTTGCGGATTGATTATTGAAGCTTATAAAGTTAATCGGATTTAAATCAAAAACGGTATATAAATTAAATTTATGAATAACGGGAAATGCTAACAAATATTATTTATTTATTTTTTATTTTATTCATTACATTAACAAGTAATATTAATACAAAAAAAAACACTCTAGTATAAACTGGTAAAGACTTACAAGCAATAAAATGTATTGAATAAAATTTAATAAACCAACGGTCTAGTGTTAAATGTTCCAACATTAATAATAATTATAATAAATACTGCAAGTGAGAGGGGTTTTGTTCTGCAATTACAAAATAGTAACAAATTGAAGGAAAAAAACTTAATCAATAACATTCCAAAAAAATAAAAAAATTATAAGATAATTTCAAACAACGAATCTACATTGCTGACAGTAAGTAACCAGTATATTAGTGGCTTGGAAAAACGTGACAGAGTAGTACAGTTTGAAATGCTAGCAGGTAACTTGTTGAAAGTTAGTTATTAATCTAATAAAAAGTTTCTGGGGAATCACAATACGTCTAACTGTATTAAAATAAGTTCAATCCCAGCGAGATAAGCCATACAGCAATTTTGAATCAGTTAACCAAAAATACAAAAAAGTCGTGACTTTATGGGGGCACAACTTTCTTAAAACAATGTCCTCAAAGACATTCGCAGTTTATCTTTAAGAATTTCCACATGGCCTTTCTAATTCAATTTATAATCCAGTAGTAACCCTAAGTATTTAAAATTAGGAACTGACTCGATAACAAAACAAGTAGATTCACAGCAGTCATTTGTATGATTAGGATCAAGTATAATTTCATTACAAACTCTATTTCCCGTTAGACTAAAATTAGTTAGTTTAGTTTTATCACTGATTATCATATGATGAGCATCAAACCATAATCTGAGCATCCCCATATCAATAATTATTTGGTTTAAAAGATGTTGTTCAGAGTTTGCACAGCAGCTTTCACCCATCTACAAAAGCTACTATTTTACCATTCAATGGAGAAAATTGAATTAAGATAGATAAAAAATAAAAGAGGTCCTAAAACAGATCCTTGAGGAACTCCAATTTTGAATTTGATGTCACGCGACATACTTAAAATATTCCCAATCTTGACTTTTTGTGATATGTTGTTTAGATATGATGTAAGCCATTTATTAATATGTCCTCTTATACCAGCCTCATATAATTTTTGCTTTAATAAATTGTGGTCAACCATAACAAAAGCTTTAGTTATGTCTATAGAAACTCCTGTTAGTAATTGGCCATCGTTTATTCCTTGATAGACATTATTTAAAAAAAAAACAAGTAGAGTATTTTCAGTAGACACACCTTCTTTAAAACCAAATTGCGAATTATTAAAAAAAAAATTTGAATTTAAGAAATTTAGAATATGTGTTTTAACAGCTTTTCAAAGATCTTAGAAAATACTGACAAAAGAGAAATCGGCCGATTATTAGCACATACTAATTTGTTTCCTTTTTTAAAAATTGGAATGACAACAATCAATTTTAATCTGTCTGGAAAAATTCCCTTGTCAAATATTTTAAAAAGCAATTATTTTAAAAATTTCTGAAGCATAGAAAGGTGAAAAATTAAAACTATTAAGCTCAACTATTCTGAGGAAATAAAATTGGTCCTGCTAAACCGCTGATTTAGTTGAGATGTTATGGAGGTAAAATATTCATTTAAATTATTGGCTATAGTAACAGGATTATTTATTATATTTCCATCAAGAGTTCGAATTTCAGTTATAGTGCGGTTTGATTTTTTATTAATAATTAATTCATTCACGGTTTGCCATTGATGTTTCAAATTACATTTGTTAGTTTCGAACTTGTTGAGATAAAAAGCATTCTTGGTCTCTTCTATTATTCTTCTCGCAAATTTAGAGTACCTTTTAACGTATATCTTAAAACGATCATTACTAGGATGTTTTCTTAAAGATTTCACAAGCTTATTGTTTTATTAACGATTTTTAATACATTATCATTCATCCACGGTTTCAGTTTTGACGTAGGACTACGTCTTTGTTTTCATTATATATGGGGGGTAAACCAAAATTTTAATGTGATGACGCGCGTCACGGAATTGACGTATTTACGAAATTTATTTGATTAAAGCAATGCCTCTGGATAAATATAAATGTAATGTTTTGAAAACTGTAAAAATCAAACCAAATTAAATAAAAATTTTTGGATTGAAAAGTTAAAAAAACAAATTATTAATATGTATTTTAATTTCAATTTTAATTAAATAGTCATGAACTTGATCAAACATGCCGCACGCCATATTGATTTAAACTTAAAGCTATAAAATAAAAATAAAAAAGTTCAAAATTTTTTTATTTTCATTATGTTAAATATTGCGTTAATTTTTTGAATTTATATGCTGTATAACCTATGCAACCCTAGAAAAATGTATAGTCGCCAGGATCAGGCCGAAAAATGTTTAGGTTTTTGAGTTATGGGACTTCAAAGTTTCCAAGTGACGGGAAACTAATTAGATTAATACGTCATTTGAATCGTCAATATTTAAAAATAAATTGTATCTAGTATGCTTTTGTTAATAGCAAGATATTCCCATTTCTGTGTCATTGATATAGAGCTGTTTCCCCTAAATATTTTGACAGCTAAATTCACCGAAGCTGCAGGCCAAACATTTAAGAATTATTGCTGTGGGACAAACAAATAGGATCCACTGATGGTAAAACAATACCAAATTATTTTGAAAACGTTTCTAAAGTTAAGCATATTGTACAAATTTAATTTTGTTGCTTTAATACAGAAAATAAGAAAACATATTTATGTTTGGCCTACACCGTTAGTGGTCAATTTACTTCATTTGACATATAACTCGACATCTTTCGATTCGAAACACACGCTTTTTCACAAAAATTTAAATTTATTTAATTTAATTTAAACAATTTTTAAGTTTAAAAACACTTTCTTTATTTGTGAAATTATTATATTTTTATTTACACACTACTAGTTTCGAACATAATTGTTCATCATCAGGTAGTTTTTAAAACTGAACCCGGTTCAGTTTTAAAAACTACCTGATGATGAACAATTATGTTCGAAACTAGTAGTGTGTAAATAAAAATATAATAATTTCACAAATAAAGAAAGTGTTTTTAAACTTAAAAATTGTTTAAATTAAATTAAATAAATTTTCATTTGACGTTTGAGGAAACAGCTCTATTTCTGTGACGTTTTATTGACATTTTGTGACATTTTAATGATTGAAATTTCAACGATATATTGATCGATACATTATTTGTGAATTGCTTTATTAAAATCGGGTTTAAAGGTATTATTTCTGAGTAATAAATTCTCGTAGTATAAGGTCGTATGTAAATCTTAATAGCAAATTGTCTCATTTGTTAAGGTCTCACAGAATACTATAACTTAGAATAGTTTTTATAATTTTTTGAATTTGACAACTCAAAAGCTGTGATTTGGCGGCATGAGAGTAGAAAATTTATATTGTCGTGACCAATTGTGATATTGGGGAACAGGACTCCAAATTTAAGAAAATACCTGTGCAAAACTAACAGCAAATGGTTGTAAAATATAAATGGTTGGTTTGGTGATCTTTAACGGACGCTTTGTGGGAAGAGTGTTGTACGAGGAGCCGGATAGCCCCCAATTTTTTATTTTTGTTTTAGAACGGCATTTCATTGTGATATAACGAATTGAGAAATATAAAATTTAGTATTTACGATGTTAGAAATTGTCTGATTTAATATAAAATGTTTTCGGCTTTTTATAGACAACATACTATTTGTAATGACATACTCATTATTTTCGATTTGGCAAATCAGAAAAATAATGGAGTCATACTCCTAATATATCTACCAGCAAAAGTAGAAAATATTCATCCCCTCCCCCTTTTCTTTCCCGCAGAGTCAATACAAAGTGTATCAACTCTCAAAAATGAGAAATCTCTTTGAGATTTTGTGTTGGTAATTCGGTTTCGTACAGAAAAGTAAGGTCTACTCATCATATGGGCTATACGCAGCATGAAAAATGTTTACAAAATAATTAAAACCAAAAGAATTTTATATATCTTAGAAAAGCGGAGGTTTGGAGACGTAGGTCTTATCCTCTGAGGTCTAAGGTATAAAACGAGCAACATTACGTTGAGAAAATTGTTTACCCACAAAATTGGGTCTGCAAGGTTGCCGAAGCATCTAGTGTTTGTACAGTTAGTAAACTTTACCCCAAATATTTTTAATTATTTTTGTTTCTAGATAAAGTTATTTCCTATAAATATTCGCAAAGAAGAGGTTTGGGGTGGCACCCGCCGTCTTCTAAAATATTAAACGAATTAAAAATAACATTAGCTGCGTTTTTCTATTAGATTGCTGCTCGAGATCGCGATAAACTTTTTTCGATTTTTACAGTCCAATTGAAATTATTTGAATATTTAATCATTAAATGTGATAGATTTAATGTTAAACTACATAAACTAATTCATTGACTTAAATCATAATTTTTAATAAAATTTATATTTTCGAGTTCGCAACAATTCTATGTCTTGGTTTCGACCGCAAAGTTCGTTGTTATTTTAACAACGGGAAATATTATTTTTTTGCGGTTGTATCGATGTTTCTTTTGTAAATGGATTTGTAATGCAATTACAATTGTAATTGTATTAAACCTCAAAACTTATAAATACATATACAAATGAAATATCGACACAATCGTAAAAATAAAAAAATTTCCCGTTGTTAAAATAACAACGAACTTTGCGGTCGAAACCAAGACTTAGGTTTTATGTAGGACACAACAGAGTTTCTGAAATTTGAAAATAAATTATGAACTGATGGAAGAGGGAAATTTTTTTAGTACACATCTAGTAGTTCATTTCTATTTTTTTTTCAAATGTCAAAAAACCTTGACAAAAATTATTTATTTTGATTGTAGAAGAGCAGAAGACACAACAATACACGATGAAAAGAAGACACAAAGTAATTACAATGAAAATAATTTGTAAATACAGGTAGCCCGTAAGTACATAACTCGTATAACACGGTGATTACGTTCCACCAAAACAACGTACTAACCAAAAGTGTGATATACCAGTGGTCACTGGCCGCTTGTTGTATTATTGTTGCGATATACCGGTGGTGCACTGGCAACTGGGAGTGTTTTTCATCGTGGCGTACCGGTGGTGCACCGGCAGGGAGGATGTTAATTATGACGTTTCTAAAATTTGACCTTGTAGGTTATTTTAAATGGGTGGTATGAGATTTGCCTCGAGAACCGCAGCGGGTCATAAGGCTTCCAAGCACGCATTGAGTTGAGTGTGAACGACTTCAACTCTTTCATTGATATAGCAATAATGTCCGCACATTTCATAATGGGAAATTCTTTCCAATCCTTGGACTCAGACATATTTTTATCAGATTCCAACAAAAATTGATTTTCATATTATTGAAAATTATTGAGGTATAAAACTCTGTACTAAAAAAAACAGCAAAAATTTCCCAGTATTTTTCCCTGTATTTATCGCGATCTCGAGCAGCAATATAATAGAAAAACGCAGCTATTGAAAGAATTGTTACATTTTAACGAAAATACTTTAACATGTGTGGTACTCTTAGAATAAGCGAGCTATTTTAACTCCTTGATCTGTGTCTGCAAAGTTGACGAAGCAATTAGTACTACCAGTTAGTAAATTTGTTAAATGTAATAACGTCTTTTGGCATTTTCGGTATAGCTGAAATTAAACCCCATTTCAAAAATACCTAATACTGAAAATAAGCTCCAAAATCTGGCGATTTTTTCAAATTCTTAAAATACCCTATGCTATACAAATTTTTGGAGCGTTGTTTTATTTTTATTTTTTAGGAAATGCATTATGAGTTAAGGTGTTATTGCCATACGTCAAACAATCAAACTGTGATTTTTAACAGTTGCTTCCCATTAATCAAGGTAACTATTGAGTTTCAAAATACATTTTTCAACAACATTAGCTTTCTTATTAAAAAAAATGTGGAAAGCCATTACAGGATGTAATCGCATTACCAGTATCTCAACAATGTCATGCTGGTAAATAATTCCACTGTATTCCGGATTATTCCACTTGAAGACTTTAATTTTTTATTTTTTTTTTTTATACTTGTCGAAGATAATAATATTATACGTGTTTTTTTCTATCTTCGCTTGCCTCTTATGCGATGTTTTAATTTTGAAACTTTCCGAACTAAAATTTTTGCTTCCATAAAGTGTTGTATTCTGGGCGGGTTTAATACAGCGCGGCGATTGCTGCAATGTAGCGATAAATTTTCCATAGCTGGTTTTCAAAATTAAAAGGCTTGTTGCAATTTTAGGCATACTTTTCGTCAATGGGCACCTTCAATACCTAGCATCGATCTAAAATTCCTTCATCGCATTTATTTAGTTTGATTTGCGGTGCAGCAGAAATAATTGAGAGAAATATAATGTATTTTTGATTTTTTGACTATGGAAAATGAGTATTAGATTGTTTTACTAAGACTGCGTCCGAAACCTATAATAAATATTTTTTAGTACAGATTTTTGCAATTTATTTGAAAGAAATTCCCCTGCATTCACAATTTTGTATTATGCTGTCCGAACAGTGTAATAATTTGTTGGCATATATCCCCCCCCCCCCCCCCCCCTCAAATGTTTCTTGGACAAAACTTTACCTTTTGACAGTACAACTTTATGTTATTTTCTTATTCATAAATTTTAATTTATTTATATTTTAATTTTAAAACTACAAGTAGATACTTTTAAATAAAACCTCCCTGGTCCAGATTTTACCATTTTGTTCGTGTTTTTTGGCCATTACGATTTACATGTTAGAAATAAGGAAGTTTATGGCTGTAAAAAACAAATTCAATTTTTGTGTGTTCTAACCATTACAAGCAGTTCGTCTTCATAGTGAAATAAAAGAGTTTATAAAATATATCTGGGCATAAAATAAAATATGGAACCAGTAATCCTTTTGCTGATTTTGTATTATTATTGGCTTTGTATACATCAGCGTCAGCCATTGCCAATTTCCCTTATACACAGCAAAGTCAAAACCCAATCATTAGACAAATTTTGGGATACGATGATCGTGAAACTCGAGAGCAATTAAGAGTTTCAGCAAACGCGTTTAGGGAAATCGTTTGGTTTTTGGACAAAAAATATCATGGATGGTCCCCAGAGCTCGAGCTGATGGCATTTCTATTCTAGCTAGCTAGCTAGTGGCATCATCTACAGAATGATCGGGGCTATAATGGATATACCCATAGGTCAACTAGTAATGGCATTGGCTCGATTTTACGTTCAACAAAATAGTGCCAAATGAATTCGATTACCGAATTGCCAGATATATATATATATATATATATATATATATATATATATATATATATATATATATATATATATATACATACATATATAGGATGTAGATTTGGAAGGCGTGCTGTAACATCGATTTTTATTGATTGCGTTGCCGGAGTAATTGATGTGATGCTTATTAAAATAACCTGCCCTACACATCTAGGCGACCAATATAAATACCGGAAACTGGGTTATTCCGTACAATGCTAAGCGGTATGTGATGCCAATTTCCGGTTTCTAGATTTGATTGTTGGATACATAAGTTCGGTTCACGATACTCGTATATTATATAATAGTCCAATCTATAAAAATAAATTGTAGCATCTATACCATCAGGGTTCTGTTAGGTGATGGAAGAAACACATCAAGAGGAAAACTGCTATTGAATGTCCTTGGGCTTGTACTCGCAGGCGGAGCATTTTCAATAAGCAGCTCGAACTGAAAATTGAAAACTGCATCAAGACCATGGTTGCTTGTTGTGCTTTCCAAAATATTTGTATTGTTGCAAACGACACCACAACACATTTTTTATGAAAATTTTAATGCCATTTTAGAAGAAAGTGAAGCTTCATTTAGGCAGAGAATGGCCGAAAATTTATAAAAAAGAGGAGTATTTAATTAAATAAAATGGATTCAAACTTTATTACTTTATATACTATACTTAGGCCAAAGTTTTATTAACCCATTTGTTCCCACACCAATAACAAATTATGTACAATATTTGTACTTCAAATATTTTATAACACTGAAAATCCTTTCTCGAAATGGATTTTTTTTTAAATATGATAATCACACTCAAAACCATATATAACGGTAAAATACAAATCGAAATTTGACATTAAATACCGCTGTAGTAGCGTCGTAAAGTTAATGATTTTTCTGTACCCGTATAGGTACAATGGGATCAAATGGGTTAATGCCAAGATGTCCGCCGATTGATCCATTATGGACTCCAATTAACACTTCCGGAATTCTGCATTTTGGTAACACGGTCTGCATTCGCGTAGTTTTGCCATCCACACTTCCCAAAGCTCGTTTCAGCACACCGTTCTCCATCTTCAATGAGTCTCACTGTCCCCAGTAGCTTTTTAGCGTCGGATATCTCGTGCCATGTAGGTTAAAATCCTTTCCTGATCCAAGCTCTTACTGGAGCGAGCGTTGGATCTTTCTCCTGCTCTTCGTTGACATTCTTCGTGGCCCACCCTTCCGGCACCTCTATGCCAATCCGGTTAAGGCTATTGATGCCTCCCTTTTCCTTAATTTTGCTGCATTTTCCACATCTTGGTGCACAATACCTTTCCTGTGTTCGATGCTTTTGCTATTCGAGAGGTCTCCTCCAAAGTTGATAGCCATTATTGGCTCTTTTTTGCTCGACTGGTATGATGTACGAGGATATTGCTCTGTTGGCTTTACTCTTGGAGCTCGGCATGCTCTGGCAAAGTGTCTTCGTCGATTGTATCTGTAGCACCTTGGTTCG
Source organism: Tipula helvola (assembly GCA_963556165.1). Taxonomy (NCBI): domain Eukaryota; kingdom Metazoa; phylum Arthropoda; class Insecta; order Diptera; family Tipulidae; genus Tipula; species Tipula helvola. Next base: position 238,132,816 of record OY744482.1, on the reverse strand, counting down.
GGTACTGCTGCTGTGGTTCTCGAACTCTCTTCCTTAAATGCTATTAAAGACTCCTTGATCATAGCCTGAATTTGACTCACGTCTGCAGCCTCCGATTTCTTTAATCTAGTAGTTGCCGAATAGAGCGTCTGCTTTGCGGCCTCATATTCCAATGCAAGTATAAGAGCTTCACTTGGCGTAGCTCGCTTAGCCGTTGTCCGGAGACGTAACTTCAGCCTATAACCTCGTACTGCATTGATGAATGCATCCACAGCCAAACTGTCTACAATATTCGCGGAAGCTGTGTCATTTGCTAGCCTTGCAAGCCGTGTGATTTCTGCTTCCAATTGTTGTAGACTTTCACCTTTGGCTTGCCTGCGGTTTTGTAGGTATCTTGTGAAGCTCCTGTAAATGGGAGTTTCCGTATCGTAACTTCAATGCGTTCATCAGTTGCTCACAGTTCCTTTGGGATTCCGGTACACTCTGAATGGTATCTGCTGATTTACCCCTTAATATGAATGTGAATTTCTTCCTAAACTTTCCTAAAATCACAAAAACAACTAATTTTGCGAATGTATGAGTAAAACTGCGCATTAACGAATAAATTATACATTACGCATTAAGTAATGGAAATTAAAATGTTTGTATTGAAACGTCTAGATATTATCATGTATGTACCAGTTTTTAAATATAGTTAGCTTATAAGTGAAAAACGATTTTCTCCAAACTAACAGAAAACCATCATCATTTGAAAAGTTATAGAGACTAAGGGTGTTTAGTATAGCAAAATCATATACGGTCACTGTTTATGTCTTATGTAAATTTTCCCAAACGTTTTCCGCGATTTTTATTTGATATAAATTTCATAAATAAATTCATAAATAATTTTAAATTTAATTGATTTACCGATTATTTTTAAATTTTTCTGCGTATCGCAAATACTTATGCATCAAAAATATGAATCACAAATATTTATTTATTTATTTATTTATTAACCAACAGCATGTACATGCAAAAATGGCTTACATTATTAAAAATATTATAAAAAGTTAAACAAGTTTATACAATACAAGATAAGGTTATAACGACATCAATAGATCTAACATTTAAAACAAAAGTCTAGCAATTCGTTTTTTAAACCCATCTCTGGAAATATTAAAATCGAAACAATCCGCTACGGTGTTGAGGTTTCGTAGTTGCTACTTGCAGTCGGAATATGAAGAAGTTCCCGGGGGCGTAAGCTGCGCTGAGGAGCATAAATATTAAAGTATAAAAGAATATCGGAGCAGTCTATTTTACCACAAATGATGTCCCGTGCAAATGTGGCACTTGCGCATGTACGTCTAGCACTTAAAGATGGAGATCCAGAAAACGGCATCGGTCTATATATGGCGATAGTCTGAAACCATTGTCCCGCTCGAGAGACGGTAATTTTCTGAGAACAAATAACAAAAACTGTTTCTAAACACTTTCAACTCTGTTTGAATGAGACTGGTAGAACGGGGACCATATGACAGTCGCGTACTCAATCTGTGAACGAACAAAAGAAGTGTACAGTGACTTGAAAGTTAATGTGTCGTGAAACTCCTTCGAATATCTTTTAATAAACCCCAACATCGAAAAGGCTTTGTTAACAACTGCATCGATGTGTGCGTTAAACGTTAAATTCGAGCTAAAGATAACGCCCAAATCAGTAATCATATTAACTCTCTTCAAACTAACAACATTTAGAAAGTAGTCAAAAACTACTGGAGACTTAGACCTAGAATAGGTGATCACGTGACACTTATCAACATTCAGAAACATAAGGTTAGTAACACACCAACCGCAAAATGTGTTCAGGTCCCACTGAAATTGATCGCGATCTAATTCACATGATATGTTTGCATATATTTTCATGTCGTCAGCAAATAGAATACAGTCTGCGAATTTGTAGCAATCCACAACAATGTTAATGAACAATAAGAATAATAGTGGACCCAGGTGACTACCCTGAGGCACCCCAGATGTCGCAATAAAACATTCTGAGAACGTATCGTTAATCTTGACAAACATTTTGCGATCCGATAACTAAATAAGACATAGGTAAGCCAATTGATGGGAATAATGTTGCAATTAAGTTCACTGAGCTTATTCACTAATATTCTGTGATTAAGTTTATCGAAAGCTTTAGCGAAGTCGGTATAAAATACATCGACTTGAACTTTCGAGGCAACAGAATTAATTAAATTATTTTGAAAGACCGTTAAATTAGTGACCGTTGAGCGGCCAGGAAAAAATCCATGCTGACGTGTGCTGATATGTTGCTTGGAGTGGAAGTAGATCACTTTTTTAACCATTGACTCGAATACTTTAGGAATGCCAGACAGTATTGCAAATCCACGACAATTTGTTGAATTTGATACTTGATATCTTCCAGAGATCAGGAAATTTGCCTTGGCTGAGGCTCAGATTAAATAGATAACATAAAGGAGCGGCAAAACCGACTACACACAGCTTCAATAGAGACACTGGTAAACCATCTGGTCCAGGTCCCTTAGAAACGTCCAAGTTTCTCAAAGCGCTCATCACGTCAAGTTCTGAAAAAACAATTTTTGAATTATTGCAGTTAGCTAATATAGGAGAGAGCGAGCTATCCTTAACAAAAACACTGCTAAAATATTCAGCGAAGAAACCGCAGATTGCCTCTGGGTTATCTGATTTTTGACCATGGAATTCTAAAAATGACGGCAAGCCGTTATTATGGCTCTTAATTACTCAAATACTTTTCAATCAAGTTTAATTGAATTTATTTATATATGTACATATTACATAAAAATTAAAATGCAACTTTTTATATTATTTTTAATTTATATACTTTAAATAAGTACATTCCTTATAGTGAAATTTTATTATTTTAATTTTCGATTCAAAATCGATTTCGATGCCAACAAACATCATCTTCAGTTGAAGCAATACTTATTGAATTGAAACGTTTTTCGTCGCTTTTTATATACCCAAAATTTTTCCAGTGGTTGCGTTGAATATTTTCCAAATTTACAAAAACCTTCGCTTACGTTGATTAACCGTTGGAAATCAGCTCGTACATTTTATTTGTAGCAGTGTTTATTTTGCTGTTCAACATAAATTGATTTTCCTTGTTCTTAAATATTTCCAATTCCTCTCCACGATCCATCTTATCTCCTTTTTTCATCCTAGATCCTATACAGCACCTCTAAATTTGTTTCAAAATTCAAGTATAGTTATGCAGCGTGTGGTTTATATGTTGAGCGAATTTGGATTCTGTATTCATTCTCCCGATTCCTCTGACATGTTCTCTAAATCTCTCTCTAAATGAACGTCCCGTTTGGCCTATGTAAAAAGCGGGGCAATCTGAACATGTTAATTTATAAACACCCGTGTCTAAAGTGGAATTAATTTTGGTTTTAACAAAACTTTCTAATTTATGTTGAGTTTTGTAAGCAATGCTATATCCGAAATTTATGAAAATTTTTGAATTTTTTGGCTAATCTGGCTCCATTCCAATAGGTATTTCCGATTATTATTATTATCGTCGAAAGACAATGTTGTATTCGACCTATACTCTAATTTCCTTTTATAACTGTTATTCAATGTATCGATCATTTTTGTATCATATCCATTGTGGTATGCTACAAACTTGATGATGCCAAGTTCAATTTTGTAACTCTCCTCTGCCATTGTTATACTATTTAGCCTATGGACCATATGGCGATACGCCGATAGTTTGTGTTGGAATGGATGCCATGATTGCTGATGAATGGATTGAAATGTTTGAGTTGGTTTACGGAAAATTTGGATAACATGTTTCTGGTTTATATTTTTTATAGTTAAATCCAAAAAATTGATAATTTTGTTATTCTCGATTTCCAAAGTGAATTTTAATTTTGAATGAATTTCATTTAAATAATTGTGAAACTGGTCCAGCTGCCTACTGGTTCCCGTAAAAAGTACAATTATGTCATCTACATACCTGTGCCAGTATTTAATTTTGTTATAGAATTTATTTCGGCTGTTCAAAATATATGTATTCTCGATGTAATTTAGGAATATATTTGCCAAAGTTCCGGAAAGTGGGCTACCCCCATCGTAAACCATCGATTTGTATGTAGTATTTGTTTTCATGCTCGAAGTAATTTTGCCTGGTAATTTCTTTTAACAAAGCGACAATCTCGTTTATGACATGTATTTATTTACATTACAGTTATGAATTTATTTATGAAATTTATATCAAATGAAACGTTATTTATAATAGAATTAAATAAGACAAACAGAAAATCCAAAAAAATAATTTTCATTGGTTTTATATTACAAAAAATTAAACGTTACCTAAAATTTTCTCATCACAATGACTCCATCCATCAGATAGTAGTTTTGAGCAATTAAATAATGTTAAATAAATAATAATGTTTATTATTCTGTAATGTTAAATAAATTTATATTAAGTAACATAAAATTATAAGATTGTTTTTTTTTTTTAATATTTTGGAGTTTTCTTAATGTTTTTTTTTTTTAATAAAGCAAAACACTTTTTTTGAAAACGGCTAAGCGGATTATTTTAATTTTGATCTGAAATGATTCTTGAAAGGTCCCCAAACAATACCCAATTTGAAATTTTCGAGTATGTTAAAGTTGGATTTAAAGTTCATTCAGGAACACCGTGCCATTAATTCTGCATCCCAAAAGTTGATGGTGTTTTTCTATTAATAAAACCAAATTTAATATTTTAGGCGGATTTATCTAAGAATCGAAAAACTACATAAATGGACACAATTACGGTCTTGTTGTACTAAATACTCTCACCCTGTATACATAACTTTGAAAATGATTGTTTTCCGGTTAGTTTACATCCACAATTACTCAAAAATATTTTTTAGCAGTTTGGGCTCATTTTAGACCATACTTATTTTATAAACTATGTAATTCGAATCGGGTTTTCTTCTTTGTATAAAATCGGGTTTTCTTCTTTGTATTTGTATAATTTAGGAAAAAGTTCACACATTTGTGCAAACACGTTAAGTTCTTCCTAAACGATCCTATTTTTTTTTTTTTTTTAGAATAGTTTAGGATAAACTTCACGCGAATCCCTTAATGCCAAAATTAACCCACCCGTACTTTGAAATTTGACCAAGAAACTCGCCATCGAATACTGGTGGTTTCATGTGGCTGGAGCTACCTTTTCAGTGGTGATCTGATGAGTTCGGCTGCACGCTACCTTTTCCATGCTGCACAAGAGGGGCATTCTTTCCTTTTTTTAACTCCATTACTTCATTTTGAAAATTTTCAAGGTTTTCTTCCACGTTGTTTATAACCGTATCTTGAAGTTGTTCCAATTGCTTGCGATTCCTTAGATTAATTGTTGTAGCTATTCCCTTTGTAATTTTAGAAACTGCTGCAGGGAAGATAGCTGCGTTGTTAGAGAATCTTGGAGAATCTGGTTCTGCGATGACATTTTCTGTGTTAGAGATTCTTGGAGAACCTGGTTCTGCGATGACATCTTCTCCTCTTGTGATTTTAACTGGGATGTCAGCTGCAATGTTAAAGATTTTTGGAGAACTTGGTTCTGCGATGACATCTTCTCCGTTAAGGTTTGCTGTAACCCAAAAAATAGTGCAGCTAGATCTGATTGTACGGTTGGCTGCGATGTTGAGGGGTTTTGATCTTCAGAAGCTGGAAACCTTTGGTCCCTGAATTTAGGTCTCTGTCAGTGTCCGCTATCTTCACTTTCTAAATTTACTGGAAGAGAATTTCTTCCCAACAATAATAGGAATGGAGAAGAGGTTAATGAAATAATGTGGAAATTTTTAAGGCTGTAAGCCCGAAGAAAGCATAAGAGGTTAATGAAACGAATATGTACAAATATTATCGAAATTTAATTGAGCTGCTTTATTAATATTATTTTTTTTTTAACTTTAAAATGAGTATTTAAAAGAAATACCCTTTACATCTAAAATTGGAAACAATTTAATGGACCAACCATAATTTTTCAGTATCTTTTAACAAATTTTAATTTGCGAGAAAATCTTGTCTATGTTTTAAAATCCTATTAGGTTTTCTATAAACTAACATTTTATGACATATTTACTGTAAATTTTTTGCAAAGAGTAAGTTCGAGAACATACTTGCAGAATTTTTTTAACATTATTTACATATTTTGTCACGTAATAAATGAAACAATAATGAAATGTTTCTTATGCAAGTTGATGAAACAGAATAATGTTCTTTAAACAACTTTGATTAACTTCAACCATATTCCACAGATTACCTTTTTCTAGCATAACATGGATAAAGCGTCTTGAATTTGAATTTGTTCTGAGAAAAATATAATCTTGAATATCAACTATATATGGAGACCATAAGAACAATAAGATGAAGTAAAAATAGACTGTTGGCGGCCACAATAATAAATAAAATATACATAATGAAGATATTTATTGTTCTATTATTATGTGCTCCACTAAATATTGGTTTTCTCATATTTATGTTCAAATCAGATATCCCCCAAACCATTGAAAAGTAAACTACCACTAATTATTCATTTACATATTATTGTGCGCACGTTAATGCCTAAACATTGTAAAATTACATCATCACATCCTGGATACATACCATATGTATAATAAAATATTTTTTTCATGTTTTCTAGCAAATACTGAACAGGGTAAATGCTTAGAATAGGTTTATTAAATTTAAAGATATAGAGCTCTGTATATATTAGAAAACGAATTATTTGAATAATAAAAACACCCTGTAACAAATAATGCTTAATTTGAAATAAACACACACAACATTATCACATTTCATTTCTCCGAGGATTTTTTTATTTGGTTACGCTTTTATGTAGTACATATTCTCGTAACTACGCACGGGCACTGTACAACTTTATTGGCAATAAATTAAAAATCAGTTTTATTAGCCATAAATAATAATTAGCTTTGATTTTCAATTATTCCAATCTATTTGTTCTAATTTAGTATTAGATTCTTCATTAAAACTACGTTTGTTCTTAAAATTATTGGCACGTAAAACAAAAATGTTATATCATTCGACATCTTCCGAAAATGTTGTTTACACATACATACGTTTACGTAAAAAAAGTATTTTTCGGAATTCAAAATGTGCCTTTTTAATCTTTTGCACTCTACATAAAATTTCATATTTCCTAACAGCAACTCCACGCTACTTTTTTATGAACACAAAAAATTAGTTTTTGTTTAATTTCAGTCTATTTTTACCTTCAAATAAAAATCAGTTTTATTTAATAATTACAACTAGTTTTTAAAATAAAAACCACAAAAGAAAGTTTGGATGTTCTATCGGATTCATGTCCGGTGATTGGGGTGGCATTCTGAGTTGATGTGGGCAATTGTAGATAAGCCACTCTTTTTTAACAATAAGAGCATTTTGATTGGATCGTTATCTTTTTGGATGGTAAACACTTCATCAAGACCAAGATGCTGAGAACTTGTCTTCAAATTTCCTTGTAAAATATTTAAATACCCAAATCGTATCATCGCTGAAACCACAAACACCAGTTCCCCCACTCCTGCTGACGACATGCATCCCAACATCACAATAATAGCTCTGCCGTGTTCACCTGTATGCCTACTGTATTTTGTGTTTGCAGTTCAGTATTTGGCTTCCGCCGCACTCCGACCCTTCCGTCTTTCCCATAGATACTAAACTTACTCTCGTCAGAGAAAATGACAGCGTCCTAAATGCTTTAGACTTACGGACATGAGATAATGCAAAATTAAGCGCTTCTGCCGATTTTTGTTTGTTTGTATACCGCCGCTTTCTGGCGATGCGGCTCCTAAATTCAGCTCGGTTAATTATTGTGCTAATAGTGCATCGATGTCATTTCGTTCCTGCATTTACACTGCAGATTTACATGGATCAGTCGTTGTTATAATGCTACAGAACCATTTATTTCGTAATTTCTAAAGATTGTTTGTACACTCACTCTTCCTAATAATTTTAGAAATTTCATTTCAGGATTTTCCTTCTTTCAATTTCATCATCAAAAAACGCAAATCCTTACACACCTCCTTTCGTTTACATGTCATAAACTACCTAAACAGTTAAACAGATTTTTCAAACAAATAAAGCTTATTTTTTATGCTCATAATATGTTTACTACTATCTACACCTGTAGTATGTCACCCTATATGTGCCAGTGGAGTGCGAAAGATTAAATATTTGTAAAAATGAATTAAAAAGGTGTTTAGAAAATAAAAGATACAAAAATTACATCTGTTATTAATAGTGTATTAATAGTAAAACACAATGTTATATTGTATTAACCCTAGAAAGATAACCTATGTCGACTCGATGTAATCGCTTTTGAAAAAGTTTTGTAGATTAAGAAGTACAGTGTTTAGTTCTTTTATATTACCACATTCATAAACCTAATATATACATAATCGGTTATCTTTAGAGTACAGTGAAATATGGTTATCTATCTAGGGTTAACTAGTAATAGCACAAACAGCTGAGAATGTTTTTATTAGAATATTTTTTTTAGATTTAATCGATTTATTATTTATTCTCCGATAAGGAGAACAATTAAAAATATGTTGAAAAATGAAATAAAATATCCATTTTTAATTCATTTTTCCAATTTTCGAATTTTTGTGAAAAACAACATTTTTAATACAGATTTTACTTTACAAAATGAATTAAGATTAGCTCCAATTCGTCATACCAAAAATTAGCATTTTTAATTCAATTTCACCATTTTTAATTGAAAAATTCGTGTAGCCTAACGCTTATAGTCCAGTTTTTGACGATAAAAATAGATTGTTACCTTAGAATTATTACGGACAAAACCAATTGGCGTGAAAGTTGTTCAGTAAGTAGGGAATGAAGCAAGGAACAAAACTTATGCCGATGTGTGTTTTTACCCTGGGGTATATGCTACCCCTGTCGGAGGCGAAAATTGTTACACGCAAAATAACCGCAGAAATCAATAGAAGGATGAATTCTAACCAAAAAATGTTTAATTAAGTTTTTTTGATAAATCAATATTTTTCAAGTTATTCGCGATTGAAAATGTTGATTTTATAACTCTAAAATCCAAAAGTTTTATCAAAAAATCATTACAAACAAAAATATAGCTTATAATAGTTATTTATGGTACTAGTGAGCAAAACGAGATATTATCCATGAGGGATAAGTTTGTCCCACGAGGTGATAGCCGAGTGGGATATTATCCCGAGTGGATAATATCTCTTTGCTCACGAGTGGCATACAACGTTTTATCCATTTTGTTGAAATAAATGTAAATAATCGTAAATTAATAAGGCCCGATTGTATGAACGAGGATAAATGATTAATATTCTGATTTAGCGTAGTTTGCATTGTTTCATACAAGGCAAACTACGCTAAATCTGAGAATTAATCATTTATCCCCGTTCATACAATCAGGCCTAAGAAATAGTTCCATTTTGCGTTTTCACACTGTAGCATTGAATTTTGAAATACATTTTATCAAAGTGACCGTTCTTTAAATTTATATGACGTGTTTCTTTGACGTAAATCACAAAATCTACGAATAATTTTCCAATGACTACTAAATATTTTGTTATACAAAATACAACTCACGTTACCCCTAGCAGCGTGGGTTATACAATAACAATGGGTTATTTTACATTTTCTTTATTTGAAATCAGTCTAGTTATCGGTCTATTATACATCAAAATTGGGTAAAATAATAAATCGATTAAAGTAAAACCGTAATAAAACCTTACAAAATTTAACGAAAATGTATTGTTAAGGAAATTTTGACAGATCGCCCAGCGAATCCGTAACATGATTTGATAAGAAAAAGCAAAGAATATTTGTATTTGTATTTTATTATTTTTAATACATATATGGAATGTTTTATCACATTTAACTACACAATTATGTTAAATAACAATTTAAATATCATATAACGAAACTAAACGAATAAAGTTCTTAAAGTTTCGCTGGTCAGTAACATGCATGTTCCTATGGTTGAATTCTTACTTACATTTCTTAAAGACTCGCTGGTCAATGCTTAATAAGTCATTCTGGCTTAAAACTAGAATGATGGAGAATGAATGAGATTATTTACAGGCTCTTACCTAATAGAAATTGATAAGTATTTTTCAACGAGTGAATACGATATCCAGCCATTTCCGCGAATTAAATTCAAGATGAATCACAAAAAATGTTTGTACTTGGTGCAAAATATGAGAAATGTGCATTACATTTTTTACTTTCTAATTTCCGATATGGGCAACCGTTGCCGAGTTCTGAGCAATCACACATAAAGTTCTTTCCTTGAAAGTCATGATCATGAACTGCAATCAGCTTTTATACTTATCCGGTATATACCTTTTTATAGTCAAGTTAAACATTTTTCAAACCAAATTAACAATTTTTCAAAACAAATTAAGCTTTTTTCAAATTAATTTAACAACAATTTTCAAGTCAAATTAAATTAATTTAACTGATGCATACAATACAATTTATTAATTTTGTTAATTATTAATAGGCTTAGGTCCTTAGGAGTTTTAGGTTCTAAAAAAAATCAAATTGCAAATTATGTAGTAAAAATAATGATTAAAATGCAAAATTTGTGGTCAAATTTTGAAAAGAAAGCCAAAATTATATTTGTTATATACTATTTTGGATATAGATTGAGACAAACTAACTCCACTGTATTAGATAGTGCTGGAGAGGTTCCAAAAATGGTTCCAAATCTCCAAACACTTAAAAATTTGGACATGTAAACGGCCTTATCTCTAAAGTACAACTTGAGGGTTGACACAATTTATGGTATTAAAATGGGGTAGAATTGTATTTTCTATGTTTTTATATCATGTCAATGTACATCTCATTTGAAAAATTTTGAACTAATCAGATAAATGTCTCACTGGACGAGAATTATTTCCTTTTTGATAAAAGTATTTACATATGTAGATAGCCTAAGAACTACATAGTAAACGTTTTGTTAAATTAGTTTCATATCGGCTGAAAATTTAAGAAAAGTTAGTATTTTGAATCTATAAGAATGGTATCAACCACCTTGCTTGGCAACTCTGGGCCAGCTCAAAATGAAGTCGCTTTAGTTTTTTTTAACATGTATTTTAGCCTATTTAAGCGATCAAAATTGATCTAACGGGCCACCTCGTTTAATTTTTTTGTTTCAAGATCATTGGAAGTATACTGTAAAAATAACGGTATAAATTATTTTAAATATAACACTCAATAATAAATGCATCTTTTACATTCGCCGTACGCCAAGTCAGGGGCCTTACTATTGATTTCGATCGTCGTCGTTTTATGGTCGTTTTGCTATATTAGTACTATTGTTTTCGACCGTGTAAAGGCGATCGTTATTTATCGACTGTGGTCGAAAATTTAAGATATATATTTCACCACTCTTTATTTTCGACTGTCATCGATTTCAATTTTAATTTAACGATCGATTTTAATTTAAAGCGGAATAAAATTTATCGGCAAACGAAAAAAAGAACAAATTAAAAAAAAATGTATTTCTTGAAATTAATGAAATTCAAGTACCAGAAAGAACGAGACATGAGGCAAAATATCGAATATTTGAATTAATTTTTTAATTCAATTTTTTTGTGTGAAAATGAATTACTAGTACCTAAGAATTTTATTATTACATATTTTGATTCGTTATATAATTTAGAATTAAAAAAAAGGCTGAAATAAAAATAAATAAATCGAGGTTTTTGTTTATGGTATATGTATGTTTATTAGTCCAATAACCGCGAAATGATTAAAAAATGTTTGACGCTTTGGTTGTTTTGACACAAGAATAGTACTAAAATATTATATTTTATGCTGGTAATACTTGATATATATAGTACTAAATTTTTGTTGTTGATCGAAATGAATAGTATGAAAATTTTCGACGGTCGTTCAAAGAGAGACGATAACAAACGAAGGCGATATAGCAGCCTTCGAAATCAATAGTTAGGCCCCAGGTTTATCACTTAAATAGGTCTAAAATACATGTTATAAAAAATTCAAGCGATATACTTCCCTTTGAAATGCGAATGTTTTAATGAAACTTTGAACAATTCCTTGGGCGGCTAAGACCCGGAGTTAAGCCAGGTTGTCAATACCATTCTTAAGAACAAAAACTACATTTTCATAAATTTTTAGTCGTAATAAACTCTTTCAATAAAACGTTCACCAATTCTGCTACTAGCGGGCCCACGAATAATTACAGCAATCACAAAATTCGCTTTTCCAGAACTATTCCGGATAGTGCAAAAATGTACAGTAAACTATTGAGCTATTTTAGTTATACGTTTAGTTTTTCTTAATTTATTGGTCTAACTTATGTATGTACGCTTTTTAGGTAAAGCTTTGTAGCTTCTAAAAAATGTTTTTTGGCTTAAATGTCTGCATTATCAAATTTCAAGCTAATTAAGTCGAACTACGGAATTCTTAAAGATAAATTAAAAATATTTCGAGAAACTCTAAATATGTGCTAAAACATAAAATAAATTGAAATATGTACAAAATATGTGATTATGCGAAAATATTTCAATGTATGTTAAAGCTTTGTTTTATATAAATGGAATAAATTTCCAACAAATTTTTGGTTTGGATTTTCAAAAAAAAAATATTATTTTATCTAAGAATCCAAAGCATAATGATTAATTAATCAGAGAATTGCATTTTGATAAATTTTATTGTATGCATCTACATTTTATTATATATTTTGCAAAAAAAAAAATTATTTAATTTGATTTGAAAATTGTTAATTTGACTTGAAGAATGTTTAGTTTGACTTGAAAAAGGTATGGCACCAACTTTCACTTCCATAAACGACAAATGGATTAATCAACACCTTTTATATGTATATACGTTCAGTTTTTCTGCATTTGCAAGTTATTATTGCTCCTCCCAAGTAACAATATAGGTCGAATATATTCGTCTTATAGGTGAAATTTTCAGGTGATTTGCGTCTTTATGTAAAATAGATTTCTACATAATTTTTTCATTGAAGAAACTCCAGCCGTAAGGTAGAACAATTGGGAAAAATATAGAAAAAAATTCCTATTTGTCATTTTTTAAGAAGGATAATCCTTCTCAAGGTCGAAAAATGGGAAAATTGGGTGTGAGCAAAATTATTCCTAATTGTGATTATGATATGTTTAAATTAAATGTTATATTTTCTTTAAAGTTGATAATAGGTAGAAACGGAGGAATATTATGTCTTATTTTAAACCGTATTTTCAACTATAAAAACTATTCAACTAAATTACTAATTACGACTAAGTTAAATTTCCTTATTATGCTGCCTTAGAGAAAATACTAGTTCAAGATAGACAAACGAGGAATTTTCGGAAATGTTTCCAATCATTTTAACAACACAAGGAATCTTCTTTGAAGTAGCAAAATAATCAGAAAATTACGTAATTTCAACATAATCAGAACATATTACACAAAACACTAGATTAAATTATCTACTTTGCTTCTTGGGCTATTCACAAAATGTAAATTTCTATAACTGTAACTTGTAAAGTTAAATTAATTTCAAAATTCATTCTGGCTTGAAAGTCAAATGAAAGAAGGTATGAGATTATTTGCAGGCGCTCACCTGATAGACATAGGTAAGTAAACTATTTTTCACCTAAGGGTATTTGACGGGGCCTTTTCCGCGAATTAAATCCGGGTTTCATTAGAAAAAGAATCCGGTAGCATCAAATTTTACACCCAAATACGATAAATGGGGTGATCATTTTATACCTTCAGCTTAACGGCACGTGTAAGGTATTTATTTTGAATTTAGTAGATAACGTAGAGGATTATCGGTGGCAAGACGTTCCTTGGCATTATGACGCATCCATAGACCATTGTCATAGGGTATAAGAAATCTCTCAAGAATCTGAACGCTTTCTCAAATGTAAAGTTATATGAGATTAAATGCTGTTTTTTGGACCCATTGTCAGTTCCACAAACTTTCGCCAAAATTCTAAGAAACAAAGATTTTTTTGATAATAATTACAGACACCATCAATCATACTTGAATATTGATTTGTCAAGAAAACAAAAAAATCCTATTAGAAAAACTTTTTAGTGAACATTTCCAAAACTTCAAATTAAATCATCTTAATTGAAGTAAATAGATGCTACCAAGAGTAGTACTTCCTGAAAAAATCATTTCGACAAATTGTTACTATGCCGAGCTATGGGCCAAACAAATGTATCATTGTAAACTTACAGAGCATAATTTAGGTTTATAGAGTTTAGTTACATTTCGTGAATACCATTTTAGTACTAATCGGAAATTTTACGGTTATATAGGGAATTTACATTTTATGAATAGAGGCATTGGAGTATTTCTGTGGTAATTGGAATCGGAATAAAAATAAAACTGCAAATCTTTCTCAAAATAAAAACCAAAAATAATTTTCTTTTACTTTTATCAGTTGACATTAAAAATTAAATAAAAAACAATAAAAATTTTCAAAATTATTGCTAGAATAATATTCTATACCAACAAAAACTTGGATTGAATTTATTCCAAGCGGAATGAAAAAACTGTTGGTATAAAATTCCCAAAGTAAAAAGACAACTGTTTTCGAAGTTTAAAATAACTAGTTTATTTTGTAGTTTTAAAAAACTTTTTTGAAAAAAATGATTACGTTCGCCGAGTCGACTTTTGTGAGCTAATAACAGAACAAATTATGCAAAATAGAAACTTCACTTCAAATATGTTTGTTTTTCGAGCAAAATTAAGTTTTATTTAACTCGGTTTGTTAATATTCTCAAAAGAGAGTAGATTACATTTTGTTTGAGCTCGCAACTCATGAGATCATGCATCTTAAAGAAACACCTCTAAAGCTGAATGTGTGCGGAATTCTTGATAATAACATTATAAGTCAGGGGCCTTACTATTGATTTCGACGGCTACTATATCGCCTTCGTTTGTTATCGTCTCTATTTGAACGACCGTCGAAAATTTTCGTACTATTCATTTCGATCAACAACAAAAAATTAGTACTATATATATCAAGTATTACCAGCTTAAAATATAATATTTTAGTACTATTCTTGTGTCAAAACTTTCAACTTTCTTTTATTAAATTTGAGTGTAATGGATTCAATAGGGCATTATATATTTGATAGTGAGAGTAGTGATGATGAGGGCGATTACAACATAAACTTCCATAGAAGGAATATTAGAGCTAGTTCTAATATATTCTCGTTGAATGAGACAGAGTGAGAAGTATTTATTACAAATTATAACGCATAAATAATATTAAACATTCAAACTTTCAGATTTAAAAAATTATTTCGATTTTCGAAAGAGGCTTTCAATTACGTGTTTCAGGAAATAGAAGAAAAATTCGTAACAACAAACTCGGCCGGAATACCACCAATTATAAAATTTGCCGCAACGATACGCTTCTTGGCACAGGGCAGCTATCAGAAAAGTGTAGGGCAGGATTTACACATAGGCTTATCGCAACAAAGTACGAGCAACGCCATTGCCGAAACCTTAACTTTATTGGAAAACAATCTCTGCAGTAAATGGATAACCATGAAGATGACCGAAACCGAAAAAGATGAAATTAAAACTGAATTTTTTAGAAAAAGTGGAATTCCAGGTGTAATCGGTTGTGTTGATGGGTCTCAAATCAAAATAATTAGACCCACACAGTTAGAACACATTTATTACAGCAGGAAAGGATACCATGCTGTCAACGCAATGTTTGTATGTATAATGCCGAATTGAAGTAGCATTTTTATTTGTTTATACCACTTATGCTTTTTACAGATTTGTGATAACAAACTACGGATACGAGCTGTCAATGCTACTCATGGTGGTTCATGCCACGATTCCATGATCTGGAATCTTTCAGCAGAGAGATCGTATTTGTCCAGACAATGGAATAGTGACAAAAATTCTTGGCTATTAGGTACGTAATGAAGATCACATTGCAAATCATTATTACTATACATATTAACTTGCATTTCTAGGAGACTCAGGTTATCCACTAGAGCCGTGGGTTATTACACCATATCGGGCTGCGAATGAAAACACACCAGAATCGCGATTCAACTCTGCTCATTCACAAACCAGGAATGCAGTGGAACGATGCATTGGTGTACTCAAGGCTAGATTCCGATGCCTGTTAGCAGCGCGGGAGCTTCATTATACTCCCAAGAAAGTATGCCAAATTATAAACGTGTGTAGTATGCTACATAATGTTTTAATACATTATGCTGTGGATTTTGATGAACCCATTCTTGATTTAACAGATGATATTGATTCGACAGATCAAATTTCGGCTATACTTACCACAATACATCAAAATGAGGCTCGTAGAATCCGAAACCAAATTACTAGACCATTTTACTGATGTAGTAATTTAATTTTGATTTTTTGGACTAATAAACATACATACATATAAACAAAAACTTCAAATTATTTTTATTTCAGTCTTCTTTTCTTATTCTAAATTATAAATCAAAATAATAGTAAAATTCTTAGGTATTAGTTAAAATATTAATTCAAATTAATTTAAATATTCGGTGCTTTGCCTCATGTCTCGTTCCTTCTGGTACTTGAACTTCAATAATTTCAATAAATATGTTTTTTTTAAATATTTGTTCCTCTCCTGATTTTGCCGATAAATTTTATTCAGCTTTAAATTAATATTTTTCATCCCTTTTTCCTGGATGTCCACTTGTTTTTGGAGGAGAGCTTTTTTTGACAACGCTTTCTTACGACTAGATACTACTGGTTGCGGTCGCTTGATATTCGGCGGGTCTTCTACCATTTCATGATCATTATTTGGTGCATCTTCCATTTCTATATTGCAAATGTTGTTCGATGCATCTTCCGTGTCGATTTGGACCTTGCTTGTTACTGTTGCAACTTCAATGATGTCATTTGACTGACGAGGACTTGGTTCCCTTGGGGCTCCAAAGCTTAAACCTACTCCCTCTACGGTTTCGCGTACACTTATTAGTTCAATTAATCTATCCTCTAAATCATTAAAGTAGTATTCGGTGCTAGGCCCTCCGCCTGTCCCGAACCGACGTCCCGAATTTATTGCTAGCTACTCTACTCCTTATTTTATATTTCCAATCTTTAAAAACCTAAATGTAAGTTAATGTTAACATTGATTGTAGAAATTATTTAAAACAATGAATAACTTACTTTTTTCCATTTGTCCACGCTATTTACCGGAGGCCCGGCCGCGTTTAATATCACGGTGTGATTCTCCCACAAATGGTTCACTGTCACCCTCCCTTCCGCAGATAATGGCGATGATGTCGCTATGTTAGGATTTTTTTCTAAAAATTCAAGTAGCAACTTATACTGCCGCAAGTTTGTATGTTTTTGCCTTGTAGACCTTAGAAAATAAAAAAATGTAACATAACCCAAAAATTCAAAACTAACATTATACATAAAAATAAAGTAGATATTTACTTTATTTTATAAAATTTTACTTACATTTTAATTAATACACTATTACTAAAAGAAGTATATTTTTTTTATGAAATAATTATTTTTAGTTATTTTAACAAATTGCAAAATAAGCAACCACCAAATTAAATTTTTGAAATCGATGACAGTCGAAAATTAAGAGTGGTGAAATTTGTATCTTAAATTTTCGACCACAGTCGGTAAATAACGATAGCCTTTACACGGTCGAAAACAATAGTACCAATATAGCAAAACGAACAGAAAACGACGACGATCGAAATCAATAGTAAGGCCACAGTATTTCATTAACTCCTAAACAACCCAAAGAGATACTTGTTGAAACAGCAAGTATTTAGGGATTTCTAAAAGAACGTTTTCCTGAGAAAAAAATTGGTCGGAGTGGTCCCGTGGTAAGGCCTACCAGATAATCTAATTTAAATAAGATTAGATGTTTTTTCCGTGAGATCAATTGAAGTAGTGTAAAAATTTGAATAGTTAAAAGATAGTATAATTCAGGAATGTTATAACCAAACTATCTGTGAGAATTTTGAATAATGATTATCCTATGTATGAAAATAATTGGGAGCACAATTTGCGCTTTTGTTGCAACTGAAAAACACAACTGAAAATTTAAATGTTCAGCAATCGCAAAGAGGATTTAATCTTACTGTTTCTATGGATAAGTTGGTTATGCTCCTTCCAAAATATAATGGATTTTTATGATGCTGCTTATTTTGGAATAATGTTATGACTTCGCTTATCCAAAAATTCTCCAGTAAAATAAACACGATAATAAAATGAAATACCAATTGTATACAATTTTTAGATTTTTATTAATAATAATCGCACTTCTGTTTCGCTTGGTAATTTTTATTGAATTAGAGTTACAAAATTTCTTGACAATATTACTTGGCTATTTCGTCTAATCAAAACAGGTTTAAACCGCCAAATTCATAAAGTTGTGTTTTGTTTACTATGTCATCTATGAAAATTTAAGTCGGCGATTGTGGTGACATCTCTTAATGATTAGCCGAAAAAATTATTTCATATGAATAAAGTAGTGTGTATCTTAGACCATATAATATAATGGACCGCCAGCAATGGCTTTTAACAGTCTTCAACATCTGCAGCGCAAAGTAGCTTTGTGACCGATAGGGTAACTATAGCGAGTATAATTAAACTTAGTACCCACAGATGTCGCTACCAAATTAAGTAGACTTGTTTATACCAACAGATGTCACTGCAACTTCATACATCGTAAACAGTGCTGTCACTGTTGGTTAGCCAGAGCGGAGTAGATTTTCCGGAAAAAAGTAGTAGATTGGGAAAAAGCGGAGTAGATAAAATTAAACTAGAGTTTCACTAATTTTTCGTTCATTAAACGTATTTTATTATTTAATAAAATATTGTTCTTAAAGTTTTATTAAAAAACTAAACAAAATTTCAATCAATTTTAAGCAATCGATATATAATATGAGGTATTAGATTGCAAAGGTATAAAATATCATATGAATAGTCTATCATATATAAACAAAAAACTATATGTAGTTGGTAACTTACACAGAAATTATTGAATCTTTAATTTGTATTCGCCATCAGTAAAGACAAATTTATCTGAAAATTTTAGTAGACCATCCGAATCAGATGGTACCCAACAATTTTTTTTTTTAAATTCAATAATTCTTGCGTACATTATATTTTCAACTGTAGTAGTTTGTAGAGAATTTCTGAGACTGGTTTTCATCAAATTTAAACTTGAAAACTCACGTTCAGCTGCTGCTGTGCTATGGGGCAGAGCACATAGTTTGAGCATGTAGGTAGAAAGTTCCTTATATTCAAATTCATTAAAAATATTTTCTTGAGATTTCAGATTGGTCCAAAATGTTGCAATATATAAGTATTTTTTAACAATTTTAAAATTACCAATTAGATGTCTAAATTGATTGTTCAATATTTCTTCGTCGCATTCATAAAATGGGAAAAAATTTAATAACGGCATAATTGTTGTCAATCCTCCACAAACAATTTCGTTAATATCAACATTTCGTTAATATTCGACGTAGAATGATATGAGCGATTTCTTAAGAGTCTTCATTTTTTCTTGACTAATCTGCTGTGATTTAGAAAATTGTTCGAAGTGAATGCCAAAGTGCATGGATGATGTTGGTAGGTATAAATTAACATTATTATAATCAGCGTCTGTATTTACAAATTCTGTTTTTATATAATTTTTAAAACATCTAAATAAAGTATTTTAATTTTAGAATACAGAATATGAATTTGAGTGTTTTCTGATTGAAATACTTTGTTGGCATCGTTATGATTAATTTTAGAACATATGAAAGGAACAGCATATATAGTTTATTAGTAGGATTAATCAAGAAATTATAAATGTCTCCAGCATTGGAACTATGCAATTCTTCAAAATCATGCAAGCCAAAGTAGTACTTTAGTGCTTCCCATTGCTCTAGTATTCTATTGACTACTATTTCATAAGACAGCCACCTAAATAGTCGTACTCAATCCCAAGATTTTCTGTTTCTCCATATTAAAAAATTCTTGAAATTTTTGGTAGGCACTAGGCACCTATGCGCTTAGGGCTATGTGCAAAGTGATTGTAAATGTTTTTGACGGTTTTCTCAGTATTATTTGGAAGTTGTTTGCTTGCAGCTGAGGCACACAAATGTAAAGCATGGCATGTACACTTAAGCAAAAATAACTTTGGGTTAACCTCTCGAAATTTTGACACAACACTGTTTATGTGTCCTGTCATAACAGAAGCGTTATCTACTGCCCTACTGCCAGCGATACAATATTTTTAATAGAGATTTGACAATTTTCAAAATGTTGCTTAATAATATTAAAAATTTCTCAGTCAGTTAATTCTACCAACCCCATGAAACAATCTGAAATATAACATTTGGCTTCGCCGTAAAAACGAGCAATAATAACCAAACACTTGGCACTAGGAACATCCGTTTGGTGTACCGTGTACATATTTTTGTAAAAACAATGGGTGCATTTCATTGCAATTTCACGTAAGAACGTAAACGTAAACGTAATAAAATGAAAAATATGTAATATGTCAGAAAAGTAGTAGATTTGATTAAGTACGTATATAATATTTATATTTTCAGAGAAGTAGTAGATCTACTACAATTGTAGTAAAGTGACAGCCCTGATCGTAAATCTTATAAATCTAAATAATAAATCTTATGTTAGAACAAAGCTAAATAAAATTATCCATTTTATGGGTCAATAAAATAATTTTTTTGAATTATCGTTTTTTATTTTATTTAAATGTGAATTTAAATTTGCAGTGCCATCTGTTAGTACTAAATGTATCTACTGAATTTTGTAGTGACATCTGTGCATCTGTGGCTACTAATTTTGATTATACTTATTATAGTTACCCTATCGGTCACAAGGCTACTTTGCGCTGCAGATGTTGGAAACAGGCTACTTTACAATTTTATATGGAAACGTCACTTCGCTAGCGGTCCATTATATTATATGGTCTAAGGTGTATATAATGGAAGAGTGTTGACAATTAGAGTAATATATGTCAAATAAAGCATGTCAAATATTCGTAATTCGTAAACAAGATAAGTATACTGAAGTTAATTAACGAAAACAAATGATTAATATTGTGATATTGTGGTGTAAATATTGTGGTGTTTTTGTTTTAGGCCATCGAATCCATGTTAACACTTACGAAGTGCTATAAACAGTTTTAATATTCCAAATTTTGACATCGCAACTACATGACTGATATAAAGTTGATACGATGTGTTTACCTTTAATAAAATTTGATACCATACCGTAAGATTAATACCTTTTTGTCATTCATAAAAATTTTAATTTGCATTTCATTGTTCTTCCGGAGCAACAATATTATAAATTCCTTACCAACGATTTTTTGACAAAAAAATTGTTTATCGAAGAAAAGTTTATTTGGTCCTCTTTTCAATTAAAAAAATTACCCTTTCCGCCTAGGTGGACTACAATGGACTTTGACGTTTCTCAGCGTTTCAATGAAAACAAAATTTTTCAAAACTTTTTTAGGGTGTTTTGTTTTAAACTGGACCGTACAATGGTGCTTTAAATAATTGGAATAGAAACAATAAACAGTTATAAAATTCGAAACAAACGATTTTTAATGTACATTGTACAGCTATACCTTGCATAGTTCGGCTTCGATTATTGCGGTTTCACTATATTCCTAATTTTTAAAAAATATAAATTTTTATTAAAAAATTATTCAATAGATAAAAACTTGTGTTTTTAATACGCTTATCAAAAGATACTTAACCGAAGTTTTGGCATTTAAATTGTGAAAATTGTGAGTTGTGAAAATTAAATTATATTATATGAGCTGCAAAGTTTTCTGCATTGATAATAAAACGCAACTTTTTTGGCAAGGCTTTACTTCAATAAAATCTCCATTTAACTCAATACACTTCTTTCAACGTTTTTCCAACATTTTTTCCCCAAACATTGCGGTGAAGTGGTTATTCGTTCGTCTTTTTTATCGGTAGTGAGCAAACGAAGAACCTGTCTTGCTTTAAGCATTTCCTATGCAAATGTCCATGAATGATATTTTCTATACGTTCCCACAGTGCGGCCGATTCGAAAAAAGCTGGCCAAAAATCAAAAACTCAAGTAAATTATCTCAAAATCTGCTCTCAGGTTTTTTTTGGGTCGCTGATTACGAATCTGAAGTCAGAGTTGCAAAATTTAGCACGCCTTCACTCCCTATTGATAACCCCTATTCATGAAACAGCCTGTACATCATATTATGATCAAGATGCATATCATTTTCATGGTTGTTTGGGCGGCTGGTTACGAATCTGAAGTCACAGTTCAGAGTTGCAAAATTAAATAATAAAAACGGATTATGCACAAAGCGCAACAATAACCGTAGTGTCTGGATAAAGTAACAATAACAATTGTACAAAAAAATTTGTTTATTATAATCTTAGTAGTATACCGGGTGTTTCTTTTAAACTGAGACGATCAAATATCTCGAAAAATAGCCACTCTACGGAAAAAATGTCCATAATCAAAATTTAATCATACCGCGGGGGAAATACATTAGTGCAAAAAAATAGTCCCCCACCCCCCGCTTTGTAGGTGGGGCGGGGGTAACTTTTAAACTAAGATAGGAAGCCATATTTTTTATTGCAGATACGGATTCTACGACTAAAAGTACGTATGATTTGAGTGAAATATTTTGTTCGGTTCATGATCGATGGCGTTGTAATCGACGAAATTCAATTTTTTCAATTTCTTCTTCTTAGAACACACGCATTCGATTCTGCAATACATTTGAAATAAAAAACATCACGTTTTCATTGGAAATACTCGAAATTCGTCATCAAAACAATTTATTCAGTTTTGTAAATCACATTTAACGTTTGTGTTATTTCTTATCTTCATGTTTTTCGTAATTGCAAAATAAACGATAAAATACTTTAGAATGGACCGTTTAACTGTGCCAGAGAAAATTGAAATGGTTCTGGTTTATGGAGAAGCTGGCAGAAATCTTGAAAATGCTGTTGCTATTTACGCTCAACGTTTTCCGGATAGGATTCGTTCACGTGCTTCATTTGGCCGTACTATCAAACAATTTATTGCTGATGGAAATGTTCAACCGAAAAAGCGGACCCGTAGAGCAACAGTCACTGGAGAAAATAATGAAATTGCTGTATTGGCTGCAGCGACTCATAATCCTCATGTTAGTACACGAGAAATAGTTCGCGATTCCGGATTGTCCCTCACCAGTGTTTGGAGAATTTTAAAACGGCACAAGTATCATCCATATCATGTGTCTTTACACCAAGATCTTCATGGCGCTGATTTCCAAAATCGGGTAACTTTTTGTCAATGGGCATGTGAACAAATACAACAAAACCCCAATTTTTTTCGTTGCGTAATGTTCTCTGACGAATCGTCTTTTACAAACCATGGAACGGTTAATCGACACAACATGCATTATTGGAGTGTTGAAAATCCACACTGGCTTCGCCAAGTTGAGCATCAGCGCCCTTGGACTGTCAACGTGTGGTGTGGAATAATTGGCAACCAACTCATCGGCCCCCACATTATTGAAGGCAACTTGAATGGTCAAATGTACCGAAACTTTTTGGAAAATGAACTGCCAATATTACTTGAAAATTTGAACTTAGAATTGAGACGGAACATGTGGTTTCAACATGATGGTTGTCCTGCACACTATTCGTTGGTAGCACGTGAGGTACTTGATCGTGATTTCAATGGTCGCGGGATCGGTAGAGCTGGTCCGATAAATTGGCCCGCCAGATCAACAGATCTTACTTCGCCAGATTTCTTTTTGTGGGGCTATCTCAAGGACAAAGTTTACAAACAAGAACCAACAAAACGTGAGAACATGATTGAGCGAATCAGAAATGCGTGTGCTGAAATTCAACCAAACACACTTCTCAGTTGTGTACAATCATTGGAAATGCGTATTAATAAGTGCATTGAAGTCGCAGGCCATCATTTTGAATACTTATTTTAAGCTAAAATTATTTTATTCACCTGCCATTTACATTAATAAATTGTTTTGATGACGAATTTCGAGTATTTCCAATGAAAACGTGATGTTTTTTATTTCAAACTTATTGCAGAATCGAATGCGTGTGCTCTAAGAAGAAGAAATTGAAAAAATTGAATTTCGTCGATTACAACGCCATCTATCATGAACCGAACAAAATATTTCACTCAAATCATACGTACTTTTAGTCGTAGAATCCGTATCTGCAATAAAAAATATGGCTTCCTATCTTAGTTTAAAAGTTACCCCCGCCCCACCTACAAAGCGGGGGGTGGGGAACTATTTTTTTGCACTAATGTATTTCCCCCGCGGTATGATTAAATTTTGATTATGGACATTTTTTCCGTAGAGTGGCTATTTTTCGAGATATTTGATCGTCTCAGTTTAAAAGAAACACCCGGTATAATATATGAAAGAAAACGGGAAAAAATAAATCAAAACTAAATTTATTTATACTTTTCATAATAAAACGCCACCTGTTAAAGGTGACGCACGATTTAAATTGGGAAAATTCTGAGAATTTCGATGTCGAAGATGCAGCTCGCTCTAGTCGACCAATTAAACCGACACATAAGCAGCCATAATATTGCTAAGGAATTAAATATTGATTAAAAAATAGTTTTAAACCATTTGAGTGAGGCTTTATGAAACTTTATGTTTAGATGCCGCCGGAATTGTCGATGCAAAATTTGATTGACCGAATTTCCAATAGCGAATCGTTACTGAAAGCATAGAAATTGGCATATTTTTGAAGCAAATCATTATTGGCGATGAAAAATTCTATGGTGAAATACAAGAATGTCGTTTGAAAAAGAACATGATAAAGGAAACGTGAATCACCACGAACGACTTCAAAGCCAAGATTGACGCCAAATAAGATTATGCTATGTGTTTATTGAGATTAGATGTGAATCGTACATTATGAGGTTCTAGAACCTGGTCAAACGATTGATTCTAATCTATACTGTCATCAATTAACCATATCGCAGCAAGAAATTCAGAAAAACCGGCCAGAATTGTTCAATAGAAAGCTTGTTGTCTTCCATGATGACAACAAAAATTGGTAAAACTTGAGAGAGCTTGGCTGGTAATATTTGATGCACCCACCATATAATATAGCGTGGGTCTTGGAACCTCTGACTACCATTTGTTTCGATCTCTGCAAAACTCCCTTGATGGTCTTAAGTTGGCTTCAAAAAAGGACTGTGAAAATCACTTGGCCAAGTTTTTCGCCGATAATAACCGTGTATTTCTAATTAGTGATATAGAAACACTATACAGAGTTTTTTGTTTTAAACAAATTTAATATCTCAATTAATTTTGTTTAGATTATGTTTCAGTTTTTATTTGATGTTTTAAACGTACATACATTATAATTATTTACTGTATAATTTAATGTTCAAAATTGAAATATTCTCGTTCCAATTTATTCATTAAAAATTAATCAAAATCTTTCTTAAGTTTTTTTAAGTTTACACGAAAAATTTTGCTCTATTTAAGTTTTTAAAGTGGCAGCTAAAATTTAACGAACCAATTCATAAATAATTTGAAATTCTTATTTTAAGTATTACCGAATACCCCGTTCTCGCGCTCTTACATTATTTTTTTTATTTTTCTGCAATTTGTGATGTTCGGTCTTGTTCGTACGATGTTATGTCCGGTGGTAGAGAAAACTTTAATTTCAGACAGTACAGAGAAAATAAATAAAAATAACACGACTGACAAGATTGTTACTTTGTTAGTTTTAGTACGATTACGGTATGCATCTTTTTATTCTTTATATATAATTCTTATTTTTTTGCGTGAAAGAACAACAATATATTACAAATATTATGAAAGTAACTATTATTCTTAGATTTTGCACCCAGAGCGGTTACCAGCAATGTGTGAGGCAAAATGTCCTAGTCGGTATGTCTCAACCGACAATATCTACTTTCTTGACGATTACTAGAAATTATATAACTTATTAAAAATAGTATTAATGTAATAATTATTTTAAAAAAAAATTATCACTTAAATGTCTTGTAAAAGAAAGCTGTTGCGTATTATAATACAATATATACAATAATGGCTTCCTGAAATAAACCCGCTGAAAAGTTTTAATTATTTTCGAGACATTTTCGCCACGAAATTAATTAATTTTTAATATATGTAGTTTAATTCATTAAAACTGAGTTGAATCGGCGCGAATTTAATTAATTTTTTTTGCACGAATTAATTTATTCGTAATTATGAATTAAATTTGATCCGCCGTTTTTGTAATCCAATATGTTTTTCATATAGGAATTTTGCATATTTTTACTTTTTCGTTACGGTATAAAAAATAACAACAATAAAAAATTTTGTTGTCATTTAAAATGCATACTTACATATACCATTTTTCTCTATATCAGAAAAAGCTATAAACATATCGTAATCTATAAATAAATAAATTACCTGGCGATTTTTATTTTCTCCGTATACTGAAATAAAATTTCCCCAGCCGCACATGTACCAACGTATATGAACGACCGATCATCACAATTTGCAGCAGCAAATTAAATTTAACGTAAATAAACAAACTCATTTTGCTTATTTTTTTACTCCCTCTCGCTGTGTGCACTAGATCCACCTTAGGCGATTGGGCCTAGTCGGACATTATTGCTGGAAAAAGTCGATCAAGAAATCAGCAAAATTTCCGAGAAATGCAAAAAATTTCGGAAACAAAAATTCCTGGGATTTTTCCAACATTTACACTAGAATAACATCGCAAAGAAATTACAAATTGCGGCCCACTTCGTGTATAGCTAAATTGACATTTCGCAAAACATTCACCCATTATGTCAAAGTAAGCAAAATTGCATCCAAACAAAGTCAAACTAATAAAAACTACAGCCGTTTTGAAACATTTTATTATTTTTTAATTTCATTTTTGCTCTCAACTAATAAAAGTCAAAAAAATATTTTGAGCTAAATTTGAATTCCTATTTCTATTCCAGAAGAAATTCCCTAGTACTATGCTTCCCCTTCCGATTGAAGTAGAAATGTTCGTTTTCAAGCAGGGGCACAAGCACAACGTTAAGATGCGCACCATCAATACAGTCATTAACCTCTGAAAACTTCATTTGATTATTTTAAAAAAAATCGCCACCAGCTCCTTGTCGTTGATGGATTGAGATCCGTTTCGGTGGCACCTTTTCCACAACTGCATAACATCGCTCAATGTTTAGATAATGTCGAGCTCGAGACATACCGACTAAAGAGCCCCATACCCGACACAACCATGCATGTGCAATCGTGTGATTACGCATGCAGATTTACAGTATATGGTATTGACTGATTGACTTTTAACTGTACATGCTTAATGTGTGATTATAAATTTTTTGATTTTTTCTGGTTTGTACACGCCGTATAAGTATGTGCAAGTCGCTCATTCGTTTGTATTATTCAGTCGTGTGTACATTAAAGCAAATATAGTATGTCAAATATAAGAAAATATTGGACTGCATTTTTGGAGCTGTACAAAACTTTACCAACATTACGGAAGGTAAAAAGTCCAGTATATAGCAACCGAATCTTAAAAAATGCTGCGTATGAGGAAGTGGTGGAGAAATAAAAGATACCATAAAATCAGGGACCCGTACGGATTATGTATTCGAATCGAGTCTATGGTATTTTGACATAATAAGTAACATAAGTTTCCTCGAAGAGCAGGATCGTTAATAGATGTGTTTTCTAATTCTTTTAAGAATTTCGAATGCCCATATTCATTACGTTGTTTATACCATTCCTTCACCCAAAGTTTTCTATTTCTTTTTTTATTTTTTTATCCGTATTGCTAATCCAATTAAAAGTGCAACAGAAGCTTCAGAAATATTTTAAAACAGATGAATGTGCAATAAGCATATGCCGTGCGAAAAAAAACATGATTGTGCAATCACACGATTGCACATGCATGATTTTGTCGTTTATGAGGCACTTAAGATATTTTACTTTATTTTACTTTATAGTTACTTTAATATTATTTCGGATAGATGCGAAATGCTCATTAACCTCATCTAACAGATATTTCGCGGCATCTTTAGAAATGTGAAACAAGCTCTGCAATTTGAAAATGCGGCAACATTAAATGAAAAGCACAGATGAAATAGTTATTATTATACTTACCGTTTCTCAGGAAGATTAAAAATATTTGATTGATCCCTAACTTCCCCATATTTAATCGCTACGACGTTACTGACACTGCCTAATAATCACCATCACTCGATAAATAAAACGCATTCGAATCCATTTTTATTATTATTAAACTAATATTCATTCTAAATGAAACAAAAAAGCTAAAATGTCTAAAATTGAAATTTAATAAAAAATCTTTTTGTTTACACTGCAAAAATTAATCATATTCAGGAATATGGCACAAGATTCGACAGAGAATTTTTTGTATCTATATATCGCCGTTTTACTATATATAGCGAAAGCACAAAAGAAAAATACTTTGAGAAGTTTGGGAGTTGTGAAATTTTTGTAAACTTTTGGAGGATATTGCAACTAAAAACCAACAAACCCCAGATTATTCGATATTATTCACGAGTTTTAAATGATGTTAAGATTGTTAATTACTGGTAATTCTTTACTTCAATGAAAGACTTTATTTTATATTTTATTGTAATTCTTTATTAACGATGTAAGAAAAGAAAAACCAAACGTTTTTCCAGCTTGATCACTTCTTTTGTAATGCAAAGATATATGCGATGAAAATTATATAAAACAAGAAGAACGTAATAGAACAGTATACAAGGTGAATATATCATATAAAACTGTTATACGAATTAAATTACTTATTCCAACACCGCCTCTTAATTTAATGAGTTTTATAGTGTTTGCAAAATAAACACCTAAATCAAATTTAAACTATTTCGATGTTTAATAAAAACATTTTTACCTAGCCCTTAGTCATTATATCAGCAAGTTGATCACCTGAAGGAACATACATCAATTGGATTTCCTTACTTTAATTTGACTCACGAATGAAATTGAATTTAATATCGATATGCTTCATACGCTTGTGTTCTCTTGGTTCTTCTGCAACACGGATACATGATTGATTATCCACAAAGACAACGGTTGATGAACAATTTATTCCAAGTTCATTTAACAACATACGTAGCCATTTTGCCTCACAGATACCGTGACTCAATGAAATATACTCAGCCTCAGTTGAACTAAGACTAACAGTTGCGCTCAACAGACCGTATTACCAAATACTTTGAACACATAACCAGAAGTAGATTTACGATCATTTTGATCTCCTCCCCTATCAGCATCCGTATAACCAACCAATGGTTCAGCAGTTTCATTTTTATGATACACCATTTTTAAATCAAGAGTTGATTGAATATATCGTAAATTTCTCTTTGCATGATGAAAATGCTCTTCTTTAAAACAACTTTGAAAACGACTAAAATAATTAGTGGATGCGCATAAATCTGGTCTCATTGTTATAGTTGCATAAGTCAAGCATCCAATCAGTTCCCGATAAGGAACATCATCACAATCCGTTTTTTTATCTTTAATCAAATCAATGTTTCTCTCCAGTGGTGTAGCAATCCCTTTACAATCTTGCATGTTGAACTTCTTAATCATCCCTTTTAAATAATGTGGTTGACTCAAGCCAACCGTATGGTTAATTCTATCATACTGAACCTGCATTCCAAGGAATGTATCAGCTTCACCAATATCCGTCATCTCAAATTCCTTTGACAATAATTGCTTAATTATTTCAATTCGATCAATGTCACTTGATATTATCAACAAATCATCAACATACAATAAAATATAACAAACGGTATTATTCTCAATTTTAATGTACACGCATTGATCAGACAGACATCTTTTGAATCCCAATTTAATGATGTATTGATTGAATCTCTCATTCCACATACGGGAAGCTTGCTTTAGACCATAAAGTGATCGTTGTAGTTTGCAAACCTTTGTTGAATCCTTTATAAAACCATGCGGCTGATGCATATATATTTCTTCTTCAAGAAACCCGTTGAGAAATGCACATTTGACATCCATTAGATGTATAACCATAATGTAAAGAAATTGACAATAATGTGCGAAACGTTGTTAATTTTGCTGTGGGCGAATACGTTTCATTATAATCAAACCCTTTTTCTTGAGTAAACCCTCGAGCAACTAATCTAGCTGTATATTTGTCAATCTCACCATTACCTTTTCGTTTTAATTTGAAACACCATTTGCAAGAAATCGCCTTTCTACCCTTAGGCAAATCACAAAGCTCCCACGTATTATTCCTCAACAAAGATGTATACTCTTCATCAATTGCATTTTTTCACATTGGCCAATCAGTTCTCTGTTTAGCTTCTTCAATTGAAACCGGATCATCATCAACAAATTCGGATGCTGATAGTGCATAATTCACGTCTTCATCAATCCATTGATCTTCATCCCGACCCGGTACCATGAAATTACCAAACCTTTGTGGTTTTCTTGACTCACGAATACTTCGACGAACGATATCACCAGTGCTATTTACACCAACACTGTAGATATTTTCTCTAAAATCACCAATAACATCCATCTTTGAATTGCACCTATTTTCTTCAGCATCAGAAGATTGTTCAGAAGCACCGTTTAAATCGTCACACTTTTCTTTAAATTTTGATGCATTAGAGTTCGACCTTTCTTGATCAACAGCTGTCTCAGAGACTATAGTGACCATTTTATTTTTATTTAATACGGAGTTTTCATCAAAAACCACATTACGTCCAATTATTAATTTGTGGCTTTCCAAATTCCACAAACGATAGGAACCATGTGACGAAGAATAACCCAGAAAGGCACATTTAATTGATTTCCGTTCTAATTTCTTTCTGTTTTCAGATGGGACATGATTATAACAAATCGAGCCAAAAATTTTAATATGCGATAAATCTGGCTTAGAACCATACCATATTTCAGCCGGAGTCCTAGTTATAAATTGTTTCCCAAATGCTTTGGTTGGAGAACGATTCTTAATAAAATTTGCTACCAAAATCGCTTCATTCCAAAAACGACGCTCCAAACCACTAGCTGTTAGCATGGCCAAAGCCTTCTCCTGAAGTGTTCTATTTAATCTTTCAGCCACTGAATTCATTTCCGGATTATATGGAGCCGTATATACTATTTGAATACCTTTCTGTTCACAAAATTCTTTAAATTCCGTCGATGAATATTCACCTCCATTATCAACTTTTAGTTTAGCAATTTTACACCCATGTAAAGATTCAGCCATTGCAACATACTTTTTAAAATTGTTAAGTACGTCACTTTTCCTTTAAATACAATAAACCATTGATGCACTCGAGTAATCATCCGTAAATGTAACAAAATATCTGGAACCATCCCATGCCACTTAAGAAATAGGACCGCAAACATCACTATGTATTACTTCCAGAATGCGATTTGAACGAATATTTGAATTCTGCGAAAATTATGAACGAGTCTGCTTACTCACAACACATGATTCACAAAATTCATTTTCTGTATTGACACTAATATTTTCTATGCCATTAATCATTTTATTTTTGATCATCTTTTTCATATCATATGAATTTAAATGTCCCAACCGAAAATGCCAAAGATTTTGTGAAAATTTCAAGTCATCATTATTCACAATACCAGCAAAGTTTGTACGATGAACACGAAAAATAACTTCATATAATTTACCATTCAATTTTGCAACAAAAATTATTTTACCATTTAACTCTGCAAATGCACGATTACCATCAAAAATAATTTTGAAACCTTTTTTGGTTAATGCAGGAATCGACAATAGATTGCATTTTAATTCGGATACATATAAAACATCTTTTATAGGTTTGACTGATAAATCACCTTTATACATTGTTGATATATTTATTTCACCCTGCTGCTTTGCAATTAACTTTTCATTCTTCTTGGCGACGTTTATATTTATATTTTCAATATCGAATAACTTATTAAAATATGTTGCATCATTGACCATATGTTCCGTTGCACCAGAATCCAATACAAACTTAATTCAATCACTTTCTACCTCTGAGTTTATAATCATAGCAGCATTCAAATTAGTTGTGTCCTTAGTTTTATAATCACTATCTGCCCACAAACAAACGGCAACATCACTTGTTGTATTTAAAAGTTGTTTACTATAGTAGAAGCATTGTTTGCATCTCCATTTTTACTTAGTTTTGATTTGTTAAAATTATATTTGTTTTTTAATTTAAAACAATTAGCTTTTTATGTCCGGGTTTACCACATTGATAACAAACCATCTTGGTTTTCAGGTTCATGGCCGACGATTGATTTGACTTTTCATGTTCATTATTTTGGCCATGTCTTTTGTTATATTCATCCAATAAACGAGCTTTCACAAATTCCATTGACAAATCTTTCGAATTCATTGTTTCCAATGTAGTAACCAAATGATCATAACTTGTTGGTAAAGTTAACAACAAATGACATCCATTTCTTCCATGTTTGCCCCAATTGATTTAAGCTCACGAATTCTTTTGTCAAATAAAAGAAAATATTCGTCGATGCTGGTTCGTTCACTATATTTCATAGTCAATAATTGTTTACGCAACAGTAGCTGGCTAGCAATACTTTGCCTTTCAAAGACTTGTTTTAGTGAATAAATCATTCCCTTTGCAGTTTTCTTATCTTTTATATATTCCAATTGATTATCGTGAATACTTTGGACTGGTCTTTTCTTCCTTGCGAATTCTTCCACGATCCGCCATTTCAGCAGCATTTAACAAACCATCTATTTCTTCTTCAATATATTGGGTTAATCCCTCTTTGTCCAGTAAAACACCCAATCGATATTTCCAATTATTATAATTGGTACCATCAAATTGCAAAGTCTTCATTGCAAACATATTTGAAGCCGCTTCCATTATTTTATAACACAATCCAAAATTTATTCACTGCACAATTTATTATTATATAATTGAATTAATGTTTTTATAAAATTATTTTAATTTATTTCATAACTGGGCTCATAACCTGTTAATTACTGGTAATTCTTTACTTCAATGAAAGACTTTATTTTATATTTTATTGTAATTCTTTATTAACGACTAGCTGACCCGGCGAACTTCGTCCCGCCCCAAATTACTTCGTTTCGAGCAAATACTTTTGTCCTTCACGAAAATTGATTTTGATGATAGAAAAATTCAAACAACTCAACTCTATTCTCAATAGATGATTGAGTTGAGTGGACATACCATTCCATTTTCATCGAATTCAACACTAATCTATCCGAGTTTCCGAGTTTTCCACTTCGTTTCCCAATTTTTCTCTTCTAAAAGATAATCTGGTTTGGTTGCCCGCCAAATCTCGTACAAAAACATAATTTTTTAATTTTACGAGTTTTCCGACTTTTCCAAAAGATTTTCCAAAAATTTTCTTTTGTAAGAATCATCTCCTGGCAATTTCAAACACAATAAAAAGATTAAGCCTTATCGGTCATCAAAACATACAAAAAATTCATAATTTCATTGAAAAAAAAAATTCAATTTTCTTCGGGTTTTTCCGGAAGTTTCCGAGTTTTCCACTCAGATTTTCCAATTTTTCTCTTAGAAAAGACCATCTGGTTTGGATACGCGCCAAATCCCGTACAAAAACATATTTTTTCGATTTTCCGAATTTTCCGACTTTTCCGAAGGATTTTCCAAAAATTTTCTTTCGTAAAAACCATCTCCTGGCAATTTCAAACACAATAGAAAAAGATTGAGCCTAATTGAGCCTAATCCGTCATCAAAACATACAAAAAATTCAAAATTTCATTGAAAAAAAATTCAATTTTCTTCGGGTTTTTCCGGAAGTTTCCGAGTTTTCCACTTCGATTTTCCAATTTTTCTTTTCTAAAAGACAATCTGGTTTGGATGCGCGCCAAATCTCGTACAAAAACATAATTTTTTGATTTGCCGAATTTTCCGACTTTTCCAAAGGATTTTCCAAAAATTTTCTTTTGTAAGGACCATCTCCTGGCAATTTCAAACACAATAGAAAAAGATTAAGCCCAATCGGTTATCAAAACATACAAAAAATTCAAAATTTCACTGAAAAAAAAAATTCTATTTTCTTCAGGTTTCTCCGGAAGTTTCCGAGTTTTCCACTTCTTTTTCCCAATTTTTCTCTTCTAAAAGACAATCTGGTTTGGTTGCGCGCCAAATCTCGTACAAAAACATAATTTTTCGATTTGCCGAATTTTCCGACTTTTCCAAAGGATTTTCCAAAAATTTTCTTTTGTAAGAACCATCTCCTGGCAATTTCAAATAGAATTAAAAAAGATTAAGCCTTATCGGTCATCAAAACATACAAAATATTCAAAATTTCATTGAAAAAAAAATTCAATTTCCTTCGGGTTTTTTCCGGAAGTTTCCGTGTTATCCACTCAGATTTTCCAATTTTTCTCTTCTAAAAGACCATCTGATTTGGATACGCGCCAAATCCCGTACAAAAACATAATTTTTCGATTTTCCGAATTTTCCGACTTTTCCGAAGGATTTTCCAAAAAATTTCTTTTGTAAGAACCATCTCCTGGCAATTTCAAACACAATAAAAAAAGATTAAGCCCAATCGGTCATCAAAACATACAAAAAATTCAAAATTTCATTGAAAAAAAAATTCAATTTTCTTCGGGTTTTTCCGGAAGTTTCCGAGTTTTCCACTCAGATTTTCCAATTTTTCTCTTCTACAAAACATCTGATTTTTACCATCTGGTTAGCTACGCGCCAAATCCTATACAAAAACATAATTTTTCGATTTTCCGAATTTTCCGACTTTTCCGAAGGATTTTCCCAAAATTTTCTTTCGTAAGAACCATCTCCTGGCAATTTCAAACATAATAGAAAAAGATTGAGCCAAGTCGGTTCAGCCGTTCTCAACTGATGTGCGCACATACATTTTTTACACCATTTTTATATATACATTTATAGACATATATAGAAAATTTTTTATTTTTTGATTTTTTTAGCTGAACTTGGGGGTTTTTCAAATTTTTTTTTTCTAAACCATCCCTGAACTATAGCAAACAAAACAAAAAAAAAAATTTGAAAATCGGTCCAGCCGTTTTTGAGTTTTAGCGAGACTAACGCACAGCAATTCTTCATTTTTATATATAGAAGATGTAAGAAAAGAAAAAACAAACGTTTTTCCAGCTTGATCACTTCTTTTGTAATGCAAAGATATATGCGATGAAAATTATATAAAACAAGAAGAACGTAATAGAACAGTATACATATTGTGGTGAACATACAAGGTGAATATATAAAACTGTTATACGAATTAAATTACGTATTCCAACAAAGATGATGTTTATCTCGGAAATACAGAAAAGTTTAAAAACTTCGAAAGGAGGAAGCCAAATGAAATTCTAAAATTACATGTGTTAACCCCACGGAATGAATAAATTATGTTTAAATAATTTATATCTTACGTCGACAGGAAAACCGTTGCTATTTTGTTGATAAATTATGAAAAAATCAGCTTGTAGTGCAACATTAGTTTTCCACGATATGAATTCGGAGTAAGTATTTGTTTCTAGAATTATTGTAGTCTGGATAATTACATTTTTAAGGATTAGCCTATTTTGTTTAGGAATTTACAACAACTATTGTACAACAACTGTTGTATTAAATAACTCAAAAAATAACTCGATTTATTTAATTAAAGGTCAAACAAATAAAATACGTAAATATTTGACAGAAACACAGAAGAAGCAACAACATAGAACATAGAAGAAACAAATTAAAACGCAAAAATAATTCGCGACTTATTATCTTGAAAAGAAAAATAATTCGAATTAATTTTTGCTCAACAAAATACGCTTAATGTTAACATCTTTATTGTCCTTCTTCCATTGTGAGAAAATCCGCAAAATTTTTGACAGATGTGGTTTGTTTTGACTTTTAATAAACGACAAAAATCAAAGGTCTTCCAAGAAACAACGGAGCACGTGGAAAATACACTTGCATATTCAATGTGTACAAATAATTGATTTGTTTTATGAAACAAGCGAACAGATTATGAAATTAGTCAAAAAGTACCAAACAAATTATTCAAGAATTCAAGACTCGCACAAAAAGTATCAAACAAATTATTTAAGAATTCTAGAATGTGCTCGTATGTTTCAAGAATTCTGAAATGTACTAGTACGTTAAACTTTTATTTGCTTTTAAATTGTATAAAAAGTTTTAAGTTATGATAATTTTTCACAAATATTTGTTTCAAACGAACAAAATAGTACGAACATCGGTTAGGGTAAATCATAATATGAAAATAAAACTTCAGATTTATGTAATTTATAATGTACTACATATGGACGTAACATACAACTGTATATTGAAGTTTGGAGAAAATATTTTAAATTTTATTTCAAAATGAATTAGGAAAGTGGAAAAAATTTGACATCCGTAATAGTATATTGTATAACAAGTGAAGAAAACGAGTCATTGCAATACGAAAGTGAAATTTGCAGCCTGAGCGATAGCGATTTGTATGACTCATTTTCACACGAGTTATACACGCTATTTTTTCTACGATACAATAGCCCTGTATTTATAAATAAGTAGAAACATAAAAAATTACAAACTTGTACGGATCAACACAAATTTATTAAACCATTAAAACATTTGGGTTTTCACAAATCGTGTAGCAATATTAAGAAATCGTTGTGTAATGAGAATATTTCCACACGATTTTAGCATACGACGCAAAGGCTCCTTTTCTTATATAATTTAAATTCAAAAATCATCATCGAAAGTATACGTTACTGCACTATCGTAGAAAAAATTGTTTGTTAGGTGAGCCGTTTATTTTGAAAGTGGTCTAAGTCCATATTTTGATGAAATGAGGTAACAAATAGTAATCCGAAAAGTACTTATCCGATTTTCTTGAAACAGACGCAGACTAATAGACCTTGACCAGATAAAAATAACATGGTATACCTAAGATCCCTAGGTGGTCGGATTCTAAAGTTATGGACGCATAAAAATTTCCTTCACAATAAATACATGAAAAAACAAAAAACGTAAAATATTACTTTCATAATTTTATTTTGCGCAAGAATGAATGAAAATGACTTTGTTTGTATGTGTATAAAATAGTTTTTTTTAACCAACGAAAATGTTATGTTATGCATGCAAGCCCAATTGTTAGGTATTATAAAAGTTTTGTTTATAATACTGAAAACCAACAAAAATATTTAACAAGCCGTGCTGTCCCTATAAATGTGACAAATAATTATATATGGTATATCTAGGCCGTTTAAAATCATTCGTATAGAAAACAAGAAATTTGAACAAAAGCATATGGCAAACGTTGATTTTACGCGTTTGTTTAGGCCTAAAAATCATTTTTCGTACATGAGGATTTTAACTATGATTATTTACCACGAGTTCCGTAAGATATTATAATATGTATACCATTTATTGGATATTTTTTATCCAAATTTTTAATCATTAGGGTTTTTATTTACAATTTCGTGTAATTTGTATGTTTTACTGTGTTTCGTGAATCAATAATTCATTGATAATTCCAAAATTCAAATACCGTGATTGTATAAACTTAACTCTTCTTTCTCATTAGATGAAAAAAATCTCACTCACACCATTCGATTTATTTTGGTTAGGTTGTTTACAATAATATTTTTGTTTTCGTGCTTGATGATTGCTTTTTTTAAGTGTTGTAATTGAATATTTTTTTCATTTTTAATGATAATATTTTTTTGGCGGGCGGATAAACATTTGAGGGTAAGTTTCATAATCACAAATTAATTAAAATAGCTTAGTTAAATAAAAAATATGTGTGTGGAAATATAATAATTAAAAGGGAGGTTCTCATGAAACTCGATCCGAAAATTCGATTTTTTTTTATTTCATTTTTTGATAGCCTATTTTATGTAGAATATATTCCCCAAACCGTTTGACTGAAATAAATGTCATAAAAAGTTATGGCATAATAATTCGACCCACTTTTTTACGCATCAACTCAAAAAACTCGTTAACAAAATCTTTAAATGCGTTTCCTGAAAAATGATGTTTTTTATATCTGTCTCCATGAGAACATTTATTTTTTTATTTTGAAGTTCATTTAATTTATTGGAGGATAAACCTACTATAATTGCAGATAATATTTGCTGTTTTTTTATAGCACTTTAAAGAGCGAAAAAACGTGAAAAAAACTGTACCGAAAAATTGCAAGTCCGCAATTTTTTTAATTTTCGACTTTTTATTGATATTTTTGGTACAACCTCCAACAAATATTATTACATAATTTATAAACAGTTTTGATTTTTTGATTTCAGATAATTTTTGAAAGTGCTACAGTGGAGAATGTAGTCACATTTTTTTGAGAAACACGTATAAACAATTCTCATGACGTTAGTTTTCCTAAACAAAAAGTTTTTTTGTACTTTATAACTCAATAAATAAGTGTCAAAAACCTTAAGTTGTTTATTTACTTCCTTCTATGAAAAAAATCGAAGAAAATAACCTTATTTTTTGGTCGCTTGATTAGTTAGAACCTCCCCATACTCGATTATTTCTTCTAATCTTCGATTTTAGCAGCCAATAAAACTAATCCTTAATATTTATGACATTTATTATCTTCTTCAAAACTACATGGTTTTAGCAATAAATAAAGATTTGTTTATTAAAATATACTGGAATTACCAAGCCAAACACTGACTTACCGTTAAAGTAGTGTGGAATTTAATAGGTAATTAAGGATTTTTTTTTGTTTTTTTTAATATCGCGAAATTCGAAATAGAGCCAAACAACATACTGATTTTAAATTTAGGGTATATAACAAGTTAAATTTAATAAACACTATAGTTGGTTTTTATTATTTTCAGTTGTGCACAAAGCACAAGAATAGGTAATTCATTCGATTATATTCCAAGTTATAATAAGACAATAATAAAATAATAATTCAGCCATATAATGAAATTTAATATTTGGTCCTGGAACCAAATAACACAGAATCCACTAATTTTTGTCATTTCTATGGAGGTATGGCCATCCAAACTTTTTTGACATTTTCCATTTAAAAGAAATATTTATTTCGCAACTAAAGAAATGCGTAGTAATAGCAACACTGATTGTAAAACGAACATAAATATACCATTTTAGTTCTGTTAGGAAAATCGTTCGCTAAAAGAAAGATAAGAAATCCCCTATTTTATTGCAAACTACTGTATTCGTATATACCCGAACTTATTAACACAAGATAATTTTTTTTTTTCTATAAACGACAAATTGATCAAATTAGACGACTACAATCAAACTATTTTTACTAAATAATCTTTTTGAATTTGGAATTTCAAGAATCTACAAACGATTTATAATTTGAGAATTTAGATATAAAATCAATGATGCCAGAATAAATTTGGTTAAGATCGTCAGTATGACTCTTTTTGATGACCAGAATTTCATAATTACCAACAATAGCTGTGTTTTTTTATTCGCTCCAGATAGTTGCTATCGAGAGCCTTGATTTTTCTTCAATTAAATTTAAATTTGTCGCGCTATTTATTGGTAAACTAAATTTATTTAACATCAAACTATCATTTTTAATTCAATTGTTTAGTGAAAACTTGATATAAAAAATATTTGGCTCTACCTATTTATACGGAGCGCTATCGGGAGCCGATTTTTATATGACGGCTCTCGATAGCAGCTATCCGGAGCGAATAATAAAACGAAGCAAATGTGAGCCATTTCCAAAAATAAACGGTTTTATACAGTTTTTTACTGTCTAAAATTTTTACCTCATCAAATTTAAATGTGTGGCCAGTATCAGAAGAATGCTGGCATAATGTAGTAGCTTCAAAATTTCTGATAGGTGGTTTACGTCCGATTTATATTGTGAATTTCGATTTTTTAGTAGTTGTTTTATTTTACCGATGTATTTCAAATGGCAATGGTTACATGGAATTAAATATACAATATTCAAACGATTTAATTTAGATATGTATCTTCAATTTGACTAAACATGTTACGAATGTTACGAATAGTGTTGGCCGCTGAAAATATAATTTCACAATTTGTATTGAATTTGTGCAATGTTCATGTGCTGGATATTTGATCACTAAGATTTTTAATATAATAAATTGATTTATTTATTAAATTTTGATGAACATTAGTATTAGTGCCGAGACCGACCGTATTCACAATTTGCGCACTGATTGATTAATTTATTGATCAAATATTTCAGGTATTTATTATTGATCAGATCTTCTTATCGTTGTCGACAGTGTAAAATTTATTTTCTTGATTGTACAGGAAATCGTATTCCTTTACAGATTCGATTAATATTTCTTGATCCATTCGTATGGCCACTTTTCAATATAAACTCGTACTTAGCTTAACCTTAAAATATTAATTTTGTCGTTTGATAAATTAAACACATATGTTTGTCGCTGTTTAATGACCACAATAATATGAAATTAATAATTATATGCATAAATGTTAACACTATCTGAACGCAACTATTTATTGATAACAAAGAGTGAGATACTGAATAAAATGATATTTGAATTATGTGAGAAAGACAAAGGAGCTTACAATTCAAATTTAAAAACTATTTTACAAATACATATCGTTTCGTATTTCGGTTGACGATTCAAAAAATAAAAATCTTCATGATTAAAAAGTGAAAATTTGGATAAAAAATATGTTATAAGATTGACGATTGGAGCATCACGGATTCCACCTAGTGGAATATTTTTAAACTGAGCTACCTGATAATTTGACGTTCGAAATTGTTGTAAATAATTCCATTTTTGATCTGTAAACACAAGTTTTACTTACCGGATTGCTAATAATTGTAAATAATTTCAATTTTGGACTATAAAAACAATTTTTAATTACCGCAATGCTAAATTTTCTTTCGTCGCATTTTGATCTTTCCTATAGTTTCAGAGAAAACATGTTAAACAAATTCTATTTAAATTCATTGTGAACATTAATTAATTCAAGAAAGTTCTAACTGCATAAAAAGAACCTTTTTCCTAAAAATGGAATTTTATTTAGACATATTTTGTTCAAAAATATTTTCTGTTTTTGCAAATAGAACTTTTTTTATCAAAAAAACGTTTTGAAATAGGGGTTTTCCCTTCATTTTTAATGTGCAGTGAGTTATTGTTTAGAATTTGTGGAATAAGGTTGTGTTTGGTGTAAGTAGGACAATAAAAAATTACTATAATATACTGCTATATAATATCCTAATTAATTTGAAATATTAATGTTATTTATGTAGAATGATTATTGTGCAAATGTACAGTAGTAAAGGCGGACGGATAACATCTCGAGAAGGCGAGTCAAAAAACATTTCGTTTTTTTAGTTTGGTTTAGCCGATTTGTGTTTATTTTTCTAGGTGAGCCAAAAGATTTTCATACAATTATATACCAAATTGCTTTTAGCATAATGGATTCAGAGTATGTTGTTTTCGGTCAATTTGCTAGCAACGGAATGATCGAAATAGTTAATAAAGAAATCCTACAGAATATACCAATAACAGAAGCGATAGAAATTATTCCTGAATTTTTAGGCGCAAATGAAATTATAGTGCCTGATAGTCGAATCTATGAAGATGAAGGTCGAAAACGAAGAAGAAAACGGAATGATGAAAATTGGAAATTGCGTCAGCAGCAATCGAAAAGGCAAAGAGGAGAGGAATATGTATATTAATTCAAAGGGAAAACTTATACAAAAAAAAAAAATTAAAACCAAAAAAACTGTCAAAATTGTAAATTTAAGTGCTCCGAAAAAATTAGTGAAATTGAGCGGGACAAAATTTTGAAGCATTATTATACGTTAGATCGTTACCGCAATTATGACTACATTTTAAAATACACAGGCGAAAATGAAATTTTACGTCCGTCACAACCAAACCCAAGTCGAAGAAAAAAAGCGTTCAGTTAATATTTGGAAATTAAGGGAGAAGTGATTCGTGTATGGAAACCCTATTTTTTAGGAACATTGGATGTTTCACAAAAACTTGTTTATGATGTGCACAATAAAAAGGCTTCTACTGGATTCATCCAGTATAAAGAAAACGCAACCAGAATTGGCAACCGAAAAACTAAGGAAGAAGTAATCAATAGAATAAAACTACATATCAAATCTTTTCCAACAATGGAAAGCCATTATTGTCGGGCCAAAACATCTAACAAATATCTCGAGGCTAGTTTAAATGTTATGCGCTTGCACGAATTATATATAAAATCCAATGTAGCGAAGATGGAGAAAATCCTGTTAAACCTAGCTATTATCGTGATGTCTTCTGCAGAGAGTTTAATCTGGATTTTCACAAACCATAATCCGATCTATGTGGTAAATGTGAAGCCTATCGAGTCGCCCAGAAAGGAAATGAATGCACACGGAAATCTATTGCTGATTTTGAAGAACATCAACGGCTTAAAGAAGATATGCGTGTTGAAAGAAAAATGGATCAGGACAACGAAACCATTCCTGTATTATGCTTTGATTTACAAAACGTAATAAATTGTCCCAGATCCAATATTGGTTCCTTATTTTATAGTGCAAAGCTAAACGTCTACAACCTACGGCGCACTATTCGACAACTAAAAAAATTTGCTGTTGTTTATGGATCGAATACGCAGCTGGGCGCACTGGCAATGATCTTGCATCAGCGCTAGTAAAAATTGTAGAGCAAGTTTACCAAGACACAGGGTTTATCAAACTTGTCACCTGGAGCGATTCATGTGTACCACAAAATAAAAATTCCTTTATGGCAACGGCAATTTTAAAGTTTATGCATAGTCATCCTGACATCGTCGAAATCACGATGAAATATTCCATCGCTGGTCACCCCGCTATACAGCAAGTAGATAATGCACATTCTCAAATAGAAAAAGTGTTTAGAAAAAACGAGTTTATATCGCCTCTAGGCCTCATAAGAGTTTTAAAAACCATAAATTTAAGGAAAGCATTCTGTATTTTTCCAAATGAAGCCATCGAATTTTAAAGACTAAGAGGTGTATTCATAAATGATCTATATCTTTAGAGAAGTGCCGTTCAACAAAGTAAAAAACTTCAATTCAGTCAAGAACCGTACGCCGATAAATTGAAGCTGGACTACACCGAGGAATTCAAAACCAGTAATTAAAAAAAAAACATAAAAACAGAATGGATCGCTCATTTGTAATGCGGCCAAATATTTTAGGTGTCAACAATATAAAAAAGAAACCAAAGATCGGCCTAAAAAAAAAATCGACTTGCAGGCCGCATTTGGCTTCATAACGCCGCAAGATGTTAATTATTACAAAGTGGTTCTCAATATTACTGGTAAGATTTTTGTTTATTAGTTGTGATCGAATTTTGATAAATCTTTTTAATTTCAGATGATGAACCCATTTGTGAGACTCCAAAACGATCAGCAAGTAATAGTTCACGTATATTAAACCGAAATTCCAACACAAAATAAAAATAACTCACCGTGAACAAAATGTAAGAACCGATCTGTGTGGAATTAAAATTTAAAACTGAATTAGAAATTATGTAGATTTAAAAATGAAGTATTTGTTTATGTACCTGAATTACTATCAAAACGAAATATTATAATAATTTTTATTTTGTTTAATGTTTATTATATTTTGATAAACTATATTTTTTATTTTAACTGGTATAAACATGGTAAATACACGAAGTATGTATATATCCACTAAATTT
Organism: Tipula helvola; assembly: GCA_963556165.1. Classification (NCBI taxonomy): domain Eukaryota; kingdom Metazoa; phylum Arthropoda; class Insecta; order Diptera; family Tipulidae; genus Tipula; species Tipula helvola. The sequence goes on along the minus strand of OY744482.1, from coordinate 238,089,065 downwards.
AGTTTTATTTAAAAATTCAATAAAGATTTTATTTAAACAAAATAATAGCCAAAACTATTTGAACAAATACAACTTTGGTGTTTTCATAATTTCTCATAATTAAAGCAAAAAGGTTCTATCATGCAAATAGAACCTTTAAACTAAATTGATAATCATAATAATTATGAAAAAGGTTCTATCCAAATAATTAAAATTCATTTTACAACTAATCAGATAGATGGCCAAAACTATGTTAATTTGATACCTACAAATTTATAATGCTCATAAAATTTTACGTTTCAAGAATTATTATTGTCAAGTAAATAATTTAAAAGATATCACGATCCAAAAATTTGTTTGCGATTTTCTCAGTATTGAGTTTTATACAAATAGAACTTTTTCATTCTAAGGTCGCGTATTTTGTTGGTATATATAAATAAAAAAATATGTATTTATTAGGTACATATGCTAAATGTAAAAAAAATCCACATGTGCAATATTTTATTCACCAAACAAATTGTATTTCACAATACAAAATTTCAAAATGCAACCAATCTTAGAAAACCAGTCGAATTCCAAATATGAAATTGAATAGCTATTTTATTTTATAAAAATTGAATTCCTATTCCAAATCCAATCCCTTGGCTATTCAAATAATAAAATACGGAATGATATCAAAGGACCGAATGTCGAAGGGCCGAAATGGGTCGAAGGGCCGAATTTTTAATATTCACTAATTTACATCAGTAAATCACAATGAAATTATTTTATTCATCTAAATAGAATTTTCCTTCACTCTTACGAATATAAAATGGTCTGAAAAAAAAAAAAATAATCGGCCCTATATTTCTAAAAACAAAAAAAAAATAAACAAAAAAATTCGGCCCTTCGACCCTTTCGGCCCTTTGAAATTCGGCCCTTCGTACCCATTCCATAAAATACTACTAAAATATTGAAAACTACCAAACCTAATATTTTATTGAGCTGTGATAAGAGTATTTAAAATGATCAAATGGCATTAACCCCTTAAGTTGGTGGGCAAGAATAAAAAAAAAATATTTATCCGATCGTTCTGAAATTTTAAAACGTTAATTCACAGATAAGAATAGACAGATGTGGATCTTGTATGTGCCATATTTACATTCTAAATTTCAATTCCAAATTCCAATCCAATTCGTTTAGAGCGGGACGTATATATTATAAAATAAAATGTTGTTTGAAGTTGGTTTATGTTTGCTTTGATATAATCAAAATAGCAAAGAGGCAGAAATGTGCGTCCTGCTTTAAACGAATTGGATTGGAATTTGGTATTGAAATTTAGAATGTAAATATGGCCCATACAAGATCCACATCTGTATATTCTTATCTGTGGTTAATTTACACATGTTATTATTCAGAATGAACTACGGATGAAAAAATCGGCGTACAATTTTTTAACTTACAGCAGGTCTTCGGGGGCAAAAAACGTCGATTTTTGAAAAGCATGCCGCCATTTTGTTATTTTTCATATATCGGCTTTGATGCTGATTAAAATCCCGTTTTTGTTTGTTTCAGACTTTTCTGAAAGGAGAAATACTGCCCACCGTGATATTTTGGTGATTTTTTGAAAAAATTCTTTTGTATAGTTAAATACTAATATTTAAAACATACAGTGGTGGCCATATTATTAAGGACACATCAATTCTGTTGGGAAAATGTTTGCTTTTGGCGACTTATGTATTTTACTAAACATGTTTATAGCCTAGCCATACGAAACTATTATTTGTTAAGGTGCATTCAAAATGCAAAGTTTTACTTTGTACTAAATAATATTTGTACTAAAAGTAGAAATACGTTTTTTTAACTAAATTAGAAATATCTTAAAAAACACATTTCTAGCTGAGCTACCTCAAAATATTGAGTGGATGCACGTTCAGCATTATTGACTCTACATTTCTTTCATTTGGAGTTTTGTGCTATCTAGGCTAGAAACAGCTCTCAGGGCATTAAATAAATTTAGATTAATATGAATAAAATTAGTACTTGTTGGTATACGTATTAATTAGTACTTATCGTATTTAGTAGACGAGCAAAAGTTATATTTTTAAGTGGAAAATTCATTAACTGTACTTAAAATGTAATTTTTATTTGTGTATTAAAAATCATAAAGGCTAAAATTACTTGTTGTAATTAGTACTAATTTTATTCATATTAATCTAAATTTGTTTAATGCCCTGAGAGTTGTTTCTAGCCTAGATAGTACAAAACTCCAAATGAAAGAAATGTAGAGTCAATAATGCTGAACGTGCATCCACTCAATATTTTGAGGTAAAGATTTTTCCGGCACAGAGTGGGGTTAAAATTAAATTTGCACTAAGTTTGCACAAACCCGTTTCTTTCATAAATCGTAAGGCTAGGGGTTAAGCTGGAATCTTGAAAAAATGGAAGTAAGGAAATTTGTGTGAATGCAAACATAAATGTTTCAAAGATTATTTCTAGTTTTTAACTTTTCACAAAAGCTTCTTCTTAGTCCGCTGGCGCTATTCACAAGAAGGGATTTGGCCACCTCAACTATGCTCCTCCAAATAGTTCAAACCACTGTAAGAGATCGCCAGACACCAAGTGTCTTAAGATTCCTTTTCATGTCAACCATTCATTGTGTAGTTGGTCTCCCGCGAGGTGCTACTTTCGTTTGTATCGGCTCAAAGCCCATTTGGTTGTCCGAATTTGCGAACGAAGAAAGGGTCCAACCATCTTAGTCTAGATGATTTAAAAAATTCGATGAGTCGGGCGCCCTCATTAATGAAACGAAGGATTAATCAAAGGTGATAACTGGTCTTATCAGCTTTTTGTAGATGTCCAATTGTACGGTGCGCCTTATAAGAAGAAACTTGAATGTTTTAATATTAGCAATAAATGTTCGGTAAACTGCCGCGATTCTCGATAACAAGTCTGCAGAAACACAGTTTTGCTTAGTGATCAACTGATCAGTAATCCTACATGTCCAAACTCTTTCACCTTCTCAAAATGTGTGTTTCCTGATATGAAATCTCAGCGTCGATACTTTCTCGATAATACCATATATTCTGTACGTGGCTCTTTCTTTGATGGGGCCGAGAATTACTCAAATACTCTATCAATCCCATCGTACTTATTTAAAATTTCGTTATTAAGCTAAGGACCAAGTGGTATGCTAATTTACCAAATTCTAAAACTTTATCTACAAATAATTAAATAATCACATTTTTATCGTACATTTCGAATTATAAAAAAAAAAATATAGTGATCCATTGAGTAGTTTTTGAGTTATCGTGGAGACAGATATAGAAAGCATCGTTTTTCAGGAAACGCATTTAAGATTTATTTTTTATTAAAGGTCGTATTATTATGCCATAACTTTTTATGAAATTTATTTCAGTCAAACGGGAATATATTCTACACATAATAGGCTATCAAAACATGAAATAAAAAAAAAATAGAATTTTCGGAACGAGTTTCATGAGAACCTTACCTTCAGTAAACAAATTCCATTCAAATTGACCATATTCCAGAACTTCACCAAAAAATAATATTATAATCCCTATTTCGTTGTAACCGACCACTTTTATATATTCGATTAAAAAAGCTGAGTGTAGTAGAATAGTAACTGCCCATATTCCAGAACTTCTTGGAATTTGAAGAAAAATCGATAAACAAATAGTCAAGTCCAATCCTAATTGCCCATATTCCAAAACTTCGTCAAAAAATCTCATTTTATAATCCCATTTACATCGCAATTATCAAATTTCGTCATAATCGGTTGAGAAATAACAAATTTCTATCAAACTGGCCAAATTCGTAAACTTAATAGCGAAATAATAATAACATATCGAATTTTATCCAAAATCGATGTAGAAGTGCAAGTTCCATCCTAAATTCCAGAACTTAATTAAAAATCATTTTAGAATCCGATTTACATCGCAAATATCGAATTTCGTCATAATCGGTTGAAGAATAACAAAGTTTCATCCTAATTAGCCAAATTCCAGAACTTCATCAAAAAACCATTTAAAAATCCCATCTTCACCCCACATACCGAATTTTATCGAAATCGGTTAAGAAGTAGCCAGGTTCCATCCCAATTGGCCATATTCCAGAACTTCGTCAAAAATCAATGTAAAATACCACTTCCGTCGGACATGTCGAAATTCATCTTAAGAAATGATTCTTAAGAAGAATGGTAATTCGGATTTTATGCCTAAAATAAATTGTACAAAACTCCGAATTACCATTCTTAACGTGTGTTGATGATTGAGCTAAGAATTAATTTTTTCTAAACAAGTTTTACCTACACTGTTTTTTAAGAAAAGTTTAGTGTGCCCCACAATACTAAAAAAAAAGGAAATCGAAACATTACCCAATTATTGTTCCACAACATTACATAACTAGGTATGTATGTTTCACCAAAAGAGAGAACGAAACCAAAATTTTGATATTTATGTTCCAAAAATTTATAGTGAATTCATTTTTTCAACATAATATAGATAGAAAAGAAGAAGAACAACAGAAATTAAATAACGTCCCCGTTTTTGAGAACGAAAATAAATTTTTTATACTGCCGTTCTCTCTAGAAAAAATATTTTTATTTTTTTTTATCTATTGTTTCGAATAAAGAGATAGAAGAACAAAATGATTTTTTTCCACTCTGAATAGTAAGTTTTGGATTTGATAGTATGCGTGAATCATAGAAAAAATACGGCTTGTATTGACGATTGTAAAAGTAAATAAGGCGCCTTTCGAGGACAATAGTTAAAATGATGCACCTGATGAAATGACATTTGTCACAAATGCGACGAAAGAAAATTTAGCAATGCGGTAATTAAAAATTTTTTTTATAGTCCAAAATTGGAATTATTTACAATTATTAGCAATCTGATACGTAAAAATTGTGTTTACAGTTCAAAATTGGAATTGTTTACAACAATTTCGAACGTCAAATTATCAGGTAGCTCAGTTTAAAAATGTTCCACTAGGTGGAATCCGTAATGCTCCAATCATCAACATTTTTGTTGGTTTTGATACAAGCTATACAGTCAGTACAAACACTTAAGATTTAAAATAGTGAGTTTTTCTACTCACCACCAGGGGCAGCACTAAAACAAACGAGAATTTTTTCTGCTGAAATATTTATTAGCCATCAGAAAAGTTATGAATACTGTTAATTTTTAGTTGTTTTTGCCCATGTTGCACGTGGGTCGGGTCGCTCACCTATTTTCGTGAGAGAGGCTTTAATATTGTTATTCGCATTTCTCGTGCAGATCATCTAAGATCATCTAATTTATTTACCGCGAAACGCTTTTCAAGCGTACTACGAATACATTCGATTTTTATCAACTAAAAATTCAATTAGGCTCTTGTTAAGAAATCTCTTGAACCATTTTCCTTTTCTGATCGGCTTATTAGAATTTATAAATTATAAATTGTTACAGTAGTAGGTACAGACAATACATTTCATTATTTAAAATGATTAAATTATATTGGTAATTTTTATTTTAAGTTGTTATGGTCTTTTTTATAATTATCTGTATTTTTGTAACTTTTTATAGCCCATATTCAAAAAATCGAAAATTTTTAAATGAATTTGAAATCGAAGTCTGAGATTATCGCGATAATCTTCTTGTCTGTCATTAGTTTAAATGAATATCCATATTTTGGGAGCGAAGTGATTTTATTTTATTTTACTGATCCAGGGATAGGAAAACAAGATTTCGATCATTTCGCTCATTCCCTTGGAATAGAAAGAAAAAACTCAAACGTAGAAAACAAAAGGAGGAGCGTGAAACAGCGATTCAGTTCCTTTTTAAAGAGCGATACAATTTTTTATCCACGACTAACGTAGGTATATTATGTTCATTATACGTTTGTTTCATCACTTATAATGTTATCCATTATTCACTGCTGCAACCTGATTCTCTAAAAAATAAGATTATGTGTAGACGTGTAAAATTGTAAAAAAGCAAAGCTTACTTTTATGATTTTGGCCTTTTCAATATTATTTTAGTAGTAAGTCAAATCGAGAAATTGCAAACTCATAAAAGTAAGCATTGCTTTTTACAAGTTTACACGTCTACACATTATCTTATTTTTTAGAGAATCAGGGTGCTGGTTTATCTAGTAGTTTCTTCTTTTATTATTCAATACTTCCAAGTAAATTGTTTGATTTTTGAAATTTTATCTAGTAGTCTTTTGCCATTTTCATTATTTTTAAACTGTGACGTCAAAATGTTGACGAAAATTATTTGACCAGCATTTAAAGGATTTGATTATAAAACATAATGATATTTGTCGATCGTGGGCAAAGTATCGTATTCTACTCGCATATAATGGCTGTTATTCACTCAGATGATTTACGACACTCGCCTATCGGCTCGTGTTGGCAAACTTCATCTTCGTGAATAACAGCTATCATTATATGCTCGTTGAATAATTTACAATTGTCCACGACTAGACTGACGTATAATATGCTCATTATACGATTGTTTTATCAATTATAATGATATCCATTATTCGCTGCTGTTTATTTAGTAGTCTCTTCTTTCATTATTCAATACTACCAAGAATAGTAGATTTTTCTATAAGTAAAGAAAAGTGATAGTTTTCCAGCGAGCGGATGGATTAACAATTTTATGAGCATGGAAAGCCACTTTTCTTACTTATCGGATATGCTAGTTTTTCGTGTATTTGACACCAAATCAGGTAAAAATAAAACAGGTAGATCCAGTTTGGATCAGAGTATGTATGCATAGCGTGTTCATAACAATCGCAGTACGCATTCTGTTTAATTTTTCATTATGTTTGGGATTTAACGCTTTAATTTGTATTTCTTCGACTTAAATACTAAACTTTTTCAAACTCTTTATAATTTTCTAAATCTTTTATGTAGGTTGAAACAAGAAAATATGATGGTGGATTCACGAGGTATGATTTTTACCCTAGGGTATTTTTTTCGAGCTCTAAAATCAATTAAATCAAATTTTTTGGATCATTCAATCAATCATTTATTGATCGGTTAAGAAGCAGCACGAAAATATATACCTATGGTAAAAAACAACCTTGTAGATCAATTTGATTGGTTAAGGAGCTGGGACAGAAATACCCTAAGGAAAAAATCCAGTCTCGTGAATTCACCATGTGGGTAAATTTTTATCGTAATAGAACTCAATATGAAAGTTAAGATTGATTAGCAATTTTTTGATTGTTTACCGTTTCTTACTTCAACGTCTATACAAAAATATAAACGATGTAAAAATAGAAAAATGTGTGGGTATAGTAAGTAATGTGTACAAAATTGAATAATAACGATGTTAATACATATCTTTAAAGATAAGGAGGAAGAACTTATTTTGTTTTATTTTTCAATCGGATAATTGAAACATTAAATTTTCTTTTTTACGTTTAGAAACTTAACGGGTCTTTAACTTGAATATGAAATACACATTTCAATAATCCTTAATATTCTACCCCCAATTTATCGAAATAGATTTGTTGAACATCTTTCGAAATTGATTGAATATACAGAGAAAATTCAAAATTCGTATTCTCCCGAGACCAATATGGCATACATTTGTGTAGATTTTCTTGTGTTTTTTTTTGCCAAAAGTCAAATTATTTTTGATTTATGATATTTATCTTGCAATTTATTTCCATAATGGTAAAACGTTGGTATAAAAGTTTATAATGCAATTGATTTTATGCTGTTACATATACAAATAATGTCGGATCATTTGTCTGTTGACACTTATTTTTCTATGAAAATGTTTATAATTGTGCAGATAATTAATTCTATCTTATTTTCTATACGTTTAGTTTCTTAAAAAAAAAAGATTTTTGACATGGAACCGTACAAAATTAATTGTTTTTCTCTAATAGATTTAAGGATTCAGATTGGCATGCAACTAAATCTTTAATATCCAAAATTAGCGTATTGAATTAATTCACGTCTTAGTTCTCCAGTTGAGTGTTGTGTGATATTATTGGACAAGCAAGATACATCTAGATATGTATGATTAGGAAGACGTCCAGTTAAACATTTCGAACTAGTCATTTATCGGCTATATTAATTTGAGGAATAGAACTAGTTAAGTTATACCATTTTAAATGAATTACAGAAAGCCACTTTCTAAATCAATCGTTTTGATATTGGTTGCCTGAATGGTGGCTTCAAATATATTAGAATACATGTTGATAAACATGTTTACCCAAATCAAAAATATATAAATAAACTTTTTTTTTTACATTGTTTCAAGTATCGAATTTTTCTTGTATAACAGAATATTCACTTGTATGTAGCATATAAATCGTTTAATATTCATTTGACCTTTTTTTATCGCTTTAAAAGAATTTTGTTACAATATACATATTTTGTTATATTTATCTTTTGAGAAGAAAATTGACATCAAAAATTGCTTTACAAGATTTATTCAAATATTTAAGTAAATGTTCAATACTGATAAGGCTCTTAGGATTTCACTCAATATGCATGCTTGCTATGTTAACACTCTTAGGATTATATTTACAAAATATTATGTAAATGAAAGCATGTGTATAGAACACCAGAAATATTGGAAATATACGTGCGTGGCGGATAATTGTTTGAACACTTTCATCGTTGAAATTTCTGTTTATGTAATATATTTTTTTTTGTAGTACAAACTGATCAGGTTTCATGAAGCGATAAAGAAATACACACGACATTCGGTTCAAAATTTTGATTCATAAATAATAATTGGCTCAACTTTTGTTGTTACTTTTCAATGTTTTGTTGTTACTCTCTAATGAGATTCCCTCGATTCGCGTAAAAGCGAAAAAAGTCATTCGAAGTTTGAAAAATAAAAGTTTTATAATTATGTTTGTTTTAAACAGATTCAAAATAGAAGAAAAACATAAAAAATTGTTATAATTAAAGCAAAAAATGATTTTTTTTTAGATAATTGTTGATTCTCTTATTACTCTATTTACTCTCTATGAGTTTTCAAGAGAAACATTACGAACATTTCCAAAAATGTATTTCCATTCATGACGAAAATTGCCTTCCCTAAACCCAAACTACTACACTCTTTAAAAAACGGAGTTAGCTGAGCCCCGAATCTGCGTTTAATGGAGTCCAACAACTATTCGAGTTTTGTTTATTTCTTTGATAAATGTTTCCTTTGTAATTCTGAAAATTATACACCGTTTTAGTGCGGAAATCATTTTTCTTTAGAAGTTGTAAAATATTTACTTTAACAGTTCATTTTAATATTTTACCAAAGAATAATTTAAACTTTGTTATAGTGTCTGAAAGACAATTGCGTTTAAAAGTTCAGAGTTAACACTCATTGAAACAATTATTTAAACATTTTTTTATTATTAATTTTTAACTTATTTAGTACAAATATTTATTCTTCATTAGGTGTTAAATTTATTTTTCCTTTTAGGTAAATATATTTAACAATTTTGGAAGTTGTAATTTCAGGATTCCGCTTTTAAATTCTATGTAAAAAATAAACAAATAATTTAAATAATTATATTCAATTCAATTTTTATTTTTTTATTATATTTCGTTATGTTACACTAAAGTGTATACAATTTTTAAATTCATTCCTTATTCGCTTACAATAAAATCTTAAACTAAAATTCATAAGATAAATTTTGTTATTATTTATTGTACTGTGAAATTCGTAAAGATTTTTTATTAGCAAATATTCGATGAGAATTAAATTGAACTTGTCTGTACTTTCGATTTCATAACCCATAATTTTCTTTTCAAACTGAATAGTGGCAAATTTTTGATGAAAAAAGTAAAATTTATTATTATTTTCTATAATAGTTAATATTTTTCCAACACAAGGTAGATCAATTTAGTTTGAGAAAATACGTATAAAGAATCCACTTCTATATTCAAATCTTAATACAAGTTTTTTTATTACCATGACCTGTTCCGTCGAATCCAAGAATAAACTATTGGCTAAAATTTCTCTTTCAGTAATTGGAAATACAGTGAAACCTCTATATATTGGACAGCGAAGGGACTGTCCAATTTATGCAGGTGTCCAACATAAGGAAAATTTCTTCTTTTTTTAATAAAAAATTAATGGCGTGCACATCAACATTTTCGCTGTCTGATTACTTTTGTTGTCCAATTTTCAATATATAAAGGTTGCCCAATATATATAGGAAAAGGAGCATTTTTTCAAGGGACTGAATGAAAGTGTCCAAAATAGGGGAGTTTCCAAAATAGAGATGTGTCCAACGTAGGAGGTTTTGCTGTATTTTGTTAAATGGAATCGTTCATCTATATCAAACTTAGCGTTAAGTTTATAATTGTTACTATAATAAATATCAGCACAAAGTGATTGATGTTTCATAGCCAAGGTTTTGCATATATTTATATAATTGTGACAATTTGCGGCCATATGCTTTAAAGTATTATATTTACTTTCAAACCTCATTGTCCACAAATAAATTAATGGTCCCATTTCTTGGATTACTCTAGGATAATGAGAAAGAATATGTTGTTTGGGAATCAATCTTTTTGCCGGGTATTCTATTTTAAAATTTTGTAAATGGTTTTCTATTAAATAAGTTAAATGCTTTATCAGAATACAATTAATTTTAGGAGAAAAGGCTATTTGCATTATTTCTAAAAGGGAAATAATGACATGGGTTTAGGTTAGGTTTGGGTGGCGGTCTACTAGGACCAGGCATAGACATAAAAAGGTCCGTAGCCGTACCACAATTTAAAAATTTTCCTCCAACTCATTGAAACTACTTTGAGCTTGCTATGAAGCGCTGGATACTCCTGACGTCCATTCTGCTGAGCTCCGTCAGGTCGTTGAAAAGGGATGCCCTACAAAATTCAGTCTTTTTCGTGCCAGACGAGGACAGGTGCAAAGAAGATAAAGTACTGTCTCTTCCTCCTCTTTGTCCTCGCAACTACGACAGTAGTCATGTGAGAAGAAACCAAGTCTTCTCGCATGTCTGTCTATGAGACAGTGCCCCGTAATCACTCCAACAGCCACACTGATCTGACTTCGCTGAAGTGAGATCAGCTGTTTGGATCTCGCCGAGTTCAACTTTGGCCAGACCTGCCGAGTTATTACGCATGAGGTACTATTTGACCATCTGTCATTCGTCAACTTACTAGCTTCCTCCTGAAGCAGCAGTTTGGATACCGCAAAAAGCATTTCAATGTCCTTTTTGCTGTTTGAGATGTGGTCCGTTGTACCACGTCGAGTCAGTTCATCAGCTTTTATATTCCCCGTACTAACAAAATGCCCTGGCACTCATATGAAATGGATGTTGAACTGATCTGTCATCTCGTTAAGAGATGAGAGACAGTTCTGGACTACTTTCGACGTGAGAAGTTGTGATTGAAGCGCTTTAATGGCAGCCTGACTGTCCGTATATATGCGAATATCACAAGTCGATATTACATTATACCTCAACCAGTCTACGACTTCCTTTATCGCAGTTACTTCAGCTTGAAAAATGATACAGTAGCCAGGGAGACAGAAGGAGAGGTTTAACATAAGTTCCTCGCAGAACACCCCAGCCCCTACTCTTCCATCCCGTTTTGAACCATCAGTGAAGAATCCCTGGATGGGATAATAGTCCGAAACTTTCTATCAAAAGATAGTGACGGGACAGTATATTCGGTGGTCTTGGGAAGCCCTTTATTAGAAAGTATAGATGAGTGCCCTGTATTATTGCAAGCCCACATTAACTTAACGTGGATTTCAGTCGTATGGCAGTGCAAGCTGCCCACTGTTTTCCCAAGATATCTAGAGGAGTCATAAATAGCAGAGTCTTCAGTGCCTGAGTGGATGTGCTCCTCAGTGCACCACTGATCCACAGAGAGATTGTTCTCTGAACTTTTGTCAACAACTTTAGGTTGACAGTTTTGTCCAGAGCAGACCACCAGACTGTTATCCCATACAGAAGAATGGGTCTAACTACTGCTGTGTATAACCAAAGGACCACGTGGGGCTCTAGCCCCCAATATTTCCCAATGGCATTTTTGCAAGAGTATAGCGCTACCGTAGATTTCTTTACTCTTTCCATAATATTAGGTTTCCAGTTTAATTTACTGTCCAAAACGAGACCCTATAGAGCTTCATCTATAAAAGCCAACTAGAACCCATTTAAAGTGGGAGGATCGATATGAGGAAGTTCATATTTCCTGGAGAAGAGAACCAATTCGGTTTTGTGTGGGTTCACATTCAACCCACAACCATTGGCCCATAATGAAAGAATGCCCAGAGCATTTTGAATAAGCTCACTAAGTGTGCCGGGATATTTTCCACGGACACCAATAGCGACGTCATCCGCATAGGCAATCACCTTGAAGCCACTATCCTCCAGTCTCAGCAACTGATCATTTATGACCAAGTTCCAAAGCAGGGTGCCTCTGCTTGCAAATCTTCTGGCAGAGGATTTCCCCAGACTGGCATTTCTGATCCTGCCTCTTAACATTTGATCTATCCAGTCCTTGAAAGATTCATCCACTCCTAGATTCGAAAGTGCCCGAGTTATAGCCCTTGAGCACGTTGTTAAAGGCTCCCTCAATGTCCAAAATGGTTACCATCGCGTAGTCTCCATATTCGAAAGATTTTTCAATAAAATATGTAAGAGAATGAAGAGCTGTTTCTATATATCTCCCATTGCAATAGGCATGTTGAGATTTAGACAGCTTTGCCGGCACAATCGTGCCTCTAATATGAGCTTTAATCTGTCTTTCCAGTATTTTGAAAAGGAAAGAAGACAAGCTAATCGGTCTAAGGTCTTTGGGACTGCAGTGTGAGCGATTTCCCGCCTTAGGTATGAAAACAACCTTCACTTCCGTCCATTTACTAGGAATGTGACATAGTTACAGGCTGCCTCTAAAATTACCTCTAACCAGGAAATGGTTAGATCCGTACTTTTTTTTATATCCGCAGGGATAATACCAACAGGTCGTGGCGACTTATATGGTTTAAAGTTGTTTATCCCCAAAGAATCTTTCTTCTGCTAATAATTTGGCCTACGAGGCTACTTGCTCTATTACCTACTGATAGTTCCAGCGATTGCGCACTATTTGTGGTCCATGCTCCATCCGGCCTTTGAAGAAAGCTTGGGCTGGAAGGGCTAGTAGATAGTATTTTACGCAGCCTGGACATCTCTGAAGACTCCTGAATTTTGCCACAGTATAGTCTCCAAGATCTGTTCTTTGCACTTCTTAATTGATATTTGTAAATTTTGAGGACTTCCTTATAGGAGTCCCAGTCTACAGCGGCTCTTGTTTTCCTTGCTATTTTAAAGATTATTTTGCATCGTTGACGTATTTTTTGAATCTCCTTTGACCACCAAGGTGGCCGAGATTTACCCCTAGGCCTACTAAGAGGACAAGAGCCCAGTACCGCTTCGTTAAAAGCGCTGAACAGTTCGTCCACTAAGCCATCGAGTTCTACCGAGTAGTTGTTGTAGGCGCCGGCACTGGTAGTGAATTACCCAGAATAGTTCTAAAGATATCCCAGTCGGTTTTCCTCCTGTTCCTGTAGAAATGCCTGTTTGGAGAAACCAAGTCCATTTCAAATTGAAGATAACAGTGATCAGAAAAGGAGTGGTCTTCCGACACTTTCCAGTTTAATAGACTAGGTAGTTGTCAAAAAGTTTGAGACAAGTGTAATATCTAATATCTCCTGTCTATTTCTAGTTATAAAAGTCGGCTTATTGCCTATGTTACATATATGAAGGTTTGTACTTAGAATGTAATCAAGGAGTAACTCACCTCGTTCATTTGTGTCCGTACTTCCCCAGATTGTGTGATGAGAATTTGCATCACTCCCCAGGATGACTCCAACCTCGCGCTTTTGAGCCTCTAAAATTGCCTTACCTAGAATGACTGGTGGAATGTTCACTTCATCGTAAGCTAGGTAGGCTGATATTAGCCAGAGGTTTCGTTTATTGACCTAACTGCTGACCGCTGCCACATCTTCATTGCTGAAATTTGATAGCAGAGAACAACTTATATTATTTTTAACGAGAATGCCCGACCGAACCCTACCTTCTTTGTTCGTGTGCATTAATCTATAACAGGGTATCTTTAGTCCAAGTACCCGGTCGTCAATGACCCAAGGTTCTTATCAAGACAATGTCTCTCCCTCCCCTTTCAATTTTTAAAAGGAGAGCAGCTGATGATGCCTTTGGGAGGTGTAGGTTAATCTGCAAGAATGTCACCATTCTTAGACCTTCCTCTCTATCATTGTATCATCAGGGGTCCTCCCCTGATGTGAAGTCCTCTGAGATTCTCTTTAATGACTCAAAGGACATTGACGTCTCCTTATTTGTGGGTTTCTGCGAGGATATTCAGGTAGGTGGCGCTTAAGGCATTTTCACCTTTCTCCAATTGGCGGGCGTAATACTGTCATCCTCTTGGGACTGGTCCTCCTGAGATCTGTTTGTTTTAATCTTTAAGCCAGCTGAAGGACTTTCCGACATCTGTTCGGTGACTTTTTCGCCCACGCAAGCGTGGCTTTGTCTTTCTCCGACCTGTCTTCCGGCGAGATGTTGTTTATCTTATCCAGGGCCCTCCGTGCCTTCCTCCAAGTATTATAGGTTGGTTTTGAGGAACCAGCTTCATTGGTGCTTTGGTTCCGCATTATATTTCTTTGCTCAGGTTTAGTGACCCGAGTAGAGGGACCAGCCTCATTTAAGCTTATGTCCCGTTGTTTACTTGTAGGTTAGAGGTAGGCCTAAAGAGTCTCCTTCTCTACATTTTCCGGTTTTGTGAGAGAACCGGACTCTTGTTTTTTGTGTTTTTTGGTCTCCCATATTTGGTCCCACGAGTAGCGGAGAAAAGAGTGTCCATCTGTGCAGAGATCCGCAATACACAGAGAAGGCTACTTAAGCCGGAGGGCGCCAGGTATCCGGATCCACCATTAGCTGCAAGTTACGGAGCTGATAGCAAGTGTCAGCTTGAATCCCCCGAGTAACTTCATGCCTGACTGCCTTGAACCTCTGTAAGTTTTATTTGAACCAATTTCATAAATGCGAACTCCGGAGGAAAAAACATGTTTAGAATTTATTAGTATTTGCAAACTTTAGTTCAAAGTTGTATCTTTGAACAGCCCGTCTTAACAAATCTGGACAACCCAGGCATTAGTTCACAGAGGTCCTTAGAACCGACATTCTAAAACACAAGTTTGCCTTATCCTATTTAAGATTCACAATTACTCAAGACGAGCTCTCATAGCAATCTGCGAATTTCTACAATAGAACATTTCAAATCACCTAGTGGTCCTAGTCAAACAAATGACCCTCGAATTCTCGTAGTGGTATCCTTTATCCTGCTAACAATAACCAAGTTTTAATACTCTATAAAACATAGACGGCTGCTATGAAAAACATCATAGAGTCTATATGATGTTTTTCATAGCAAGCGTCTACGGTTTATAGAGTATTAAAACTTAGTTATTGTTAGCATGATAAAGGATACGACTACAAGAAGTGCAGTGTCATTTGACTAGGTGGTTTAAAAAATAATATATTCTATATTCTACTAGTATAAATTCTTCTGCGACTACATTGAATGGCATGCTCGCAAATTGCTTGAGAGCTTGGTCTATATGATAGACCATTTTCCTTAAATGCCAAACGAAGTAAATTGGCATCTAGAACAGTAGTACACATCAATAAGATTCTTTCGGATTTTTATAGACACAATATATTAATAACAATGGCATTCACAACATTTTCGACTTGTTAATCAGAAAAATGAAGAGGCCAGTCATTTATAATATATCTACCAAAAAAAGTAGAAATATCAAAATCCCCCCAGTACTTTAGCCCGAGAGTTAATACAAAATGTATTGAGTCTAAAAATGAAAACCTGTCCCTGAGTTTTCTGTGTGGTAGTTTTGGTTTTATACTGATATTTTTAGAGGCAATACATTTTGTATTAACTCTCGGGTTAAAGTACGGGGGGATTTTGATATTTCTACTTTTTTGGTAGATATATTATAAATGACTGGCCTCTTCATTTTCCTTATTAACAAATCGAAAATGTTGTGAATGCCATTATTATTAATATATTGTGTCTATAAAAAGCCGAAAGAATCTTATTGTTGATAGCTAGTTTCTGTGTTTTAGGCAAAACAATTAAATTACCACGGTAAATTTAACTTTAGAAACATTTTTAAATTAATGGGAAGTTGTTTCACAAGCAATAAAAATAATTCCTGTTTATTTGGTCTATAGCAGTAATTTATATTTGTCTGTTCTACGGCGACGCTGTGTTTAGGTGTCAATATTTTTGGAGAAAAAAGGTCTATTGCAATGATGTTTTGCGATAATTGTCATTTCAAATGACTACATATCGCGAAAGATTTTTTTCTTTGATTGACTTCAATCTAACATCTTGTACATGGTGTTAGTACTTGTAGTATAGAGGATTTCGAAAAACGATCCTACCACTGAGCTCACCTGTGTTTAATATGGTAAATCGACCATAGCATTATTTTTCACGCACATGTCATTGTTCTTTATAAACAAAAAAATTACATTTGATGTCAAAAACTAATACACTACATAATGGAGATGTTCACGTGATTTTATTTCAGAATCCACTGCAATTTATACAGGGTATCCCAGAATTGGTGGTACAAACGAAATAGAGTGATAGCAAAGGTCATTTTCAACCAAAATAACCAAATGAAGTTTTAACAAATTGTTGATGTTTTAAAAGTTATTCCACTTATGGTAGTTTTTGGTGAAATCGCATGCGCAGCCACTAAAAAATTAATTTAAAAAAACCAACAATTCTTTTGTTTATCTTGCTTTTTTAATACGATCATGAAAAGTGTGCCTTTCCAATAAAGTCATTTTATAAACTATATTATCTTCTGTCAAATTAAAACAATGGTGACCGTGGCACGCCCGAGCGTCTTGATAAACCACAAGCACTTGTCGATGGATCGTCTGTCACCATTTCCATTATACTATCTTCGTTTCTCTCAAGCTGGCTAGATCTTCCAGCTCTCCTCCGATGTTCAGGGATTTCGCCTTCACTGTACATTCGATGCACGTTTTGAAATATTCCGTGATTGGGAAAGCGTTCCCGATTAGGGAATCGTGTCTTGTATTCCCTTGCAGCATCTCGAGCGTTGCCATTACAAACACTATAAATGAAATGCATTTCTGCTTATTCACTATAAGAATAAGCTGCAAGGTTTACTGACATTTTAATTATAAATTGAGTATTTGTCGAACTAATATGAATTACAAAATGTTTTTTTTTTATAAAGCAAATTTTGTTTAATTCGGGCTACTAGATTTAAGTTTTGTTAAGTGCATTCTTTAAAAAAACATGACTTACCTTGTAAAACAATTGATAAAATCCATTCTTTTTTGAATATTCGTATGCCATTTTAGAATCTGCATTAATGTCGCAAATTTTTCTGATAGTTGGTCACCTTTCCATATAGTACATGGTTTTTCCGCCAGAGTCCCTTAAAAATCAACAAAAATTGTTAAGAAACAAAAAGACTTCACAAAACCATTGTTTTAATTTGACAGAAGATAATAAA
This sequence comes from Tipula helvola, assembly GCA_963556165.1. Classification (NCBI taxonomy): domain Eukaryota; kingdom Metazoa; phylum Arthropoda; class Insecta; order Diptera; family Tipulidae; genus Tipula; species Tipula helvola. Next base: position 238,071,525 of record OY744482.1, on the reverse strand, counting down.
GTTTATAAAAATTAAAAACTGAAAGATAAACAAAAGAACCGTTGATTTTTTTTAAATTAATTTTTTAGTGGCTGCGCGTGCGATTTCACCAAGAAATACTAAAAGTGGAATAACTTTTGAACCATCAACAATTTGATAAAACTTCATTTGGTTCTTTTGGTTGGAAATGACCTCTGCTATCACCCTGTTTCGTTTGCATCACCAATTCTAGGATACTACTGCTATACAGTTTAACAATCTTTGATGACGGCGAAGTCCACTAGACAAAATTCTACTGCACACAATTCCACTCGTACAATTCCACTTGGTACGAAATTACACTGGGCACAATTCTACTTGGCACAATTCAACTTGCACAATTTAATTTTTTGATAATCAAGCGCATTTAGGGTGATAAATCGCGCACGCGATTGCACGCGTAATTGTGCAAGTTGAATTCGTTTAATTATACAACAAGTTAAACTTAAAAACTTAGCACTACGCAGCAAGAACTACGAATGTTAAAGTAGTGGAATTGTGCCAGTGGAATTGTATGCAGTGGAATCGTGCCTAGTGGAATTGTCTCAGTGGAATTGCGCCCAGTGGAATTGTGTCTAGTGGAATTGTGCTAGTGGAATCGCCCGGTTACCGTTGAAAGTGCATAATTCGGCCGACCCGAATTTCTCGTCACTACTACAAGCTGATGCGAAGCAATGCAATATGCAGGTGGTCTACGCACAACGGGCATCTAGCCGTACGTCCACGATTTGGCTATATACATATTTATAACGCCCGCAGTTTTATTTTAAAAGATAAATTATCCGTGGTAGAGATGGATAGAGATAGCAAAAACAATAACAACAAGCTATTTATGATGTATTTTTGGATTAGGCATCAGTGCTTCGGTACTAAAGTGAAGTTTATGACAAAAAAAAAAAATGAGAAAAAAAAACAAAACCTGACAACAGAAGAGTATATACACTAAAATGTGTAGGTAAAGTTTGATGGCCATTAACAAGTATTCGTAGAAATACCTACGCAGATCTGACTATGTTAAAGTGTTCAGTAGGATTTCATGAATATTTGTGCCAAACGATATTTTTGCGCGACCCTCAGGGGCTGAGTTTTTTTATTTTAACCCTATATAAAAAAAAATGTGTAGCTGGAGTTTGATGGCCATGGACAGGTAATCGCAGAGATAGGTACGCAGATCTAACTATGCCTTGGTGTGTAGTAGGATTTCATGAATATTTGTGCCAAACGATATTTTTGCGGGACCCTCAGGGGCTGAGATTTTTATTTTAACAAATTTCCTTATATAAAAAAATGTGTAGCTGGAGTTTAAAATGTGTAGCTGAAGTTTGATGGCCATTGACAAGTAATCGTAGAGATAGGTACGCAGATCTGACTATGCCTTGGTGTTCAGTAGGATTTCATGAATATTTGTGCCAAACAATATTTTTGCGCGACCCTCAGGGGCTGAGATTTTAATTTTAACAAATTTCCTATATACATAACGATTTATCCTAAAATACATGACGATTTCCTAAATACATGACGATTTATCTGAATCTGTCATTGAAAGCAACGCGAGAGCAACGGTTAACCCAGTAGCTCTAATATATGTCAACAATTTATTGTAAACAATTCTCCGCTGTTATTGCTATTAAAAAATATTAACCCTGTAATGCACATAACCGCCTAAAGGGGAACTTTACTTTATCATGAATATTTTTTTCTTTAGTAACATGAGTTATTCCAGCCAGAAATCTCTTTGAATTTATTTATTTAATTTCAATTGCAGATACTTTACCAATCGCGGATTACCAGCCAGAAATCTCGTTGAATTTATTTATCTAAATTAAATTGCAGATACTTTACCAATCGCGGATTACCAGCCAGAAATCTCGTTGAATTTATTTATTTAAATTCAATTGCAGATACTTTACCAATCGCGGATTACTAGCCAGAAATCTCGTTGAATTTATTTATTTAAATGGCCATCAAACTCCAGCTACACATTTTAAACTCCAGCTACACATTTTTTTTATTTAAGGAAATTTGTTAAAATCAAAATCTCAGCCCCTGAGGGTCGCGCAAAAATATCGTTCAGCACAAATATTCATGAAATCCTACTGAACACCAAGGCATAGTCAGATCTGCGTACCTATCTCTACGATTACTTGTCAATGGCCATTAAACTCCAGCTACACATTTTTTGATGTGAAAACATCTTTAGCGAGGTTAAGTCAAAAATTTCATGTAAAAAAAGGAACGGAAAATGCGGTACGACCGAAATTCCAAATTATATACGAGAAAAACGAACACAAAATACACCGAACTTGCATACTATACATATAATGCAAATTACAATTTTCGTCAGATTAAAATAAAAAGGCACAAAAAGTATGCATGTGTAGTGTAAGTTATTCAAAAAAACTGAAATGGAAGTACGTTAAACAAAGACAAATGCACCCATACTTTAAATATTAAATATTATACATCTTAGCGAGCTGTGAAATGACACTTTTATACTACGTTGATACATAATAAAATAATAATTTTGAAATTGTTTAATCGGTGTGCTATGTTTAGTATTGCTCATGCTGCTGCTTAGTTTGGTTATTTGGGGCATATAGGAAACAAAAAATGTAATAATGGTAAACAGATTCGAATGCAATTTTTTAAAGATACGCACAAGGAAGAAGCCACAGCTCCCCAACTGCTATGATTTAACAGTCAAAATAGCGCCTTTGTCTAATAGAACCGCCATATTTCATTTAGTTCAAACCAATCAAATCAGCGATGCCGCACTTTGCTTTGTTCACCTGTACAGCGATTTTGGTCGCAAAATGAGGATTGATTTGAGGATTACCGGAAGGCAATAGTATTGGTAAATTGTATTGGTGTTGAATGTGCATTTTTTCTTTCAGTTTTTCGTTTAATATGATGCAAATAAAAGAGATAAAATGACGCGAGTAATAGGGATAACATGATATAAATAAGAGGAATAAGCTCAGAAGAGAACGACTGAGAGGATGTATTAAGAGAGACTGAGACAGAACAACAAATTCCGAAGAAAAAAAATTAATAATAATACGAAGCGAGAGACTCAAAATAAAAAATATTAACCAAAAAAAACAAAATAGCTAGAAAACAAAACGATTTTGTTTATTTTGTTTAGTATAGTATTGTGTTGCAACTCATGATGGTCGGTTGCTCCTATACGATGTTATACGTCCGAGGTTGGAGAAATTTTATTCTAGCATATACATACATAGCAAATAAAAAAGCGAGATGGTTTATTTTATTACTTTCCTTTTTAACTTGCGTAACCTTTTTTTATATACAATTTTTTTTTGTTTGGAATAAAATGTCCGCACACTTCGACATAACATCGTAAAAGCAACCATTACACGATCAATATTAATGTCATTACCAGTAACGTCAATACCTGCATCATTACTACTTCGATATCTTTTAACCTTACACAATCAATATTAATGACAGTAATTCCATCATTACTGCTAGTAGAAGCATTTTTTTCTTAAATTTTACATGGATCCTAAAGTAAAAACGTGTATTGTATCTATATCCTCTCATACATAAAACATATCATCCATGCTGATGAATTTTTATTATTTATATACAATTTAATATAATGAATTATATATTAAAAAAATATTAATAGAAAAATAATCTCAAATTTATAACGTATATTCAATTTTCATTTAGCAAAAAATTTTTTTTTTTAGCCCAATATTTGGATCAAAACAATAATTGTTGGGCTAAAAAATTTTTGCTAAATGAAAATAAACAAAGTGGATCGTATTTTATATGTTTTTTAAAATAATGTAATATTCAATAGCAATAATACACAGTAATGACGAGAACCCTACACTATCATTAATAATGACAGTATCCCCATCACACATCAATAATGATGCCTCGAAATCAAAAAATCCGGATTTTCATCATTACCGACCATCATTCGTCATTACTTCAAGTTACACGATCAATATTAATGTCATTATCAGAAAGTAATGACATTATTATTGACCGTGTAATGGTTGCTAAAGGAACAACCCTCACGAGCTGCAAGGCAACACAAACACAATACTAAAAAAATAAACAAAATCATTTTATTTTCTTACTTTCTGTTTTGGTTCCTTTGTTCAAAATTTAAAAATTAAAATGTTTAATTTTTTTTGTTTTCATTTAAGTTGCTTTTTGTTTTTTTTTATTTGCGAGAAATTGTTTTGGTTACGTTTATGTATTTTGTTTTGGTTTTTTATTAACGAATGAATTCCACTAGTAAGAAGAAAGGGAAAAATAACTCAAGGCGAGCGTAAGCACCAAAAATTTGAACCGATTCACCCGCTTGGCTTGTTTTTGATACTTACCCCATGAGAAAACGCATGAGAAAATACACTAATACAATACAAATATTTGACGGCACACAATAGATCATGTTCAAATGTCAAATTTTCTTTAACCGCCAGAACTACCATCTTCCAGAAAACTCCGAAAGTATAAGCAACTTTCCCATAATGCTACTAGGTGTCACTAAATATATGCTGTCAAAAATTGAATGACATTTTTATGTGTGCATTTTGTAAACATAAACAAAAATATTTGCGTGTTATGAAAGTGATTATTATTAATATGTGATAATTAAATTGGTTTTGGCTGACCCCTTTTGAAAAACGTCAGAATATACTTTTGATTGTGTAGTGACATCTAGTGACAAACGCTCTGTACTTTTTCTTTGATCGTGCTGCCTCTTTCGGTAAACGCTCTGTACTATTTCTTTGATCGTGCTGCCTCTTTCGGAAAACGCTCTGTACTTTTTCTTTGATCGTGCTGCCTCTTTCGGAAAACATAATCTATAGCAAACTGTATATTATACACCGTGTACATATACAAAATTCTCAATCCTCAATCCTCATTTTGCGACCAAAATCCCTGTACTGGTTTGCCGTGATCATTCACAAAAGTCGAAATATGGAATCTTCAACAATTATCATGTATGAGTAATGATGAATTTTAAAGCGTTCAGGGTTGGTTTAGATCAGTGTTTCTCAACGGGGGCCATACGGCCCCCTAGGGAGGCGTACCCTTTACCTGAGGAGCCATATGCTAAATTTATAAATTTAGGGGGCCTTGGAACGCTTAAAGAGGCCAGGAATGTTTTATTAATTAAATAGACATATTATTAACATAAATATGAAATTAAGACGTAAAACGATAAATTTTTATATTTATACAACATATATAATACACACAACGATCAAATTTTAATTCAATCTCTACAATTACATTCAATGAAAAATCAGTAATGAGCTTTGACACGATTGTAATTCAATTATCTATAAATATACGCAGTCATTTTTCATTTCATATTAGTACACGGCTCTCATCAGCTCTTAGAAGATATGCTTTTTGACCGATCGCTCAAAACAAACACTACAGGTGAAGAGAGGAGACCTTCATTTATGCTTAACAAAATTGGAACCAAATATTAAAAAACTAGCAAATTCCCATCAGTCGCAAGGTTCTCATTAACTTTGTACATTTAATATTAAATAAATGAAATACAAAATGAATTTTTGTTTTATAATTTTTTATGCGTATACTATTATTTTATGCCGAGGTGGGCCACAGAAGAAACTTATAATTGAAAGTGGGCCTTCGGCAAAATAAGGTTGAGAAACACTGGTTTAGATGATTAACTTAACAGAACTGTGTTTTGCTCAATCTCACCAAGCCATCGCTATATTGAAATGTACTCGGTTATAAATTTCAATTTTAAATTAAACAATTAATGTCGGTAAGGTTCGTCCTCCAAAACCAAAATAGAATAACTTATTGACTTTTAATCAAAATTATATCGTAATTTAAATACTGAGCGAACAGTTCTCAGTCCCATCGAAAAGCCTTGAAATGATTCCATAGTTGAAGGTTTTTACATAAATCTTTTGCGAGTTGAGTATGAACTCGCCCGTTGTCTTTTATATAGGGATATTTGTTAAAATAATAATCTCATCCCCTGAGGGTCGCGCAAAAACATCGTTTGGCACAAATTTTCATGTAATCCTACTGAACCCCAAGGCATAGTCAGATCTGCGTACCTATCTCTGCGATTACCTGTCAATGGCCATCAAACTCCAGCTACATATTTTTTTTATATTAGGAAATATGTTAAAACAAAAATCTCAGCCCCTGAGGGTCGCGCAAAAATATTGTTTGGCACAAATATTCATGAAATCCTACTGAACACCAAGGCATAGTCTGATCTGCGTACCTATCTCTACGATTACTTGTCAATGGCCATCAAACTCCAGCTACACATTTTTTTTATATAGGGAAATTTGTTAAAATAAAAATCTCTTCCCCTGAGGGTCGCGCAAAAATATCGTTTGGCACAATTATTCATGAAATCCAAGGTTTATCCAGATAACAAACGATAAAATCATGATTATTATCAAATTTTGCGAAAAATATAATATGCTGCTACACTTTTGACTGTTGTAAGGTTTTTTGTCAATTTGTCATAAACTTCACACTACCTGCTTCGGTATTTATTTATGTTGAAATTTAAATAATGTTTTGTAGTTGATTTTTCTAAGATGTCCTACGCGCTTTCGATGTATAAATATTTTAATTTTTTTTCATTTCACGATTATTATATTTTTTAAGAGAAATGGAAAAATATAAAATTAAATTAAATATTTGACAAATACATATTATACATCAGAAAGGAATGTACATAATAATATGTTATATGTATAACCTTTTTCTGACGGCTTAAATTATATTTTTTATTTGTACTCGTATACGTTATGTACGTAGTACGTACGTATTTTTTATCGTCTATAATTTGAGTTACATGAAGAATTCTAGATTTTCATTTAAATATTCAAATTTTTATCAAACATCACAACCGTATAAAGTAATATCTGTCAAATGGTTATCTACATACATAATAATATGATATTTGATAACAGAAAATAACAAATACTTATGTAGATGTAAATACAACACGACGGTTTTTATACTTTTACTTTTATTTTAGGAAACAAAACAAAGTCATGTTTAATTTATGAGCAGATGATAATTTAGTTGTCAGAACAAATCAAAAGTTGGCATTTTTCTTATATTTATAATATAAATCTGAGTAAGCACAATTATTAAATTTTCTTCTAAGCTAATCTAGTTAGCAAAGGAAATTGAAATGACTTGATAAGCACGAAAACAATATTTAGAAACTGACTTGTACATGTTGCAATACTTTGGTGTACAGAAAAAACAGATCAACAAAAAATTTACAATTTTCTCAACGTCTTTTTTCTGTTACAAATATTACGTTTGTCAATGTTTTACTAAAAAATAAATATTATGTACATAAACCCTTAGTGAAACCAAATATAGTCTGCTGAAACTTAACGAATAGTCATATTACAGACTGCAGCCCAAGTACAATTACATAGGTATGTAAGCATAAATTAAAAAGAAATGATGGTAGGACAAGTTACCCAGGGACACGTTGAAATGGAAACATTTGTGTTGATAAAACCAGCTCGGTGACCTTCAACTCGATGAACGTCACGTAAATATGTATATACCTAACTTTATACAAGCGACCAGTATTCCTATTTTTTGTATACAAGTTGATGAAAGCTTACGCGTTGCGCAAGAGCCTTCTAAAGTATAGAGCTTCAATCACACGTCATCATTTTTTAGAAGTTTTTTAGTGTTATAACTTTTCATTGTTGTTTTCCCTAGAGGAAGCCTGCCAACAATGATGATTTATAGCTTCAAATTGTTCAATGAAAAAACCACAAATCTTATGAAGAGTTTTAAAAAAAAAGTTGTCTACACATCCATATTTAACAAGAAAAATATATTGGTATTAAATAAAGATTAATTGAAGAAATATTAAAATTAGTTTATGTCAAAAATATACAACATTCTTCGAACATTCATTTTCAAAAATACATCCAAGTTGGCACTGTAAAATAGTACCTGCTAAGATATCTTTAATTTTACTAGTGTACCCTCACTCAGATGTCTATAAATGTTTACCAAAAATATGAAAAAATTTCTTTATCACAAAATTTTCACACAAATAATGTACATTGTGAATTTGTTTATAATTTTTGAACTATAGACATTTTCCGGGTGGTAATATCACCAGTAGTGCTGTGACTTTACTACAATTGTAGTAGATCTACTACATTTCTATCGTTTTATAAATTAAGTGCGTACTAACCAAATTCTACTCCACTTTCCTCATTTGAAAGATATTATTTTATGTCGTTTTTGATTGCCCAAAAGCAACTAAACTCAGTACAAAAAAATAAATAAACTCGACAATGACTTTTACTCGATCGAAAACGACATAGTTGCTTGCTGTTTTATTTAGCAATTACATTTTATTAATGGGTTTTGAAATATTTCTGCAGAAGAAGCTGTAAACAATCTCAAATTGATATTAGTTGAATTTTACATTGAATTGGTTGAACAAATTAAATTGAGATTTGATTTCAATGATACGAAATTGAAGCTGTTAAAATATTTAAAGATAAAATAAATTTGTTATGGAAGCTTTAATGCAATCGCACCATTGTTAAAATGTTTTCCGTGCTATAGTTCTAATCCACAAATCTTAAACAGCCAATTCAGAGGATTAATTGGAAATAAAGAAATTTTAGGCAAATTTGAAGGGGATGTAGTGGCGTATTGGAGAAAATTAAAAACATTAAACATTTTATGGATGAACCAGTATTCTTAGAAATTTTGTCTTATGCTACAACTATGCTTCCACAGCGCTGCAGCAGCAGAACTAATATTTCTACGGCTTAATTTAATTAAAACAAATCTCCTGAATAGCCTAAATATTAAATGGGTTGGGAATTTAATGAATTCAAAAGAAATACTGGTAAAAAATTAACTTTCCTGGGAACCATCTGATTCACCAGATTTACTAAAGTATGCCGACAAATTTATGTTTACTGGCGAAGAGTTTGAAATGAAATAATGAGAATATTAAATATTTAACACAAATCGCTTTAAATTTTTTATTCAATCATTTAATTTAATCATCGATGATGCCTGACAAATTTTTTTTATTTTAGTTATATTTTTTATGTAATTGGAAATTGCTATGGATTGGATACTACGATTATATTAACTGTAATTGGAATTTGATTGTTTACGTATTAGGTATTATATTGTATATTATTTAAAAGTATATTTTATAAATTTTAATAAAAAAACTTGAATAGCGATTTAGTTGTATAAAATCAATTGAAATTATTTCTACTCCACAAATTACCGATCTACTACAATTTTTATTCAAAGTCTGCTACGTATTTTGCTGATGGAAGTCACAGCACTATTTCCCCACACGAGTCGTAGTAAGCCATTTGACTAGAATTCTGTTATTATGAACATTTTATAAATGTAAGTCTTGGTTTCGACCGCAAATCTCGTTATTATTTTAACAACGGGAAATATTTTTTTGTATGGTTGTGTGGGTATTTTGTTTGGATATGTATTTCTACTTTTTGACGTTTGATACAATTTTGAAACTGGTTATAAATGAATGATACCAAGCTTAAGGTTAAGTAGAATTGCTGCTTGAAAAATTCTTGAGATTCGCACGAAGAAAGAGAGTTGTGTCAAGAACGTGATTTCTGACTATATTCTGAATTTATTAATTCAAAATTGATTAGAATACTTTTGAATTTAAAAATGTATACCATAAAAAATGTGTATCGACACAAAATTTGTAACCCATACAAATAACAAAAACATTCAACCAACCAAAAAGTACTAATGCCTAGATATTTTTTGGTTGTTATTTTTACATTAGTACTAAAATACAAAATTTCCCCTACGAAATTATTGAACCACCCTATATTGTAAACACATTTTTATTTTGACGTTTATTAAATGTTTTAATATACGACATGTTGAATATTATTTGTCCATTTTGAACAGGTTTAAGGAATTTTAGGATTGAGCATGACCATCTGTAACAGATAAAATGTTATTTGTGATAATTAAATCGAATATTGGCGAGCTGTGCACAAAAATTTGTAGTGATTATCCAAATGCCTAGATCGAAAATATTACAAAATGCCAACATGGCGGTTGATGATGCCAAATGCATATATGCTAAAATGGCGGCTCAAAGTTATAAATAAAATATTAATTATAGATGTAGGTATACCATATTTTTAAATTCTGAAGTATTCCAATCAATTTTGAATTAATAAATTCAGAATATAGTCAGAAATCACGTTCTTGACACAACTCTCTTTCTTCGTGCGAATCTCAAGAATTTTTCAAGCAGCAATTCTACTCAACCTTAAACTTGTCATTCATTTACAACCAGCTTCAAAATTGTATCAAACGTCAAAAAGTAGAAATACATATCTAAACGAAATACCCACACAACCATAAATAAAAATATTTCCCGTTGCTAAAATTACAACGAGATTTGCGGTCGAAACCAAGACTTAGTTTAAATAAATCAAGTACTATATTAAAATAAAATAAAAACGATGTTCATGTATACTGAAATTCAAGCATTTATGAAAATATCTCAAAGATCATGTTGAAAAATTTATAACGTTTTCATTTAAAAATGTATCTTAGAAAATTAAAGCTATTTCCCACATGTTTATATGCAAGTTTGATTTTTTCCTCGTTTCTAATTCCTTCATAAAAGCTTGGTTCTTTACACTATGGCTTTGTAAAATCAGAACCATCTTAATGTAAATAGAGCTGGCATGTGAAAATGGACCTAAAATAAGGGACAGAGAGAGAAACACTCAATCATAATTTATTTTTATAGAGTTTGTTTGAAAAAACGGGATTTTATAGATGAAATTCTCTGAAATCGCTAAAAAACAACTCAATGTCTTACTCATTTAAAACACAGATTTTTAAAGTTTCCCTATTTAACTCCAGCAATAATCAAAAGAAAATAAGGAAAATTAAATTATAAAACGTTCTATAACAATAACAATATGTAGTAAAAAAAGAAAATGTAGAAAAATTCAATTTATTGACGTCAACATTTCTTCCGTGCTAAGAAAAATGTCACATTTTCCTTTTTATAGTTTTGAGTAATTTCAATTTTTCTATTTTTGTTTGCCATGTCTTAATAATAATATGAAACTTGACTATTAAATAACGTGAATTTATGGGATTGATGAAGTATATTTGGCTATTTAAAAAAGCAGAAAAATAGGCGTTTGACAACACGTCTCCGCTCAACAATAGAAGTTAAAATAAATCAAAAGGAGCCAAACAGAAAAATTGAAAACAATACAATGAGCGCGAAGAAAACAAAAAATCAAAACGATCTAGCTTTCCTCGCATATTCAAAATAAGAATAGAAAGATATTCGAATTTAAATTTGAATGGAGGCAAGAAAGAGATGATTATTGTATTATTTATAAATTTCGTGTGAGTTTATGAAGTATATTACAAAAACAACATTTTTTTAAAGTTTAGAACGCGTCCGATTTCTGTGATAAATTTGACATTAGTGAAATAATGTTCTCTTCCATATTTGAAATAGTTCATTTGCGGTCCAAATACTGAAATAATTTTGACATAATAAATTTCACAGATAATGCTTGGAGAATAATACAATAACACTAAAACAGCGCCTAGATCATTTTCTTTTTAAATTTAATCCGGTCATAAAGATTAAAATTGCCAAAATAATAAAAACAATAACATAAAAATTTACTATAAATTTACTACCCATGTTCGGAAAAAGATTGACAAATTTTAACTTCGAATTTTACTACAAATTTACTTTGGTCTTTTTCCGAACATGCTAATTATTACACACCGGTGCTGGGATAATTTGGTTGCATTCAGTTCAACATTAATTTATCACAGAAATCGGACACGTCCTTAGATACGTTATTTTCCAAGACGATTTTCACTAAGAAATAAACATTTTCATGACTCGATTTTTCAATCAAATTAAATAACATGTTTTATGACCAAAACAAAAGCTCATAATTCGAATAGACCTATAGTATACATTAAAATAATCGTTTTCCCAAAAAATACAGTCGATACTGGAGGCTCTTATTTATACAGTAGGCTTTGGTAAAATCAAGGTTGCTTTGATAGTCTGCGATAATGTAAGGTTGAATAAAGCAAAGCGATTGTTTGGCTTGTTGACCTAAGATAACTAAAATAATGTCACATAATAATTACATTTCAACTTTTTTATGTTTGGTAAAACATTTAGGGTACTAGTTTTGGGTTCATGTTACAAGCTGCGTTAGAATGTTATGTTAAATATTGCGTTAAAATGTTACGTGTCATGTAAAATGTTATATTAAATAAAAATATTTCGTCTCTTTTTATTTATCACATTAAAATAGAAACAAAGAAGACAAAAAACATAGCGAGAGTACTTTCAGTGTTCACGTTACATGTGTGCTGTGTTAAAAATGTCATGACGACATCTTTCAGGCTAAATATTTCTGTGCGTCCGACTTTTCCCAATGTTATATAGCTAATTGCATACCATAAATTTTCAATGATCATCATTTTCAAAATACAAAAAATAAAAAAAACAAATCATGTCATGTAGCAAAAATATTGTTACGAACTGGGTTTCTGAGTTCGTTCGGATGTTGAAATTAAAAACACTGTGTACTTTTTATTTCATTCTACTTTTAAGTGCTTTTCATACCGGCTGCGTTGACTTCAGACTTTAAAAATCTAATGCCCGATTTCAGAACAAAACAGCAATTCGTCAGTTAAATAATATTTCCTCTCTTTCTTCTTTTATGAAATTGCAATTTGTTTCATAATTCAAAATCAATGCTATCTAGATCATAATTCTTTTTACATGAGAATTTTAAAGGGAGATTTAAATATTTGACTTTTCAATGTCGCTCAAATAAAAATTTAATTCTCCCTTTAAGATGTTCATATAAAAAAGAAATATGATCTAGATAGCATTGATTTTGAATTATGAAACAAATTGCAATTTCATAAAAGAAGAAAGAGAGGAAATATTATTTAACTGACGAATTGCTGTTTTGTTCTGAAATCGGGCATTAGTCGTTTTCTAACTTTAAAGTTTTGTAATTTAGTTGTATTTGGTTAACAGTGTCACTTTTCATAGAACTATTTGGAAACTGTTATAAAATATGTAAATTATTTTTAAGTGATAATTATTAAAAAGTAAAACGTGAATTTTTTAAAGTCCAAAGTCAACGCAGCTGGTATGAAAAGCACATTCTACACTTTGATATTTGCTTTGCCTTTACTATTTAATTCTGTCCGCTTGCTACTGGTGGGTGCTATGACAACAGATTTATTTCTTTATTTTTAACGATTTAAAATAAACCAAAAACTTTCTCTGCTTGCCATCGGTGGTGTTTATAACACTTAACCATCTAAGCTATTGCTGTTCATAACGTGAGCTTGTTGTATGATGATTGATGGCCAAAATCGCAACAATATTTAAATCTATTTTTGATTTTATGTTTTACCAAGCATTTGCTGTTCAGGTGGAGCTCGAACACCATTCGTTTTTTAATAATGACTGTATATATACAATACTAACAAATTTGAATAATAACAAATTTAGAACTAATTGTAGATTTAGACCTACCGTAAAAATTTCAAGTCCAAACTTTGTTTCATAAACATGGGGGAAAATACAATTTTTGTTTTTTTTTAACGTTAATATTAAAGTTAGTCACTAAAATCTTTGAAAGATGATGTCATTTTTTTAAACATCTTTATTTGTTCTGTAAATGGTTCAGAATACCAAGATAATTTTTATGGAGTTCGGAAGGATATTTACGATTATAACTATAACCGATTTTCCATTGGTTTGGTTCATAGTGTTAAATGCAATTTAGATGATTTTGAGAGCCGTCCATTTATTGTATTGTAATTACTACTCATTAATCTTTTAGAATTAGCAATATTTTATTGTATATTCTGTATTCTGGAATAGCTAAATTATTTAATATCGCCGTCCATATCCTCGGTCTAAAGAAACAAAAAATACAACTTCTTTAGTGTTGACTGATTAATTGATCAGAATGTACGACCAAGCTCAAGCTAGACTCGCGGATGACACCCAGCCACCCGTACATCCTTTACACATAACAATACCGAAAGAGAAGAAAGGTATACTAATACCCTAAGTAGTTAATTAAGTCTTTTTTTGGTAGTAAAATTCAATAAATTATAAACTAGTTAGCGCAAGACAACACACTTTGTAAATTACATGTCGAAGTCAGTGCTTGAAGTTTCTGAAAAGCTGAGAAAATTTTATTGGGGTATTTCTGAAAATTGAAATCGAAATTAATCAATTACTACAATTATTGTTATGACGACCCGACAAAACAGTTGAACAAAACTTTTTCAAGTATCACGTATACCCGTGCGATAAGAATCCATGTTTTGGGCAATGTTTTGATTTGCCCTGCATAAATGAATTTAAATACTTAGGTGTAACAATTAACTCACAGCTAAATTGGACCTCCCACCTAACTAATATCAGGAAATTTGTCAAACTTTATTCTAACCTTTTTCCTACCGCGACGGTATTGACATCTGACGGGCGAAAACAGAAAAATCCTCATTTTACATGCCCTTGTATGCATGCTCAATTATTCAAATACGGCAGAGAAAGCTATATCTACAAAATATGAAAATCAAAGAAACGTCAAAGCTAAGGCGTACTTTTTTTAGGTCAATAGGATTTATTCTTTTTTCCTGTACGAATTTGACGTCACCAAGAGTAGCACACTAAAGTTCAAAATTGGTCTGTCGATTGTTATAATCTTATATTTTATTCATTCACGCAAGTAGGTATAGCACAATGGTCGTAAGGAAAATATTGCACTTGCGATGTGGTTTTCTTTTGCCTGTATTTTTAAAAAGAATAAACGTTTGTTCCCTTTACATTAATTTCTTTATAAGTATGTAAGTTTAATAAATACAATTATTTGAATATGTGATTCAATTTTATTGCAATATAGAAAATCAAAAATGCCAGTCAAAAATAGATTATTTTACATAACGTTTCTGGTACACATTTGCTTAAAATTTTAAGGGAATTGGATATTCTTCCAAAAATAAAAGGTTCATTATTTCGTAGTAGTAGCCGCGCCAGGAGGATATGCCTATTTTGGGATTGAAAAATGCATTAACCGATATGATTCAAAGTTCTTATTTAATTTCCCGGAAATTATTTGCGATTTTATCGTCGATAGATTACCTCTATATAAAAGTTCCGGAAAAACGGTATGGCGTATCCTTGGTTCTTTCGATGACCGCCATAACCTGAATTAAGGTACACTAAACCAAATGTAAAAGAAGAGTATTTAGATCTATGTAACACTAAAATAATAACTTTGAAACAAATTGAAATTTATTTTCACTATTTGAAACAAATGATTTGTTTTTAACGGAAGTGAAAATATAATAAAAAAGATATCTTAGCCAAAACCCGTTAGAAGTATTATTGTTCTTGACCCGAACGCAATACCAGTTGATGGGTTTGTAGACTTTTGCACACAATAGTTTTCCGAAACAAACTATTAAATAATTTTTATTTTTTATCACTTTACAATACTGCTCTCTGCTTAATCGGTTTCTTTCAGAAGTATTAAGCAGCATGCTTCACAAATTACTTTCTTTACAATTCGATGTATTAAATACTCAACGAAATACCTAGATGATATCTGTAAATAAATACTTAATAATATATATTATTAAGTGAAAGCGGGAAATGTTCGCGTTCTAGCAAGAGCAAAAATTCAAGTGGGACTGAAAAAAATCTTGTGGAGTAAGATTCTAGAGGTGATTTTATCAAAACACGTTTGGGCCATTTAATATGTCATAGAAACGTATTAAAAATTGACCATAGACATTCGAGTACAAAACATAAGCGTCTAAAAATGTCACGAGTATGGTAAAATACTTTTATTACGTTTTGAACATGCCATTTTTACTTCTATATAGCACTTGTTCAAAATATCCTAATTTTTAAAATAAAAGAGTAAAAAACCAGTTTAGACCAAAATATGTACGCATAATAGTAAGCAAATAAACTAAAAGTAGGAAATGCAAAAATGAAAAAGTATTTGTGTGATGAAAAGTTTTCTATGAAGAAAAGTGTTGCTAAGGAAAAAGAAACAGTTCTCATTACTGTTTTCTATAGAGAAACTACGCTTTTCCCATTAAGAATCCATTAAAAAATTAAAAAGAAAATTTATTGAATTGGAAAACTTAATAATTTATTTAAAATAATAAAATTCTGAAAAATTATTATTTGAATCATTGTATGTTTCTGTTACGGGAACAATGAAAATTTAGTTTGCACAATGAAAACTATTTTGAATGCAATTATTTTTTAATTCTTCAAAAATTATGTAGTTTGGTGCAGAAAAAACCCTTTAATATAAATTGCCGAAGTTTTTCCATTTGGCTTGAGGAATAGGATAAGACAGATCATGCTGGAAATCCATAGGCTAGGATTGGTCTGATTAATTGTATGACGAACTACTTGAATTGCCTCTAACTTGACTTTTTCTTTGATTCTTTCTCTTTTTGTGTACAGTGATTTCTGGAAATTCTTTATTGTCTTCTTGCCTTGAATCACAATCCATACCTGTTGGCTGTGCTTGTTCATTTTGAAACATTTCCAAATTTGTTTCTATAATTCCTTATTTTTATTTACAACTACTGGCTTTATGGAAATTTAATTTTGCCAAACGACCCTATTTTTTAAAATATTTCTTGCGCTTGCCGTCTTAATATTTTTGTCTCAGTAGGTATAGTGGGTACAGACTCTAGATTATCTCCACCAGCAACAATACCCAATAAACTATATGGGACTATTCACAACAAGCGCGAATTGCGAATGCGAGTAAACAATTTTTCTAAATTTCTATATTATGTTTTCGTAAAACAAAAAATACATAAATATGTAAATGTAAGGGAGAGTCTCCGGTTGTGGGCACAGTTTCGTTTTTGACCCATAATTTTCCTTTGAGTCCATATTATGCGGAGATATGAATATCAATGGAAAGCTAGAGGCATTACCTAACTGTTTGCTAAACTAACTACATTGATTCCGTCAACTAGAAAAATTGAATGACTCATTTTGTTAAGTCATCTTTTTTGGCAAAACAAAAAATCGTAACCGGTTGTGGGCACCCTTCGAAAATTCGCTGAAAATGGGAATATTTTAAGGAAAACGCACCTAATTTGAAAGAATTTCTCGGTTTATTAATTTTAAAGGCCTTCAGTGGCATACATAACAAAAAAAACATTTTTTAAAAATTATATTTATGTTTATTGAGCTAATATTTAAATAATTTTAACAAATTTTTTATTGGTTTTGAGCTCTTTATTTACAAAATATTTTATAGCTTTAGCTTTCGAATCCAATTCGGATTCATTCTCAAAAGCAAATGAATTGTTTTTTCCAAAAAATTGTTTCCTCTATATAATAAAAAATTATGGCAATCACAAATTCTTTTTGAAAACCGACTTTTCATGGAAACGCACCGCTATATAATTTTTCGAAAAAAATTGTATACTAAAGCGTTTTCACGTAAAAAAGGTTGTACATTTGAATAAAAATAAATTTGATGAGACAAAACCAAATTAGATGAACAAATCATATGAGTTACCGATATATGCGTAATCTTCTACAATGTTTATTGAATTTGCACTTGATTTAATGTGTAACATTTCCAAAATCGATCTTTTTCTAAAATTGTTTTGTTTATCGAGAATTTTGATATTATCTAAACTAATTTGGTGGTTTGTATCTTTCAAATGTCGTGAGAGTGCACTAATGTTTGAATTTTGATCTTTATTGACGTCTCTTCTGTGTTGGTAAAACCTTCTTTCCAAAAATTGTTTAGTCTGTCCTGTATAAGTAGCGTTGCAGCTACAGTGGACCATAATGACCAGTGAATAATTTTGAAATTATAATTTTTGAAAAGATTTTTAATTTTTTCGTAAAGATTTTTTACATAAGGAATGGCCAAATAATTTGTTATATCATTTTCTGGTCGGGAAACCGGATTTATATAAAAATATCTTTGTTTCCAAATTATGTTATTTATTAATTTTTCAGGATATTGATTGCGAAATAATGTATTCTTTAAAGAAACAATCAAATGTGGTGTACCAGGTCCACTGTAGCTGCAACGCTACTTATACAGGACAGACTAAACAATTTTTGGAAAGAAGGTTTTACCAACACAGAAGAGACGTCAATAAAGATCAAAATTCAAACATTAGTGCACTCTCACGACATTTGAAAGATACAAACCACCAAATTAGTTTAGATAATATCAAAATTCTCGATAAACAAAACAATTTTAGAAAAAGATCGATTTTGGAAATGTTACACATTAAATCAAGTGCAAATTCAATAAACATTGTAGAAGATTACGCATATATCGGTAACTCATATGATTTGTTCATCTAATTTGGTTTTGTCTCATCAAATTTATTTTTATTCAAATGTACAACCTTTTTTACGTGAAAACGCTTTAGTATACAATTTTTTTCGAAAAATTATATAGCGGTGCGTTTCCATGAAAAGTCGGTTTTCAAAAAGAATTTGTGATTGCCATAATTTTTTATTATATAGAGGAAACAATTTTTTGGAAAAAACAATTCATTTGCTTTTGAGAATGAATCCGAATTGGATTCTAAAGCTAAAGCTATAAAATATTTTGTAAATAAAGAGCTCAAAACCAATAAAAAATTTTTTAAAAATTATTCAACATCAGTCAACTTCGATGGCAGACGCTTCAAGCAGATGATGCAAAGTCGATATAATCATCAGATGATGGAGAGTTCGTTTTTTTAAGCTTTTGGCCGACGGGTTGCCTTCTTTGTTTACTCTTCTTGGGGGGGAGAGAGGAGGGGAGGGGGGAGACGGACGCTTTAAATGAAAAAAGAGGGTGCCTACAACCGGTTACATTTAAGTGCCTACAACCGGAAATCACGACCATTCTCGGAGTAACCAAAAAAAATGTGATGCGGCATGATTTTGATATAAATCGATGTGGCATCCCAAATCACAACGAAAATACTGTAGACATATCGATAACACTTTCCTGTTTGAGATGATTCACTTTGATTTATCGCACTTTTAAAATATTGGAAAATTACAATTGCGTTGATTTTTACGGAATTTTTTGTTAATGTGATCGCAGCAAATGAACAAGCTCGTCCATTCACTTTGATATTAGCTAGAAAGCTGCCTACTGTTAAAATGCAAGTACGATAAAAGTCAGATCAGCCATATTTGCATTCTGTCAAAAGTTAAGCAGGGGTACCCACAACCGGAGAGTGCCCACAACCGGAGACTCTCCCCTATGTATATTTTTTTGTGATTAGTCAAAACCAACACAAATATCGACGATTTTAAAAACCTAAAATCAATCTCCTTTCTATCGAATGTATACATATCGTGCAGTTTTAGGGAATTCCCCGAAATTACATTTATTCAAATTAAATTTTGTTTTGTTAGAGCGAAAATATTTTAGTTTGTATTGTTTAGTAGTAGTGAGTACGTAATTGTCGTTAAACGTAAAACTGTTTCTGTTTGAAATCTTAAAATTGCATTTATTGGAGTCGTTTGAGGGGTTTTACTTTAGTTTTTGTGAGTGGGATATAACATTGTTCTTATTGTCAAAAATTCTAAAAAAAATGTCTTGCTTCTTCAGTGATTAATAAACAAAAGCATGGCTAGCGGAGGTAAAAAACAAAACGCCTTAACGGTTAAAAAAATTGAAATTCTGCAAAAATGTGGATCGAGGCGGTCGATCAAAAACAGAAATTTGTAAAGAATTTGGCATTCCAAAATTTAATCTACATATGAAACGGGTGATTTCGAAGGAAGCCGGAAACGTTTGCGCTTACCATATTTTGAAGACTTAGATTCGGGATTGCTGCTTTGGTTTAAGCAAGCCCGATCTTACAATGCTTCTATCTCTAGACCTCTACTAATGGAAAAGGCTGATAAAATAGCTATAGAAATGGGAATTACCTTTAAATCTAATCTTGGATGGCTAGAACGTTTCAAAACAAGACACGGAATTGTCTTTAAGTGTATTAGTGGAGAGACGAGACAAGTATCAGCGGATATGACATCTGATTGGCTATCTTCAACATTTTACCTATAATTCTGAAGGATTACGGCAAAAAAGACATTTTTAATGCGGATGAATTCGGATTATTTTTTCGTTCCATGCCGGTCAAAACTTTGACATTTAAAGGAGAAACTTGTTCTGGTGGTAAAAAATCTAAGGAACGTCTGACAGTGATTGTTGGATGTAATTCCGATGAAACAGAAAAACTTCCTCTTTTTGTTATCGGAAAGTCTCAAAATCCGAGATGTTTTAAAAACGTTAAAAATCTACCACTTCAATCCACGGCAAATAAAAAACCCTGGATGACAGCCGACTTATTTTCAGGTTGGTTGAAATCATTAGATAAAACATTTTTAAAGGGAAAGAGAAAGGTAGTTTTAATTGTAGATAATTGCGTCCAGCACATCCGAAGATCCAGCTAGAAAGCATCAAATTAATTTTTCTGCCTCCAAATACTACCAGTGTATTACAGCCTTGTGATCAATGAATCATTAACAATATAAAAGTATTTTACAAAAAAAATCTTCATCAAAAATATTTAGTAAGCGTTGAGCTTAAGGAAGATATGTATGAAACAAGTATAGGTAGTATCAGTCTTAGATTCTTTGTACATGTTACGCTTCGCATGTAATCTTGTTACGCCTGTAGCTATAGCAAATTGCTTTCACCATTCTGGGTTTACAAATCAAACATCTTCTGACGACGATCAGCCAGAGATAATTTGTGACACTAATGTAAACGATGACGACATGACGTGCATACTATTTTTGATCGTATTTCTGTGTTTACAAATTTACCTCAAAATATCATGGTCGAAGATTACCTGAGTTTGGATAATAATATTGATACCACGCCACTTCTAAGTGATCGCGAAATTTGTGACTTTATAAAATCTAAAGATTTACAAGAAAATGAGGATATCTGTAAAGAGGATGAAGATGATGCTCCAGTTCCCGTGCTTTCAGTTGAAACCGTTCGTAAGTGCATAGTAGATTTTCGTTGATTTGCCGAAGCCCAACCAGATGGAGAAAAAGTATACAACATTCTTGGTGACTTGGAAAATTTTTTGGAGGAAAACATTATTAATAAAACGGTAAAAAGGAAAATTATCGATTTTTTTGAAACAGCACCGAATTGAATTAAACCTTCAGTATTTTTTTGATAATTTAGTTTTGAAAGTGGGTATGTGTAATTTTTTAACATTACCTATATGAATTTTATTTTTCATTACCTACATAATGTATGAATGTTTTTATTTAAATGAATTAGCGTTGAATATAGAATGTGCAAGTGTGGAATATGTTAGTAAAACTAGTAGACAGTTGTTATAGAAGTAAATTGTTGTGGTTTTTGTAATAAAAAATACCACAAGAAATGTGTGTGCGATTTTCTGCGTAGGAAATTTAGGGATTCTCAAACGGAATTCTGATATCTCGTTTATGTATCCAAAGTGTAACTGGGAAATCCCGGGATTTCCCGATTTTCTGTTTATTTATTTTATAATATATCCTGTAAAACCTAGGTTTAACCCTTAGCGGCCATATTTCGCTCTCGTAACATAGCGGCCACACTAGAGTGATTTTTCATCCCAGTCAAAAAAATTGGTCTAGAAAGGCAAATTTAAAATATTGAGACTTCAAAAAATTCATGGACATTCTGAAACATGTTTTTCAATTTCTACTATGGTTTACAAGAGCCAATATCAAGATAATTTAACAAAAAAAAATTATATATGAGCAAAGTCAGGAAAAATGACGTTTTGTAGAAAAAAATCATTACTTTCCGAAATTCATCGTTTATAGCGCTATGCTTTTTTCTTCCTTCTATGTACCATGCAAGTAACCCACATTCCTCGCCAACCTATAGATGGCACGACAAGTATGATTTTCGTAGTTTTTGACAACTTGAATTAAAGTTGATTTGGGCTGGGGTACATATTCACCCCTAGTGGCCGCTAAGGGTCAAGAGGTTAACTAGGGGTTGGCCTGTCTCTACTATTCCGTAGATCCGAATGTAGACAATTTGAATATAGAAGTTTATGCATATATAGGCTTTCAAGTCTTTCAAGTTATTTTTTAACAGATTATGGGGAAATTGAGCATGTATGATGGAAATATTATTCTAAAATAATTTTTACAGAAAGTTCTGGAAAATGGATTATGATGAAATGGATTATGATGATGAGTTCTATATATTGTACATAGTTCTGAAATTTGGCCAATTAGAAAGAAACTTAGCCATTTCGCAACCGATTATGATGAAATTCGGCATGCACGACGGAAATAGAATTCTAAGATAAGTTTTAGATAAAGTTTTGGAGTAAGGCCAATTAGGAAGGAACTTGACCTTCTTTTAACCGCTTATGTTGAAATTCAGCATGCACAAATGGGATTCTAAAACGGTTTTTACATAAAGTTCTGGAAAAGAGCCAATTAGGAAGAAACTTAGCGATTTCTCTACCGATTATATACAATCTGAATTTCGTCATAATAGGTTAAAAAACGGTCAAGTTCCTTCCTAATTGGCCATACTCCATAACTTCATGTAAAACTCATCTTAGAATCCCGTTTCCGTCGTGTGTCGTAAAAAATATACTGTATTCTTCACACTATGCGACGAAAAATCGACAGGGAATAAAAGTATAGTAGTACAGGGTGGGCCATCTGTTAGTCCTTTTTCTATTTGTAAATAAAACACATATTTTGAGATGAAAAGTCAAAATTTTTTATTGATAATGAAAGGTGGTTCTATGCCATTTATGTATGACAAACAATATCGTATATGCCCACCTCGGCTTCGTCTACAGGCCTGCATCCGACCATACAAATTTTCGATGACTTTTTCCAATAAACGCGGATCAATGACCTCGATTTCAGCTCGAATGTTGTTTTTAAGTTGCTGAATTGTTTGTGGATGATTGTGAACGTACCCATTAAGATGAAAATGAGCTTCATCGCTAAAGATGGTTTTTGATGAAAAACCTTCATTTCATTCAAGCATCCAGTTAACAAAACGACGACAAATTAAATGGTTTGGTGGCCTCAATTTTTGAGTTAGTTGAATTTTGTATGGATGCAAATGAAGATCAACATGCAAAATACGTCGTAATGTGGTTCGTGAAATGTTTAGTTTTTGTGAACGATGCCTGGTTGATGTGCTTGGTTCATTACAAACTCTTTCACTAACAGCTGCCACTGCATCAGGAGTACGAACTGGATGAACATGTTGATACGGCCTACGACCTTCCACTGAACAAGTTTCTTCAAAACGATCAATAATTTTGCCAATTGTACGCTCAGTAGGACGTCCATGTCGACCAAAACTCTCACATAATTTACGATATGTTGTTGATTTTGAACGATTATTTTCATAATAAATTTAGACAATCAAAATGCGTTGTTGTATTGTTAACGACTCCATAATGATAAATGTCATATTTTTGACATTTCATATATCAAAGAATTTTTTAGAACAGATAACATTAAGTACTAAAATACATTATTGAATAAAGGACTAACAAATGGCCCACCCTGTATTATAATATTGTATGATACTTCGTTTGTTTTACTGATTTTAATTTTCTATAGGTACTCTTACATTTCAGTTGAATTCAAATTAAAAGAGTACAACTACATATTTCTTATTAGTTTGCACTTTCGAGAGACGCTGTAATTTCATATAAGAGACATATCTAATAGAAAGGCTTCGTCGTAACCCCAACTAAATTACCTACACATAGACGTAAAAATGAATTGTTTTTATCTACTGCACAACGATACTAATACTTATATGTATGTATGATAAAATTTCAAATTTATAGGTAGATAGACACTACATTAGAGACTATTCACACCAAGTGCGAATAGCAAATGCGAAGTTACAATTTTTATAAAATTATTATTTGCCTAATTATAACACCAGTATGATGTTTTCAATCAAATTAAATTTATTTACGTCCGAAAATTGTTTCAAAATTAGAGAAAAACGAAATTCGCGTGTGAAATGAAATGCTTCATACGATTTTCATGTTTGTCTAATTTTGACATAATTTTCGGGCGTAAATAAATTTAATTTGAATGAAAACATCATACTGGACTAATAAATAGACAACCGTTTTACACATAAGTGTTTTTTTTATATCATAATTTTATAAAAATTGTTTACTCGCATTTGCTATTCATGCTTGGTGTGAATATGTATAGTCCCTTACTATGATTGTTATTTTACGTTTGTCTTTGCTAATTTAACTAAGGTGTAAAAAGTAAACCCAGTATTTGTATCACGCATCTTTTTCTTGCTCAATTGCTCAAACATGCTTTTGTTTCTTCAAAATTTAGAGAACTTTAAAGCGAGAAATATTTATAAATCATCCTAAGTTCTTTTTGATCGCTATTAAGTTCGGTATAGTTTTGTTAATTATTCTGTTTTATTATTCACTCAGTAAAATGCAGTTTAGAAAGTGAAACGAAAACTTGAGTGTAGATGGCCAAAAGTACGACAATCAAGAAAGGTGTGCTGGAATTTAAATGAAAATATCCAAAAATGTTGGTTCACCTAGAATTGTATCCCAATTACAACTGATTGATTTTGGAGATATCGGAAAACTTAATTTAAAAAACAACTAATGTTGGGATGGACAGGGAGCGAATTAAAAATGCTTAGTAACTGTAGCTACTAAAATTCTAGCTAGACGATCTACCACAGCCCCTAGCAATATTTGAAATTATGTATATATTGAGTTTTATCTTAGCATTTTCAATTTCCCAATTTGAAAATGGCATTTAACATACATATTTAAGTACATAATACATATTTTTTTTTATTTTGGAATTAAATCAGTAAAAATAAAATAAGTAAAAATTGTGTTAACCATACCGATATTGCAAGTCAAATAAATGGTTATACTATTTCCATTTAAACATAATAGTTTATTGTTTACCATACTATTCATTTATTATACGAAGCGTAGCTTAATAAATTATTTTTAATAGGAAAATAGAATTTATAGAAAATTATTTTAAATAATCATTAAATACTCTTTCCACCATGTTAATGACAATTTTAAATTTATTTATTGCCGTATGAAATTCATAGTTGCTTTTTTTATTTTAATTGCATAGTACGTATTATGTATAGCGTAAGTTGTATTCGGTTTTGCCTAGATGAATAATTTAATGAATATTGAATTGAGCAGAAACGTATTTTCGCATTATGTCACGGAAAGACAAAAATTTCGTTTACAAACAGCAATTTTTATTTACTCGATTTTAATTAATTTTTTTGTGTGATTGTCGGAATATTGGAAATGAATTTATAGTCCATGAAATGCTTTTTTTTACAAACGGATGCATACATCGATGTTTTGTGTTTATTTCTCGTGTTTGAAATGCTAATTTTTTATTAAATGAATAAACCAATCTTAATTCGCGGAATCATATGCTTTGTTACTCCAGACAATAGCCAAATTTTAAATATTCCTGCTAAAATTTAGTCCATTGTTACGAAAAAAAACACGAGGGCTCCAATTATGTTGCAATTGGGTCATACACTATAAAAACAAATAACTTAATCTCCGAGGTAATTCAGAATTAATGGGGTTAGTATTTCTTTCTGGAGATTTTTACGGTAATAACTCAAAACAGTTAAAAATGTCTATATCATATGTATATGTATGTATTTGTTTCTCTCTTCTACCGATTGTATTGTAAACATTGCGTAAATCAGTCACATCTAAACAATTTTGCTTGATGGCAAAAAAACCTGTATCAGGTGATAATACACTCATCCAAAAAATTAAAGGAACACAAATTTTTTTAGTGTTTTTTGAAGAGCTGTATCTTTGTTAAATGCGGTCGTACAGAGATGAAAAAAAAGCATTTTAAAGCTTCAAATCTCTAGTTTTGCGATTTTTGAGCGGAAAATTTTTTGTGAGATACCGTTATCACGCAATCATAAGAAAGAGCGCGAAGAAAATAATTTCGAATTTTTTTTTTTGCAAGGATCCATGAGGTCTGGAATTTTTTTTAAGTTAAACCAATGCATAGGTTGGTTAGCCTGTTAATTAGGCGTAACTTTAATTTCTTTCTGGTCTCTCTATGTCAACTTTTTGCTGAGATATCTGACTTTGAATCAAACAAGATCTTTTTGTCTTTGATCATTGATATCTCAGCAACCAATGATTGCACAGTAAATTTTAGGTCAGCCTTAAAAACTTCAGTAAATTTCCTACAAGACCCATTGTTGTGGAGATGAATAATAGATGGCGTGTTCATTATTACCCAAACAACAATATGGAGAAAAAAGGAAAATGAACAAAGGATTCGGGGTGAAAAAACAACGTGAAACGAACGTGGTATACACCACGTAATTGAGATTTGTTTTTGAAATTGAATTGAAAGAGGAAAAAATACGATAATTTGTAGCACCACTCACTGAAATTGAAAAATAAAGAAAGTGAAGCTTACGAATCCGTGTTTCTCTTATTAAAACCAAGAAAGAAAGTAACAAATCTACAAATTATCCTTTTTTTGAAAAATGTCGAAGATAAGGAAAAGTAGAGAAGTGGCTGATGAGGAAAATGAAAGTCTCCTGAAGGAAAGTTGGAAATGTTCGGTATGTCTAGAAGATGAAGACAATCCGATCATTAAATGCGACGAATGTGCAAAATGGTATCATATGAGCTGTGTGGGAGTATCGAGTGGAGAAAATATTCCACATTGGGCTTGCACAGCATGTGAAGCTCCAATTAATATACAAAAGGCTCCAAGCATTTCGCCAACAGTGTCACAAACACAAACAACGCTCCAGGTAAATCTAAAGGAAATACAAACCGTATCGCAGAAATCTCATACACCGACAGCGAAGACACGTTCCGGTACATCAAAAGCGTCATCCGTTACATCAAAAGCGTCATCCGTTACATCAAAAGCGTCATCCGCTGTATCAAAACCATCAACCACGATGTCAAAATTAAAACAACGGGAAGTACAGCTTCTAGAATGTGAAGAACGGTACAACGCACAAGTGGAATACATAAAAAATAAATATAAACTAT
Organism: Tipula helvola; assembly: GCA_963556165.1. Classification (NCBI taxonomy): domain Eukaryota; kingdom Metazoa; phylum Arthropoda; class Insecta; order Diptera; family Tipulidae; genus Tipula; species Tipula helvola. The sequence continues at coordinate 238,044,297 of OY744482.1, read as the reverse complement.
TGTTAAAAGACGAGGAGGACATCCCCGGGGAAGTGAACGAATCAGTGAATGTGACCAAGGAACGTAAATTAACGCAAGGTCCCATCGACAAGGCAATTATTTTACAACAACCGTCACTCAAAGGATATGAACAGTGCAGAAATAAGGAAGTAACCACATCCATTTCCAAAGTTCAACAGACACAAGGGGAATCAAAAGAGAATTACAATAAAGATATAACTAACCAAACCCAAAAATGGATTAAAAATATACAACATCAAGATATTCAAATGACGGGTAAAAATCAAATTAAGAGAATAGCAGAACAAACCGCAGATCACATTATGTCACGAAATGCTGTGCCTAGGAGATTACCGTTCTTTAATGGGGATGTAAAAGATTGGCCTGTGTTTTATCACGCGTTCCAGACATCAACGGAAGAGTTGAAATTGTCCGACTCGCAAAACCTTGTGCGGCTTCGAGAGGCGCTTAAGGGAGAAGCTTTGGAGTTAGTAGGGGAAGAATTGATATTTCCCGAATCCATTCCTATCGTTATGCGCACGTTAAAACAAGTATACGGGCGTCCCGATGTGATCATCCATGCAGCCTTAGAACGTCTAAGAGTGCTACCATCGCCTGATATTTCAGATATGCTATCCATAATTAAATATTCTTCGGCCGTAAGAAGCCTTATTATCAAAATTGAGGCATCGGATTCCAATGACCACATTAATAACCCCGTAATGTTTCACGAGGTGTTGCGGAAAATGTCACCCGCATTACAATTGGAATGGACGCGATACAGACGACGTCATAATGAAGAATCCAACTTAGCAGCGCTGAAAGACTTCCTATCATATTTAGCTGATGACGCAGCCGAACTGGCCGTAGTATCGGGATTTAAGGTGACAGATAAAAAATTCCGAGCTAAGCCAAATAACAGCTCAGGTCCAAATTACCGTGATCAGTCGACAATGTTGGTACATACCAATGACGTTATAAATGCTCAGAAGCCAGCAGTAAAACACGAAAATGAAATCCCAAAACGATGCATGTTATGCGATGATAGCTATCATGAAGTTGACCATTGCAAGCGTTTCAATGAATGGTCAATTAAGAAACGATGGGATGTCATAGAGGAACATAAACTATGTCGCACTTGTTTAAAAGCTCACCAGGGATGGAAGTGTCCTACACCAAAGAAATGTGGGACAGATGGATGTGAAAGGTGGCATCACAAACTATTGCATAAGAAGAAGGATATGCTAAACAATGAGGGGCAACAGAGCCATTCCTCGCCTTCCAAACTTACAAACCTGGCACACAGAGTACGAAAAGAGATATACTTTAGGATTGTACCAGTAACACTACACAACGGAGGCAAGTCAATCGATACTTATGCTTTCCTGGATGACGGCTCATCCGGGACACTACTTGACGACGATATAGCAGATGAGTTGGGGCTTGAGGGCCCAACTAGCGATCTGCACATAAAGTGGACTGCAAATAATTCGAGAATTGAAGAGAATTCGAAATACTTAAATATTTCAATCTCTGGGGCAGACAAGCAAAAATATAAAATGTGCGGAGTACGTACGGTGAAAGAGCAGAATTTGCCATCGCAAACATTAGTAAAAGCGCAAATATCTGTAAGATATCCGTATCTTAAAACCGTACCATTTAATAACTACGTCGACGTAAAACCAAAGATTCTTATTGGTCTTGACCAATCGTACTTGATTGCAACCCATAAATTAATTGAAGGAGACTATAACCAACCCGTTGCGGCACTAACAAAACTAGGATGGGTCGTTTGTGGACCTTTGTATGGCGAAAAGGAGATTATAAGAACAAGTGTACACCATTACGAAGATAAAGATGATGACCTCCATCAGGAAGTTAAACGGTATTTTGCGCTTGAAAATTTGGGAACAAGTCTACCATGTAAATCGTTGTCAAGAGAAGAAAAAAGAGCTATCGAAATTATGGAAAGTACTATTTTCAAGAAAGGCAACAGGTACGAACTAGACATGCTATGGAAGAATAGCGAGTTCGAATTTCCGAATACCTACGACATGGCAGTGCAACGGCTTCGAGGTTTAGAGAAGAAAATGAGCAAGGATGATGGTTTCAAGGAGAGGCTTGAGAAGCAACTGCAGCATTATGTTCACATGGGTTACGCGCGAAAGCTGGAGGGAACTGAACTACGTCCTACCTCACGGACGTGGTTTTTGCCGGTGTTCGCTGTAAGTAACCATAACAAACCAGACAAGTTACGCTTGGTGTGGGATGCCGCTGCAAAAGTTAGCGGGGTGTCACTAAATGATTTTTTGTTGAAAGGACCTGATATGCTGACATCACTTCTTTCCATTCAATACCAGTTTCGTGAGGGCTGTGTGGCAGTTTGCGCTGATATTAAAGAAATGTTTCATCAGGTGACGATAAGACCCGAAGATAGAAATGCGCAAAGATTCCTATGGCCAAATGATAAGGACAGGGATAATCCTCACCAATATATTATGAATGTCATGACGTTCGGCGCCGCATGCTCACCAGTAATGGCACAATTTGTTAAGAATACAAATGCACGTATGTTTGAGGAGAACTATCCACGCGCCGTCAGAGGTATCATCGATAATCATTATGTCGATGATTTTCTGGACAGTTTTACCAATAGTGAGGAGGCCGCGAATGTTAGCAAGCAAGTGAAATTAGTGCACGAACAGGCTGGATTTGAAATACGTGGCTGGACATCCAATTCGCAGTTTGTGGTGCGTGAACTAGGTGAGACTGTTCTTTCAACGGGAGTCAACATGGACATTGATGATACAGTACGGTTGGAGAAAGTTTTGGGTATTTGGTGGAACCCTAACTCGGATACATTCCAATATCGGGTAAATCTAAGTAGATTCAGTGTGGATCTTTTCAACGGTTCGAAGAGACCAGCTAAGAGAGAAGTTCTGGCTATTTTAATGAGTGTGTACGATCCACATGGACTACTCTCGTTCTTTCTAATATACTTAAAAATTTTACTCCAAGAAATCTGGAGGGCAGGAACCGATTGGGACGAACAAATTGGTGACAGACCGTACGAAAAATGGATGCGATGGGTAAGTCAGCTGGAGAAGCTGCAGCACTTACGAATCAACCGCTGCTACTCTCTAAAACTGTCAAACGATGAGGTTCCACTAATACAGTTACACTTATTTTGCGATGCCAGTGAAAGAGCGTACTCTACTGTAGCGTATATTAGAATAGAAGATGAGACCGGGGTGGATGTAGTTTTAGTGGGTTCTAAGACAAAGGTCGCCCCACTTCATCCTATCAGCATTCCTCGTTTGGAGCTACTAGCTGCAGTACTGGGCCTGAATTTCGCCAAACATATCAAGGAAGGGCATAGATTTAAGTTCGGAGAACCCAACTACTGGAGCGATTCGGCCACTGTTCTAAAGTGGATAAACAGCGAGCCTCTTAACTATAAGCCGTTTGTCTCGGCACGCATTGGCATGATTTTAGAAGAATCGTCCGTCAAACAGTGGAGGTGGATACCAACACATCTAAATATCGCAGATAAGGCGACGAAATGGTCAAATCTGCCGGATATGTCAAGTGAGGCGCCTTGGTTTCAAGGACCAACTTTTCTATATAAAGATGAAACTGAATGGCCAGGCAAATCGTTCAACAATCGAACCCCAACTATTGAAGAACTAAGAATACATACTATGATCGTAAATATCGAGAATCTGAAGCCGCAGGTAATAGTATCAATCAACAAGTATTCCAATTGGAATAAATTGATACGAGTAAATGCATATGTACATAGAGCAAGGAATAATTGGACAGCATGCATCAGGAAGACCGAAAAAATCGGTGGTGTACTATTGTGCAATGAAATAAAAAAATCAGAAATCGAAATTATACGCAAAGCACAGTGGGACGATTATAAGAACGAGATTATATACTTATTTACAAACCCACGAGGGAATGTGACATCTAACAGCAAACTTCATCAGCTATCTCCGTATCTGGATGAAGATAAGGTATTGAGAATCCGAGGCAGAATCGATGCATTACCCAATGTGACTGAATATCAAAAACGACCAATTATACTCGGAAAGAAAAACTCAATTGCGCATCTACTAGTCGAACATTATCATCAGAAGTATCTCCATAAAAATCATGAAACAGTGATCAACGAAGTACGTCAAAAGTTTTTCATTCCTCGTTTACGGGAGTTTTTAAAAACAATACGCAGCTCCTGCCAGAAGTGTAGAAATGAGGCTGCCAAACCAAATCCGCCAGAGATGGCGGGGTTACCACCATCTCGATTAGAAACGTTTACTCGGCCGTTCACTTTTGTGGGTGTAGATTTTTTCGGTCCAATGACGGTGGCCATTGGAAGACGCCAGGAGAAAAGATATGGTGCACTGTTTACTTGTATGACGACACGCACTGTGCATGTTGAGGTTGCACACAGTTTATCAACCGACTCATTCATAATGGTGTTTAGGAATTTCCTATCGATAAGAGGAGCGCCAAGAGAGGTGCAATGCGATAATGCTGCTTCGTAAACAGTGGAAAATTTCCCAGCAAGTAGCAGATCATTTTTGGAAGCGGTGGGTACGGGAATATGCACCCATCATAACAAGACGCACAAAGTGGTACGAGAAGGTGGATCCAATTAAAATCGGTAGCGTTGTTCTGATTGCGGACGAAAATAACCCAAGAAACTCCTGGCCGATGGGTATAGTCGAAGAGGTGATTGTAGCAAGGGACGGACAGGTTCGTCAGGCGCGCGTGAAAGTCGGAGGGGTAACGTATACTAGACCGGTTACCAAGATCGCAGTTTTGGACCTGAATAAGAACGAAATGGATGTATGACGAATTGCTTCATCATACAGAGGGGGACGATGTTGTGGAGATGAATAATAGATGGCGTGTTCATTATTACCCAAACAACAATATGGAGAAAAAAGGAAAATGAACAAAGGATTCGGGGTGAAAAAACAACGTGAAACGAACGTGGTATACACCACGTAATTGAGATTTGTTTTTGAAATTGAATTGAAAGAGGAAAAAATACGATAATTTGTAGCACCACTCACTGAAATTGAAAAATAAAGAAAGTGAAGCTTACGAATCCGTGTTTCTCTTATTAAAACCAAGAAAGAAAGTAACACCCATTAATAATCAGTTGAGAACAAATTTTTTTTCACCCTCAATAATGATTTGAAAAAAGTACAAAAAAACGATATTTTAGGTTGTTTTATTAAATCTACCGTTACTTTACAAATATTGATGTTGCCAGTTAAATATACTAATAGCCCTGCATTATTTTTATATTGATCCATCCAACCGTTTTGCCGGACAGATTGATCAAAGTTTTACAAAACAATTAAAGGAACAAGTAATCATCAAAATTAAAAAAACGACCTTTTTCACGGTTTGCGGTAGTTACTTGTTAACCCTTAACGATCGTACGATTTTTTTGTAATACTCGCCCATAAGAGACGGCAGAAAATTAAATAAAGTTCTGCAATATGACCAATTATTATGGAACTTGGCCATTTCTTATCCGATTTGGGGGGGGGGGGGAGAGCCTTGTTTGTTGCCATACTCTTCTCGCTCTTCTTGTTTCTGCTAGGAGTTTCCTAATTTTCAAGGGGTACTTAATTTCAGGGTTATTTTCCCGAGCTGATTGCTGTATGTCGTTAACAAATTTGTGAACTTCTTTGTCAAATTGCTCCTTGGTCTTTAATGGAACCATTAAGTTAACTGTTTCTTTAATATAGCGATAGTCTAGAGCAGTCCCAATTTGTGTGATTACTTACTAGAAATGGGGTTCTTTCTTTTTGAATGATTTTCTCACTTAACGTTAAATGTATCGGTGAATGATCAGAGTTTAAGTTGTGGCTTTCATCTACTTGTACATAATTTACAGACTTGTTCTTTATTATGAAGAAAACAATCAGATCTGGTATTTTGTTTAGATCAGTCGGTCAGTTGGTTGGTTTTCCAGTTGAAAGGGCTTCACAACTTCATTTCCTAATAGCTTTTAGGAGTTTTACCCTTAGTCGTTGTTATTCTGGAGCCACAGTGGACATTTTTTGCATTAAATTTTTCTCCAAGTACAAACCGTTTCTCTAGTTTACTGAGGAACTCGAGATAGTATTTTTCTTTTAATGAGTGCCTCGGTAGGTAATAAACACCAGCAATACAAATAGAACTACCATATTTTTGGTTTTGACATTAACAGCAGTTGCTTGTATTTTAATTTCTTCTGTTTCATATTTTAACTCTTCAGAGTGATGAATAATATTTCTAATTATAACAGCACTACCTTCTTTAGCAGTGTTTTCAGGGTGAATATGATATATTTGATAATTTTTAAATTTAATGATTGTTTGTCTATTGAAGTGTGTTTCCGTGATGAGGCATACATCGAATTTTCTGTATCCAGGACCACCTGCAATTCTTGTTGATGTTGCATAAGTCCATTGGCATTTCAGCATAAGATTCTAAGAGCATTGGTTATTTTTCTGTTTAGGAATGGCTCCCTTAGTGCTGTACTCCAGTTTTTGTAATCGCTCATCAAACGTATTAAGTCTGCTCAAAATTAATTTAAGTGTTTTACTTATATCGTAATTTTGATCAGTTTTTTCTGGATTTCCGTTACTCATCGTTATTTGAGAATAAGACATTTCACCCAATTGTCCATGAGTAGTTCCCGGCACTCTACGATTTACTTCGTGTTGGTTCATCTTAACTGCTTACTGAATAATCTTGGATTTTTAGCAAGCACATTCCTATTTTTGATGTTTGGCTGAACATTTTTATCTTTTACACAATCTTTGTCTTTGGTATGATGTTTACCTAAACATTTGACACACCTGGGTAGCCATCACATTAAGACCATTATGAACTTTTTGATTTTAAATATTTTTATATTAAAATATGAGGTTTAAATTGCATTTCAAAGCTTATAAATTTAAGCTATTATTAATCTAAAATAAAATAAAAGCAATATTAATTTTTTTACTTTTCAATATACATAATTTATTCATAGACAAAAACACATTAATATTTAGTACAACAATAATTTATTTAATGAAAAATATTATTATGTTAAGTTCTTATGTTTGAAAAGTTGTAAAAAGAATATGTGGTCCTAATGTGAAGGCAACCCACTGTATATGGAGAGACTCAATATTATGTAGGAATATCAAATTAATTTATTTTCATAGGCGGTAGCCATACTACGATTTAAATATCACTTCTGATTAATTATGAATGAACACTATTGTAACACTAAGTAAATTGAAATTCGTAAAAATTTGTTTTACAATTTTATGTCAATTTATTAAATAGCTAATAGTATTGAAGTAAGTGCACGCAATTGTCAACTTTCACTTCGGCCTTGGGCCAACGTTACCTATCAAGGGAGGAGATGTACCGAACTGTATCCAATATACATTTCATTGAAGGAACTTACAAGAAGGTTGAAGACACAAAATGATTAGTATTTTTTCAACAGAAAACCATAGCGGATAGAAGGAAAATATGTCAAATGGATTCAATTGTATCCAAAGTGGTGACGCCGATTACCTATCTCTGGCATATTGAGTTAAAAAAGATTCGACAACTCGTAATTCAGCAAGTTGCAACACGCGTCTATCATCATTTTAAGCATAATATTTTTTTTTGTTTTATATTTTGTATACAATTATGATGTAGATATATCGAAGTAAGGTTAGCGTTTGAAATAATTGTTTACAAATCTTACTTTGCGAAATCGGCGCATTGACGTGAGCCATTGTGCTATCAAAATAATATAATTGCAAACCGTTTGCAGACAAATATAAGATTTACCCTACTTTTAACTATCAAAAATATTTGAAGTAAGTGAATAAAGTATTTGAATTGGTAATTTTAACAAATTTTCATGCACAAACTCACTTCTTGAATTACCAGTTGGTTTACGTACTTAAAAAGTTAAACGAGTAGAGCAACAACAAGTTGCAATTACGAGAACTCCAAATGTCTAACATAATCGCGAAACCTAAGTCCTGGTTTCCACCGAGAATTTCGTTGTATTTTTTACAACGGGAAATATTATTTTTGTGCGGTTGCATCGGTGTTTGTTTTGTAAATGTATTTGTAATACAATTATAATTGTAATTGTATTAAACCTCAAAACTTATAAATACAAATACAAATGAAATATCGACACAATCGTAAAAATAAAAAACGTTCCCTTTGTAAAATTTACAACGAAATGTTCAGTGGAAACCAGAACATAGGTAAGTGGCGACCAGTGAAAAATTATAAACTTAAAAATTAAGAATTAACAAAACTTAAAAATGCGGTAAATAGAATTTCTGTATTGTCGCCCAGCGAAAAATTAACGTCACTTAACAAATTTAACGAATCTTCGTTAATTTAGATCTGTCACTTAACAAAAAATTAAGAATGCGCGATTTTGCGTCCAACCTTAAGAAATAATGTCAAATCCAAAAAAAATGTTAATGCGAAAGGCACAAACATTTTCATTTCAAGATTTTTTTTTCATTTTTTATTTATCCATTTTAGTTTTATTTTTCTAGGTTTAACTGACTGAAATTAATTTATTTGTTGATTTAACAACATTTTTCTAATCCACTTTTTTCTAAAGGATAAAAAATGTGATCATTTTGTGCTTGCAAATTATGTAGCCCCATTTTGTATTGCACATAAACAATAACAATTTGTAATTTAATATTTTTTATTTTATTTGTGTGTAGGTTCCGTTATTAAGTTTATAATTTTTCGCTGGTTCGAATGTCAAAAAAATTAAGAAAAATGAATGTCGTTAAAATTCCTTAATTTATAATTTTTCGATGGTCGAGCCTTTTTTGGCCAGCTTTAGCCTTTTTTGGCCACTACATTACCAATGAGCTACCTACAAACCAAATATTACAAATTTATTTTGATTTACATTGTTTATTGTTTCAAACATAGCATGCTTTTGATGATAGGAAAAATATGTTTTACCGAAAAATTTTCATGGCTTAATACAACTCATAATATAATATTTTGAAAATAATTTGTATGTAGTAGTGTTTGCATACATTTAAGAGCTAAAACGATTACCATTTTTTGTGTAATTAATCTAGTTATAACTTTAAAGCGGAATATTTTTAATTTAAAATAAAATATTTGGTCATTACATGAATACTAATAAAAAATAATTATAAAAATAAAAAAAATAAAATTGGCTGAGAAACGAACCGAAGACCTTTGCCGCTCTAGTCCAGTGCCATAGACATTCATACTAGATTTCTCATTTCATTATAACTAAAAGAAAAAAAAAACAAACTTCTGATAATTCCAATGTTATCGTTGTGTAGTGTATTTTATAAGGCAATGATTTTAGAATGCGTTGCAAATATGATACGTACATATGTATGCAATACACCGATAACATTTTTTTTTTTGTGTTTTTAGTCAAATGAGAAATTTATTATGATTGTCTATGCCAGTGCTTTACCAATACGCCACAAACTACATTACATTTCGCTTTTAACACGTTAATCGCCACAATAATTTCAACAAAGTTTTCCTCTGCGCCATGGTAATTTTATTACATAATTTAGATACTACATAATTACGAAAAGCAATATGACAATTTCGTGAAAATTTGGTTACTGATATGCTTAGATTAAGTTCGGGCATAACTGAAAAACGAAAAACTTCCAACTCATACGCTAAAAACAATGTTTAGTTCTGAAAAGCAGAAGAATGTGCGTTGGATGTTATGCCCAAATAAAAGAAGCAGAAGGTCGAGAAGCAGCAAAAAAAGGGGGAAAAAAGTTTCAACTTATAGCAATAAGTCTTAATAGTCTTAATAGTCTGAGCACAGACTACAAACAAAACCCCTTTTATTGCTTAGAATGTTTTGGGCAACATAATAAGTCAATGTAATTTCTTTTATCAAAATAAAAATTATTGAAATGTAATTTTTCAAGTGTAACAATATAGCATTATATAACTAAGTCTATTTTATTTATTTTTCCGTAGTAAGCCACGCAATTTTCAGGTTTTGCTCAAAGTAGGCTAAGCTTTTGAAAGATAAAGCAAATTTATCATTTGCGTCGGATATCAGCAGAGCCTTCTAGAGTATAGAGCCATAATCATTATGACGTATTTTTTTGAAGCTTTTTTAGTGGTATAACTTTTCACTGATTTCCATAGGAATCCATAGTAAAAATGGTGTTTTTTAGCTTCAAGTTTTTCAATGAAAACAGCAAAAATGTTACAAAATATTTATACAAAAGTGTTCTACATATCTTTAGCAGCCATATACAAGAAGGGTATATTAGTATTAAGTAAATATTAATTGCAGAAATATTAAAATTAAATTATTTGTAAAATATATTTTTCGAAATTTCATTTTGAAAAATACATCAAAGTTGGCTCTGACAAATTAAAATAATACTTGCTAAATTTATCTTTAGTTTTACTAGTGTACGTTAGATGTCTATATTTTTTGGCAGAAAAATACGAAAAAAAATTATTTAATCACACAATTATGACACGTTCTTAATATTTTCTGAATTTGTTTTGCTTATCCTACAATTTTTAAACTCAAATTTCCCCAGGTCGCAATTTTTGCTACGATTTTTCAAAATGTTTACTGCCCACCGCCATCTATGTACATTGATTTAATGCACACGACTTGTAGTAAGCTTTTCTTTTTAATTTGACCAGAAAGCTGTTGTTATGAACTTTTTTTTATATTTTGGTTTAAATAAATCAATTATTACAAGAAAATGAAAACGATTTACTTAAACGAGATTTATATATGTTGAAATTCAAACATTTATGAAAATATTTCAGAAATCATAATTAAAAATTTGCAATGTTTTCATTTACAAATTTGTCTTTGGAAAAAAAGTGATTTCCCATATGTTTTATGTGTTTTACTATGGAAATTTTAGTTTTTTCCTCGTTTCTAATTCCCTTATAAAAGCTTCGTTTTTTAGATTATGGCTTGTATAATCAAGGTTGCTTTGATATCAGTGACTGACGTGGCCTTCTATATACTAAATCCCGTATGTCAGACATATATGACTGACATGGCCCATGTAGAACTTCTTTGTGTCAGACACATACGACTGACATGGCGATTAACGTGTTAATTTGAATTGTTAAATTGTTTTATTTTTTCAAAGCGTTCTACAGAGTCCCTAGCTAATTATAATAATGTTACCATAGTGGAAAAAAATCAATTTTTCCATAATAAAACATGGTATTTAACATACAATTATGTATAATGTAACTGTCTTGAGATACAATGATTTAAAGTAAATAATTATTACATTCGTTTGAATACCGTTTTTGTAACCGAAGTTGATAGAAATTTGAAAAGTGAATCTGATATTTATGTACCATGTTTCTGTTAACAGTGAAATTAATTTACAAATTAATTAACAAAGTTACTATAAAATATTGAGAACTTGTTTTATTAAAATAAAATTGCACATAATTTTCAATAATTTAAATCCGATGAAGTGAGTGAAATGCTTAATATTGTTAATAGTCCAGTCAGTGACGGTTTTCCGCTCTGAATTCTTACGGACAATACCGACCCCCCGCGAAACCCGGACAGTAAGCAGGGAATAGCTCAAGGAACAAAAGCTATATAGTGCCTATATAGGGATTTATGCCACCCGTTTTAGGGAGCGGCATCCAGTATAAACAAAACAACCACAGAAATCGATTGAGGGATGAATTCAATGAATCTTTTTCGATAAATCAATAACTCGAAAAATATTGATTTATCGAAAAAACCCTATACGACACTCCTTGCTTAGAATTCATCCCTCTATCGATTTCTGTGGCTACCCTGAGAGTACTAATTTCCACCCCCTAGAAGGAGTGGCAGCCACCCCCAGGGCAAAAGCACACACCAGCACTACACAACTGTTGTTCCCTTATCTTTATTATGAAATTTCCAATTCCTGTATGAGATATTTTGCAACCTAGAATTGATTAAAAATTATTTGTAGTTCAGAAAATGTAGCAGTTACTGAGTCGGTTCACGCATGTTAGATATTGTAGTAAACATTTTGCACCACTTACATGTCAAAGGTATTTTTGTTATGTGCGAAATAATAGTAGTCTTTTTAAAACTTCAGCAAAAAATTCACAAAATTCATTTTATTTGTTATTGTAAACAACTTAAAATTAATATTTGATGGTATAGACTTTGGCTTTTAACACAGCACTCATTCGTCGAGGCATTGAATTGACACTTATGGGAATGGACATTCAAGCTGATCTGATTAACTTCCATAATTGCTTTCAGTTTCGTGGGTTGGAGTTGGAAACATTTTTTCGGATCACAAAATTCTAATTTTTTTAAATTTCACGTAATGAACCATTACATTTAACATGCAAGTACCACGTTTTAGCTTAATTAATAAGAAATCAACAAAGGTATGGAACGTTTTAGTAAAGCTAGTTTCCCGAAAAAGTCATATGACCAGAGTTACCATGTTTTTCGGTGGAATAATCGATTAACATACATTGCAGAAATAAAGAAATTGATTGCATTGAGTCGACTTAATTTAATAAAATATCTGGATAAGCAAATTTTAAATTTCCGATATTTATTTTCTATAATCGAAATATGGGATTTACCCATAAACATGAATAAGAGACATTTTTCTGATAATGTAAAATTATGCTGTTCGCAAATTCAATCAACGTTTCTAAATGTAAGTTTATTGTATACGTTTATTTTCATTTTAAAACAAATTTTTCCATTATACATAATTTTTTTGCTTTCGAATCTATGCGCACAGAATTTTATTTTGCATGCTATACTATACATCTACGTATTGAAAGTAGTCGAAGAACAATTTTCCTATTCTTTAGAAACTGAAAAGTTTATCGTATGATACAATTAGGTATATCAATGTTTGTGTTCTGCTTATTTAAATGGAAAAAATACGAGCTGACTCAAATTAGAACTAGGAATGGTCTGGGTTAAGAAATTATATTTATTACTGTTTAAGGGTGAAATACTTCACTAATTTCATTTAAAAATTTAAATTGCCTTCGTTTGTATCAGGGTGAGGTTTGAATTGCTATAATCAAAATTGAGAGGTACATAATAGGATATCTAGAATAAATATCAAAAATCGGACAGTCAATGAAAATATCAAGTTTAATTAAAATTTAATTAATTTAAAATTGGGAAATTCTTTTATTTATTGATCTTGTTACCTTTTTTTATTTGAACTAAAAAAAGAAGTTTGTTTATCTAGACTTAACGAATAAGAAAATCCAAATGAAAAATTATTAAATTGACCGTTTTATCTCGGATTACTAGGAAATTTATTTTAAGCTGAATTTAAGTTTTGAGATTGTTTTTTCCAAAATAAATTTTACAAGATTGGTTTAATTTTCGGGAAATGTTATTTTATACAGTTCAAAATTTTATTAAGTTTCCACACAAAAATAAACGAAACACAATTTCACTGACAACGAAAGTTAATCGACTAGAATTTTTTATAAATGAATCGATTCAAACTGAAAGTACTGTAAAGAAAATTTCATAACCTATTTAAAATTGATAAACTTATAATAGATCATTATGCAATGGTATATAATGATGGCTGTTATTCAAATATGTTACTTTGTCCACGAGTATTAAATAGTTTAGATTTTTTAGTTAAGCCTTCAGATTTTCGTTATACTCTTCTATGTATTGTTTTCATGATGTATGTTGAATTCAGTAAAATAAATTAACAAAGTAGATTCCGAGAGGCAATTTGCTTTATTTTGCTTCTTCTAATGTAAGAAAGATTCATACGCCGTCATATACAAATTTCTTATTTTTTTGGGCAATAAGTTTGAGGCTATTTCTACAAGTTCTTTTATTTCTGATGATTTAAGCAAATATCGTTTTCACTGTCAATCCCCATATGTATTTTTTTTGGAATGTACAGCTTCAAAATAGTTTTATAGGTAAACGATGTTAACTTTTAAATTTAGTTGTTAAGTGTCTTCCATTGGCAAAAGCAAACTACTCGAACTTTTATCTACTCACAACTATACTCATTGTCTTATGCTGGTGTAGAAAACAGAAGTAGTTATGCATAAAATTTGTACTAGGTGAATTTTAGTCGCGAAAATTCCAATAGAGTGCGTTTAGAACTTTTTCGATATTTTTCGAGAATTTTTTATTATGTTAGAGTTTTTTATTTTTTGGTAATGTAAAATGTGAAATTTAATACAAAATTATTTTGTTGTTTATGTACATACATATATTACAAAGAAAAATGAATTTAAGTATCAATGCGGTAAATATCAATCCTTTCCTTTCATTACATGTCCAATTTTTTGTCATATTTTCAATCTAATTCTATTTTTCGCCTTTACTATAATAAACAACTATACAAAAGGCAAAAAAACAACTAAACAGAAGGCTGGATTAGCATTTTAAATACATCAAATTATCTTCTTTCAGAATAGTATGAAATATGTATGTAATTTAAGCTCCTAAACATCCGAATAAAGAAACAATTTTTTTTATTTTTTATTTTTGTACATTTTGCACCTTCAATTCTTAAAAAAAAACCAAGTACGTATACGTAGACTGCAGTTGTTTGTAGTAACTTATTTCTACATACATATAATTTGGTAATAGAATCGACATTTTGTCGACATGTCGAATCAAATATGAATTAGCTAGTATATGCATATATTTTAACAAATTACTAATGTACATAAAAGTTCTGATTTCATCTTGGTTGACGATGTTTGGCCATAGATTTTGCTGTGTAGTAATTTTGTGTATTAAAATTTTATATTACAATTTACAACCAAATATTTTTTGAATTTTCATTAAATACAACTTCATAAAAAAAAAGAAATTAATTCATGAAAAGAATAATAGTCGTATTTCCATAAGAATTTTACAACAATAATTGCTCGCGGCATGAATTAAATAATTCAAACCAAAAGTTTGAAATATTTCATTCATTCCTAATTTGAGTTATACCACCCGACAATACACGCCAACTTGTTCTTTCTACTTGTTGTTCCATTTCAATTCGAAAAAATAGTTCGCGATTTGTTTTCATGAGAAAAAAATAATTTGAATTACATTTTTTTCACGGTAATACAGCTAATATATCGCAACACTATAGTTCACTACAAACTCACCAAGTCCATGATAAAGTAGCTGTTTTAAAAACAGAACAAATTACAAAAATATGTTTAGCAGCCTTTGAGATTTTCAAATATCTTGAATTTGAATTTATGCCCCTATTCACAAAATGTAAAAATTGTATAGCTGTAACTTTACGGAAATTGTTTATAGAGTAAAAGTTACAGAGTACTAAAAATTGGTATTCACAAACTGTACGAACTTCGTCACTGTAAATAAATACGTTTGAAGCCGCATACTACAAAAAAAATTCAGTAACTTTTTTGGTAATTTCGCAACAGAAGAACTTGACGAACATAAACTTTTCTCAACTTTTCGGTAATTTTTTTCCCCTCCATACCAACTTAAAAAAAACATAATTCTTTTTTTCATACGAGAAAAAAAAATTATGTTTTTTAAGTTGGTATGGAGGGGAAAAAAATTTACAAATTATATGAGAAAATTTTATGTCCGTCAAGTTCTTCTGTTGCGAAATTACCATAAAAGTTACTGAATTTTTTTTATAGTATGCGGCTTGAATTCGCCGCTGTAAGAAAAATAGTAGCCTTTGATAAATCGAAATGTCCAAAAACCAAATCATAACAAATCATTCTTGCTTGAAAGCCAAATGAAAGAGAATGTACATATGAGATTTTTTGCAGGTTACCTGATAGACGTAGGTAAGTAAACACATAATAGGATCCGAAGGTGCCTTTTCCGTGTATTAAAGCCAGGTTTCGTCAGCAAAATAATACATAAATGCGTATATGTATTTGTTTTTTGTATTTCATCATCAATCTTTTGTAATCAGTGCAGCGATTTTGGTCGCAAAATGAGGATTGAGGATTGAGAATTTTGTATATGTACACAACGTATAATATACATTTTGCTATTGTGTGCCGTAAAATTTTGTTTATTGTATTAGTGTATTTTCTCATGCGTTTCCTCGTGGTAAGTATCAAAAATAAACGAATCGGGTGAATCGGTTCAAATTTTTGGTGCTTACGCTCGCCTTGAGTTATTTTTCCCTTTCTTCTGACATGGGGAATTCATAAATATTTTTGTGTCTATTGTTGTTTATTGTTCAAGCAGATTGTGATAATTGTGATATAATATAATTTATAATTTTTCTTTTCATTAATTATTTATTAATTTTCATAAAAAAAAAATTATAACTAATAACAATTTAGGTATAATTTAATTAAATTGGCCCCTTACATTAAGTTACCAACAATTAATTCTAACGACAAAAATTAATTAATTTCGCAAAATTTTTACCGTGAAATTAATTAATTTTTAATAAAGGATTAATTTTGCTACATCAATTTTTTTTAAATCAATTAATTAATTAAAATTTTAATTATGAATTAATTCATTTTTAAGAATTAATTGTGAAATATTTAATTATTATTGAAAAGTAATTAATTACGCCACATAAAAATTTTCGGTCCTCAATTTCGGTTAACAGTAATATAAATGATTTTTAATTTATAAATTCTTCTTATTGAATTTACATTACATCTCGCTTTTTTATTTGCTGTGTATATGCTACAATAAAATTTCTCCATCCTCGGACATAACATCGTATAGCATAGCAACAGACCATCATGAGTTGCAACACAATACTAAACCAAATAACAAAATCATTTTGTTTTCTAACTTTTTTGTTTTTTTTTTTTGGTTAATATTTTTTATTTTGAGTCTCGCTTCGTACTTCGTAGTCGTAAATATTTTTAATTTTTTTTTTATTTCGAAATTTGTTGTTCTATCTCAGTCCCCTCAATATTTAATACATCAATCGTTCTCTTTTGAGCTTATTCCTCTTATTTGTATCATGTTATCCCCATTACTCGCGTCATTTTATCTCTCTTATTTGCATCATATTAAACGAAAAATTGAAAGAAAAAATGCACATTCAACACCAATACAATTTACCAATACTATTGCCTTCCGGTAATCCTCAAATGAATCCTCATTTTGCGACCAAAATCGCTGTACTGGTAGCCTACAATTTCACACCCAAATACGATAAATGGGATGATCACTTTATACCTTCAGTTTGTTGGCATCTGTAAGGTATTTATTTTGACTTTAGTAGAGAGTGTATAGGATTGCCGATGGCAAGGCGTTCCTTGGCATTATGGCATCCCATAGACTATTGTCATGGGGCCTAAGAAACCTCACAAGAATCTGACCTCTTTCTCAAATGTGTAGCTATATGAGATCACAGGTTGTTTCCTGGACTCATTGACAGTTCCACAAACCTTCACCTAATTCTGAAGACAAAAAGTTATTATTATTATGATTAGAATTACAGACACCAAAAGCATACGTATATTCGTTAAAAACACAAAGAAATCCTAATAGAAATTTTTTTTAGTGAAAATCTCAAAAACTACAAATTAAATCATGTTGATTTCTTGTAGGTAAATAGATGCTATCGAAGTATTGCCTGAAAAAGTTATGTCGAAAAATTGTTATTCTGCCTTCTTTACGCCAACAAATTTGTCACTATAAACTTACATAGCATAATTTATTTATTTATAAATGCACAAATAAGACAAAGCCTTTTTACAATATTACAAAAATATCTTTTCATGCGCAATTTGTGTAGCAAGTGATTTAGTACATAAAAAATTCCATATAAAATATATAAATCAAAAATAAAATTAAGAATACAAACAAAAAATAATAATAAAAGTAAAAGTATCATGCATAAACCTAAGCAATTAAACTATAAATTAAAATTAAACTTATGTACACTGATGTTATCCAAGTATAGCGCTTTAAATTTGCTTACATTAGACGCGGCTTTGATAGATGGGTGAATATTATTCCATAGATTTACTCCATAAACAAGGAATGATCGTTTTCTTGACTTAGTTTTACATGATTTCGGAAGATTTAGGTTTAATGTCCGCTGTGACTTGCTAAAGTTCAGTTTTTCAAATAAATATAGTGTTGCTTTGTTATGTATCAAATTGTATAAGAAAGTTAACGTCACTAGTTCAAGATATCTTCTCAAACTCGAATTAAAAATTTGCTTAGATTATAGAGAAATGGGATGGCCTCTTCTTTTCAAGAATATATATCTGGTACAGGAGTTGAACGCAACATTTAGCTTTTTAAAATTTTTTTTGAAATATTCTAAAAATATAGGTGCACAATATGAAATAAGGGCTACTAGAGTACGAATAATATGACATTTAACATCAATAGATTAAAATCTCGCTGTATCCCACAATTTACTTAGAATCCCATAAATTTTACTTCATAAACTATTTATATGGGCTGACCAATTCAGTTTACTATCTATGACCAGGGCCCTGTTGCACCAACTACTTATCACTTATTACTTATCAACTTATCATAATTTTTGATAATTTTCTGTTGTACCAAATTGAAATTTGATAAGTATTTTATTGAGTTATAATAAGTAATAAGCACTCAATTATCAAACTTAAGTGGCACCAATTCGCGAAATGATAAATGATAAGTAATATTTGGATAAGCGATAAGTTTGAGGTTTTTGATAAGTTTTTCGTAGTTCTATTGCACCAAAAGTTTTAGCTTATCAATAATCGACTATAATTAATGATAATTATCCAAAATATCAATAAGAAAATTTTCACTACTCAAATAAATTGATAAGAGCTACAAATTGTAGTGGCATGACGGAAGTCTGTTAAAAACGTTTTTTCCCCTGTTGTGTGTGGCCAATTAAAGTGGAACTTTTAACAATTAATATATATATAAATAAATACACAATTTATTTGGAATAAATTTATTTTTAAAAGGTTCAAATGAAAAGTTAATTTATTTTCCCAAAATTTGAAATTAATATTAAGCACAATAATTTATTATCTTTATCACCATTTTGGGTCGCGGAAAATATATTTGGGCGGCCAACACGACGAGCGATGTGTTGTCGCAGTAGAGATCGAGAGCAGACTAAAAATCAAAAATTATTTATTTTGTGAATTTGTGATATGTATGTTCGGCTTCGTGTATTGTGTTTGTGGTTCGTTTTGTTATTTGGACAAGCCGGTCAGCGGTTGGTTAGTTAGATGTCATGTGACATCATGCCCAATGTGTTGGACAGGTGGCACCCAATGTGCGGCGAACTTGTGTTTGAACCGGAAGAATTGTAGTGGTGCATTGGGTGAACCGCTACAGGACTCCCCCGCAAGTGATTATCCCCCCTCTGCGAAACATGATTGGTTTCGGTGTGTCGGTGTGTTCTGGCCTGATGTTTAATCAGTTGAACTGTGGTGGCGATAGCTTGACTGAAGTGATCTTATCACGAAAGATACTAGTCAAGACGATGTGCCGCGACAGAGAGAAGGGAGGAGAATGTGGTGTAACACTTTGCATGACCTGGAGTATATCCAATTTAAATAAAACTCAAAAATAAACCGAAGATCGAATAAAAATAGAATGTATTGAATTAAAACTTAAAAGAAAATAATTAATTAACAAGAACGCGAAATTATACTCCAAGTCATGCTAGGATTATCAGAAAATTGGACCCACGCAGGGACTCTTACGCGGTATTGCCGGCTAAGCATCAGGGTTATGGGCGTGGGGTTTTAAGAGTATGCGTGGATCAAATGACCGCGTTAGGGAATGATTCTAATTACCTACCTGTATACCTGCATGGACACCAACACTCACCCTGACTCATCCCACCGTATAGGAACTCTCTGATTATCTCATCATTGCGGCGTGATTAAAAACAAAGAAAAAAAAATTCCGAGAAACAAAATAATCACTGATTTATTGTACCTTAACTCAAACAATGGTTAAATAAATTCAAAAAGAAGTGTAAGAGCAAAAAAAAAAATTAAAAAATATAATCCAAACTTAACGTCACTAGCTAAACCTAATTCCCTAAAAACTAAAATAAACTTAATTAACCTACACCAAAAGTAAATCAGAATTGAAAAAAACTTAGAATAACAATAAATTTAAATTACATATATAATTAAATAAAAAAAACTTGCTATTTTGTTGCGGGAAGCTGCAGATGTTGAATGTAGTTGTGTTGATTGATGAAATATTAAACATTTTCTCCTTGATACAATGATGAACCGTTTAATCAATAGGTTTTGTTTTATTATTATTATTTTTTTTTTTTTTTTTTTTTATTCTATTGTTCAGTAATTAAACAAAACCACACTCACAAATTGCATTCTATATTTCTTGAACATTCTAGAATGTCTATGTTTTTTTTTTTTCTTCTTTAATACACTGGTATATATTATGTATAAGTCACTTTTTAGTTAACATGTGTATTGAAAAAAAAAAACTCACTTGTTCGTTTATTTTATTTGTTTTTCGAGTTGCAACAAATCTTTAATTACAAAAAAAAATTATTATTCATAACTTAAACCACGCAAATATGTGCCCTTTTTACGCTTAGAGCACCGATATGTATTTTATAAATTTACAAATTTATTTCTGTTGCGGCAAGTAATTCGCTAGACTAATGAGTATGAGTTAAATATATATTCTCATACTTTTATTTTTTTTTTCACTTCACTCAGCAGTTACTCAGTTTATAGTACTAGTACTACACAGTTCACACACATAAACGTAACATATTCACTGCCGCACCATTTTCGTTGAACAACAGAGTTTTGATCATACAAAAAAAAAATTAGCAATAATATTTTTTTTTTTCTTGGTTTGACAAAATCAAACGAATATGATTACACTACACATTTGTCATACATATTGGTATCACTACTTGTCTATGTCTATGTATGTAGTATCAGTCACTCATTAATCGATCACAAAATTAAATCAAAATTATATACGCATTACACAGAGTTCATAATTTTAATTTTACTCGTAAAACTTAGGTTATAAAACTTAATTTACAGAAATTATTTTATAAAAAAAATATAATTTTTCCAAACTTAAATAGTTTATCATTTAGGTATTGTTTAGTTTGGATTCTTTTCCATTTTTTTTTCTATTGAAATTTAGTACATAAATTTCGCACTAATCGATCCCGAAAAGTATTGTTTCTTTTATTACAAAATTTTCTGATTTTTGTACAGGTGCCTTAGCGAGACAATCAGAGACTCAAAAAAAAATTATCACTCTAAAATTTATTTGTTTTACAAAATTTATTTAGAATTCTTTTAAAATAATTTTCGACTCTTTTCCAATATTTATTAATTTCTCTTAAAATGTACATCCAACTATCCCGCGAAATCATCCCGCGCCCGTTTTATAGACGTATCCCCACCAAAAAAAAATTATTTTCCCTTTACGCGCGCAAAAATTTGTCCACATCACACAACACCAATTTAGCCAACCGGCGGCATCTATTATCAAATAAATGTACACATTATTGTTTTGTGCTTTCGATTTTTGATTATGTACTATAATAAAAATTAACCAAAAGCTTTTAATAACACAAGATTGCCGATTTTAACCATTTAGGCGCAATAACACCGACCAATAAAAAAAAATATTGTGATGACGCATTTATGCGCCGTCACAAATTGAAATTTTTAAAGATTACATTATCGCGAGAAATGTAAAAGATTACATTATCGCGAGCTTTCTGCGACGAACCTGTTGTTGTTTCTGCCCTTAACGGTCAGGTTGGAAGTGGTTCCGAGCTCACGGTAAATCCTGAACACGTGGAACCGCTTCACATAAATTTAGATTCGCCTGAATTTGATGAAGCGGAATACCAAGACCAGATTAAAAAGGTTCAGGAACTGGGACAGGGTTGCTCGAATTTTTGTGTCAAAGAGGGTAAACTTTTATATACACCTTCTTTTGGTACATCTTATGAGGAGATGGATTTATCTGCTTGGCGGCTGGTTGTTCCCTTCAGGTTAACCGCTTCGTTGGTGGAGCAAGCACATATACCACCATCATCGGCTCATATGGGAATAGCTAAAACACTAGAGAGGCTTCAAAGGCAATTTTATTGGAATCGAATGGCTCTCGACGTTAAGGAGTTTATCTCAAAATGCACCACATGCAAAATGAATAAGGCTGTTAACTATTGTACAAAACCTGAAATGGGTCATCCATTTTCATCAGATCGCCCATTCCAGAGAATATACATAGATCTTTTAGGCCCCTATCCACGGTCAAAACGAGGAAATGCTTATATTTTCATTGCTTTAGATCATTACTCAAAGTTTGTCCTCTTAAAACCTTTACGAGAAGCGTCATCCTCTTTAATTTGTAATTTTCTGGAGAATGACTTGTTTCTTCTTTTTTCCGTCCCAGAATTCGTGATAAGCGATAATGGCAAGCAGTTTGTTTCTAAAATATTTCAAGAACTGTTGAATAAATATGGCGTAGTACACATTCGTACCCCTATTTATTCGCCTCAAAGCAACGCATCGGAACGCGTAAATAGAACTGTTCTCTCTGCCATTCGCTCTTATCTTTCGGATTCAACGCATAATGAATGGGATGTACACCTCCAAGAAGTAGCTGCCGCTCTCCGTAATGTGGTTCATAATAGTACCAAATTTTCACCTCATTACCTTACCTTTGGACAACATATGACATTACATGGGTCTGAACATAAATTGCGGAGACTACTTTCTGATTCCGCTAACAATGACATAGGTGTAATCTCTAAATCGGATAGGCTTAACTTAGTGCGAGACAAAATTAAACACCACCTCACTGTTGCACACAATAAATCGGCTCAACGCTACAATTTACGCAGCCGCAATCGTGAGCTTGTTACGGGACAATCAGTGTTTGTCCGTTCTTTTGCTCAGAGTGATGCCGTGAATAAATTTGCAAGCAAATTATCAGCCAAGTTCATACCCGCGATTATTGAAGAAAAAGTGGGAAACGTAGCATATAAAGTTCGTAATCTAGCTGGAAAAATATTGGGAACCTATCACCTGAAAGATATTCGCACTTGACGATTAATCGGATTATGATTGATTCGTAATGGCCGGCATGAGACACTCAGGGTGTGAGGCGTCCCCACGATTTGTGACGGCGCATAAATGCGTCATCACAATATTTTTTTTTATTGGTCGGTGTTATTGCGCCTAAATGGTTAAAATCGGCAATCTTGTGTTATTAAAAGCTTTTGGTTAATTTTTATTATAGTACATAATCAAAAATCGAAAGCACAAAACAATAATGTGTACATTTATTTGATAATAGATGCCGCCGGTTGGCTAAATTGGTGTTGTGTGATGTGGACAAATTTTTGCGCGCGTAAAGGGAAAATAATTTTTTTTTTGGTGGGGATACGTCTATAAAACGGGCGCGGGATGATTTCGCGGGATAGTTGGATGTACATTTTAAGAGAAATTAATAAATATTGGAAAAGAGTCGAAAATTATTTTAAAAGAATTCTAAATAAATTTTGTAAAACAAATAAATTTTAGAGTGATAATTTTTTTTTGAGTCTCTGATTGTCTCGCTAAGGCACCTGTACAAAAATCAGAAAATTTTGTAATAAAAGAAACAATACTTTTCGGGATCGATTAGTGCGAAATTTATGTACTAAATTTCAATAGAAAAAAAAATGGAAAAGAATCCAAACTAAACAATACCTAAATGATAAACTATTTAAGTTTGGAAAAATTATATTTTTTTTATAAAATAATTTCTGTAAATTAAGTTTTATAACCTAAGTTTTACGAGTAAAATTAAAATTATGAACTCTGTGTAATGCGTATATAATTTTGATTTAATTTTGTGATCGATTAATGAGTGATACTACATACATAGACATAGACAAGTAGTGATACCAATATGTATGACAAATGTGTAGTGTAATCATATTCGTTTGACTTTGTCAAACCAAGAAAAAAAAAAATATTATTGCTAATTTTTTTTTTGTATGATCAAAACTCTGTTGTTCAACGAAAATGGTGCGGCAGTGAATATGTTACGTTTATGTGTGTGAACTGTGTAGTACTAGTACTATAAACTGAGTAACTGCTGAGTGAAGTGAAAAAAAAAAATAAAAGTATGAGAATATATATTTAACTCATACTCATTAGTCTAGCGAATTACTTGCCGCAACAGAAATAAATTTGTAAATTTATAAAATACATATCGGTGCTCTAAGCGTAAAAAGGGCACATATTTGCGTGGTTTAAGTTATGAATAATAATTTTTTTTTGTAATTAAAGATTTGTTGCAACTCGAAAAACAAATAAAATAAACGAACAAGTGAGTTTTTTTTTTCAATACACATGTTAACTAAAAAGTGACTTATACATAATATATACCAGTGTATTAAAGAAGAAAAAAAAAAACATAGACATTCTAGAATGTTCAAGAAATATAGAATGCAATTTGTGAGTGTGGTTTTGTTTAATTACTGAACAATAGAATAAAAAAAAAAAAAAAAAAAAAATAATAATAATAAAACAAAACCTATTGATTAAACGGTTCATCATTGTATCAAGGAGAAAATGTTTAATATTTCATCAATCAACACAACTACATTCAACATCTGCAGCTTCCCGCAACAAAATAGCAAGTTTTTTTTATTTAATTATATATGTAATTTAAATTTATTGTTATTCTAAGTTTTTTTCAATTCTGATTTACTTTTGGTGTAGGTTAATTAAGTTTATTTTAGTTTTTAGGGAATTAGGTTTAGCTAGTGACGTTAAGTTTGGATTATATTTTTTAATTTTTTTTTTTGCTCTTACACTTCTTTTTGAATTTATTTAACCATTGTTTGAGTTAAGGTACAATAAATCAGTGATTATTTTGTTTCTCGGAATTTTTTTTCTTTGTTTTTAATCACGCCGCAATGATGAGATAATCAGAGAGTTCCTATACGGTGGGATGAGTCAGGGTGAGTGTTGGTGTCCATGCAGGTATACAGGTAGGTAATTAGAATCATTCCCTAACGCGGTCATTTGATCCACGCATACTCTTAAAACCCCACGCCCATAACCCTGATGCTTAGCCGGCAATACCGCGTAAGAGTCCCTGCGTGGGTCCAATTTTCTGATAATCCTAGCATGACTTGGAGTATAATTTCGCGTTCTTGTTAATTAATTATTTTCTTTTAAGTTTTAATTCAATACATTCTATTTTTATTCGATCTTCGGTTTATTTTTGAGTTTTATTTAAATTGGATATACTCCAGGTCATGCAAAGTGTTACAGTGGCGCCCAAATAATATGGCTTCCCTTTTAAAGTAGTTAGTTTCCCTTCCTATCCTTATTCCTATATTTCCATTACAATTTTTTTTTATCGTTTTCTCACATGCTTTCCGAAGTGGACAGAAATTTCAAATAAATTTTCTTCACTTTGTTGATTAGAGGTTTGAAGGCCGATATTTCAATTTAATCATTTTTTTTTTTTTTTTTTTTTTTTTTTTTTTTTTTTTTTTATTAAATCGTCCTATTTTATCCAGTGATTTTTTTTTTATAATTACAACGTTTGAAATACCAGTGATCATTCTACTTCCGCTTTAAGCGTTGATTTTTTAGTTTTATACCTGGTTTTCTAAACGATCACTAGTTTAGCGAATGCTTCCTGCCTTCGGATATTAATTCCTTTTTTATTAGTTTTGATTTTTATGATCCTGTGGTCAGGGAAGCAATTCATTGAATGTAAATAGTTTAGTTCACACTTCGTTAATTATAAATATCCGGTAGTATATACTGTTTGAATTATTGCATTGACGAGTTGTGAATTTGAATTAAATTTTTTTTATTTTTTTTTATTAGCTTCATTTCCTTATTCCAACTACCCTTTATCCTACGATTCTAGTTACCTACTCCAGACATATAAATGATTTCTTGTCTGATGCCCATCTTGATTGTGCCGGTCTTTGCGGACCTATCGCACTCACTCTGGTTCATCCTCATCGTTAAATCATCCATACTCTAATTTATTTTATACTTAAGTTGCAGTTTATTCAAACTTAAGTCAACACTATTAATCATTTTTTTTTTTTTTTTTTTTTTTTTTTGAAAGATTTTTTTTTTATTAACTATTTGCTATTTGCTATTTTTCTCGCTCGCTAAGTTCAGATTTTTTTTTTTTTGTTTTGTTTTTTTAATTTGAGGCACTACGGATTCTGTAGTGTACATTCATCGACCAGCTTCGCTCGTCTAGATTTGAAATCAGAAGTACAATCTTATGACACCAGTGAATTCTGGTCTGTGATTTTCGATTTATATTGTTCTTTATTTTTCTACTTTCACTATCTACATTATTATAATATTTTTTTTTTTTTTTGTGTGATTAATTTTAAATTTTTGGCGATAACAAAATGAATGTATTCGCACTAAAACAAGACGAGTTTGTTATTGAGTGTATTTTACGCGATATTGCGCCCGGTGATGCAAACGCGGCGGAAATTTTGCAGAATCGTGTTTTGGCGGAAGAAACCGGAAAATCAGGTAAACCGGTTAAAATGCACATTAACGCAGCAAAACGTCCCGATCTTGAGATCGATTCATGTCGTGCAACGATGCGGGAGCTGCAGAACCAGATTGATTTACTAGCTGGTTTGGATGCAGATAAACAGTTAGAATCCGCACAAGGAATTGAATCCCGGCTATTACATGTTGCGGATAGACTGAAACGCGCTGCAACCTCACCTACTTATTCTAATGCAGCCACTCAGGTTCTGACAAATTGTGAAATTTTATTAGGTAGTCTCCGATTATATTTAACTGACTTAAATAAATTAAATGAGTCAATAGAGGCTGCTAGAGCTGTGAATATTGGTACTTCAGCCGAGTGTCAGTTAAACAATTCTCAGTCAAGCTTAGAAGATAATCCAGAAGGTCGTCCAGACAACCAAATGTCTGCTTTGACGTTTATGATGGGGCAAATTCAGCAGTTATCTCAACAGGTTTTGGATCTAACTAAGCAGTGTGGCGAACTAAAATCTAAACCGGAAGTAAAACCACTGCCGCCGGTTGTTTCATTACCAAGCCAGCAAAGATTTGAATTGCCTTCGTCATATTCTGCGCCTATACCACCGATTCCCGCACATTTAGCGACGAATAGAAATCATCTATTGTTCCCTGAGTTACCAGCTAATAATATAGAGTACCAATCATCTATGCTGAATCCATTAATTAATCCGGGTGTAAGGTTACAAAATCCACCGGTTATGTCAATAGCTAATCTAATGGGGGGTGCTCCTTACGGGAATTTCACAACAGCTCCTTCTACTTCAGCGAGGGTTAATCCAGTAGCAGATCATCCAGGCATGATACACGGAGGCAGAGGTGTCTCCGATAATCATGGTTTGTCCAGAAGTGGGTTATCCTTTGATGGTTCCCCAACCGGTATTCCAATAACCTTGTTTCTATTTCAAATAGAAACTATTGCTTCATCCATGAATTTGTCGTACGATAGGCTACTGACTGAGATTAGTTTTGTCCTAAAAGGTATGGCATCACATTGGTATTGGACTTACCGGCAGCAACATCCACTTGCTAATTGGCATGAGCTTAGGAATTGCATGATGGAGCGATTTAAGCACCGTATACCTGACTCAGACATTGAGAAGAAAATTGAAGCTCGCAAGCAATATCCGAACGAGACTTTTCTCGAGTTTTACCAACAGATTTCGAGCTTGGCCATACAATTAACTGTCCCATATCCCGAAGAGAACATTATTAAGATATTAATGAAGAACATGAGACCAGGCCTTCGTTATCAATTAACTGATCGCAAATTTTCTAACGTGGGAGACCTGATTGCTAGTTGCACAAGCTGGGAGAGTACATGGGCAGAGTTAAAGATCGACCCAGATAGCTTTGTGTCTCTTAAGCGCTCCACCCATGTAAATGAACAAAGCGGATATCCGCATAGACGAGTGATCAATGAGTTGGGTCATAGCGCTAATTATCACAATCCAATGCCCAATGACTCATACAAAAATATGGTTCCTCACTTTTCAGTTCCTCAAGTTCAGTCCGTACCATCGCCTAATTACAATGCTTATGGGGCTCAAACTACTGGTTACGAACCACCCAGTACAGTTGTTCCACATTATTCAGTTCTTCAGCTTGAAGCCATGCATCCATCTAAGTTTCAATCTAATGGGCAAAATCACTCGGTAAGATTCGCTACACCACTTACTAATAACATTCCTCCATTTGAGGCCAATCAATCCAACGTAATTTGTTACAATTGTGATGATATAGGTCATGTGTTCACCGAGTGTCCGGTGCAATCATCGCGATTGTTTTGTTTTCGCTGCGGTATGAAAGACACAGTTGCTTCAAGATGCATCAGATGTAAGGGAAACGGTCAGAGGGGACTGTGGAGAACTGGGAATCACAGTACCCAAGGATTGGTTCAGCCCAGGCCTACTCTGCAAGATGCTGCCGCAAATACAGAACCAGCGTGGAGAGTTCTGACGAAACCTGGAGCAGCGACCAATCCGAAATAAATTTTTCTGAATCTACGGATTCCTATTCTTCTGATGAACCATCTACACCTAATTTCCAAAATAATTTTCAAAATAATGCTCCGTTAACTAACTATACAAAGCCTAAACGGTATTATAGCCCTAAACATCGTTTTAGAAGTCGTTCCTATTGGAAAGCAAAACGGGATCGTAGATCTGACGTCGTATCCTCAATCATTAATACTGACTCGATAGACAAGCGGCCTTATGCACAGGTAACCATTAATGGTGTCCAGTACAATGGTCTGTTGGATAGTGGTGCTACAATTAGCGTGTTAGGAGCTGGCTCTGATAAATATTTGAGCAATTCATACTCTGGGTTTCATAGTTTTCCGTGCAGCGTAAGTACAGCTAGTGGACAAACCCAGAGAATATTCGGATACATAGACGCTCTAGTTAACTTTAGAGGCCAGGAACAACAAATGAAAATATATCTGGCTCCTTCGCTAGAACAGCCCCTCTACCTGGGAATCGATTTCTGGAGATTATTTGGAATTTCATTAAGTATATCTGCTTTAAACTCTGAATCTTTTAAAAGTTGTGATGGCAACGTGTCGGGATTCCATGTCCTCTTTGGGCGCCACTGTAACACTTTGCATGACCTGGAGTATATCCAATTTAAATAAAACTCAAAAATAAACCGAAGATCGAATAAAAATAGAATGTATTGAATTAAAACTTAAAAGAAAATAATTAATTAACAAGAACGCGAAATTATACTCCAAGTCATGCTAGGATTATCAGAAAATTGGACCCACGCAGGGACTCTTACGCGGTATTGCCGGCTAAGCATCAGGGTTATGGGCGTGGGGTTTTAAGAGTATGCGTGGATCAAATGACCGCGTTAGGGAATGATTCTAATTACCTACCTGTATACCTGCATGGACACCAACACTCTATTGGAAAAGAGTCGAAAATTATTTTAAAAGAATTCTAAATAAATTTTGTAAAACAAATAAATTTTAGAGTGATAATTTTTTTTTGAGTCTCTGATTGTCTCGCTAAGGCACCTGTACAAAAATCAGAAAATTTTGTAATAAAAGAAACAATACTTTTCGGGATCGATTAGTGCGAAATTTATGTACTAAATTTCAATAGAAAAAAAAATGGAAAAGAATCCAAACTAAACAATACCTAAATGATAAACTATTTAAGTTTGGAAAAATTATATTTTTTTTATAAAATAATTTCTGTAAATTAAGTTTTATAACCTAAGTTTTACGAGTAAAATTAAAATTATGAACTCTGTGTAATGCGTATATAATTTTGATTTAATTTTGTGATCGATTAATGAGTGACTGATACTACATACATAGACATAGACAAGTAGTGATACCAATATGTATGACAAATGTGTAGTGTAATCATATTCGTTTGATTTTGTCAAACCAAGAAAAAAAAAAATATTATTGCTAATTTTTTTTTTGTATGATCAAAACTCTGTTGTTCAACGAAAATGGTGCGGCAGTGAATATGTTACGTTTATGTGTGTGAACTGTGTAGTACTAGTACTATAAACTGAGTAACTGCTGAGTGAAGTGAAAAAAAAAATAAAAGTATGAGAATATATATTTAACTCATACTCATTAGTCTAGCGAATTACTTGCCGCAACAGAAATAAATTTGTAAATTTATAAAATACATATCGGTGCTCTAAGCGTAAAAAGGGCACATATTTGCGTGGTTTAAGTTATGAATAATAATTTTTTTTTGTAATTAAAGATTTGTTGCAACTCGAAAAACAAATAAAATAAACGAACAAGTGAGTTTTTTTTTTTCAATACACATGTTAACTAAAAAGTGACTTATACATAATATATACCAGTGTATTAAAGAAGAAAAAAAAAAAACATAGACATTCTAGAATGTTCAAGAAATATAGAATGCAATTTGTGAGTGTGGTTTTGTTTAATTACTGAACAATAGAATAAAAAAAAAAAAAAAAAAAAATAATAATAATAAAACAAAACCTATTGATTAAACGGTTCATCATTGTATCAAGGAGAAAATGTTTAATATTTCATCAATCAACACAACTACATTCAACATCTGCAGCTTCCCGCAACAAAATAGCAAGTTTTTTTTATTTAATTATATATGTAATTTAAATTTATTGTTATTCTAAGTTTTTTTCAATTCTGATTTACTTTTGGTGTAGGTTAATTAAGTTTATTTTAGTTTTTAGGGAATTAGGTTTAGCTAGTGACGTTAAGTTTGGATTATATTTTTTAATTTTTTTTTTTGCTCTTACACTTCTTTTTGAATTTATTTAACCATTGTTTGAGTTAAGGTACAATAAATCAGTGATTATTTTGTTTCTCGGAATTTTTTTTTCTTTGTTTTTAATCACGCCGCAATGATGAGATAATCAGAGAGTTCCTATACGGTGGGATGAGTCAGGGTGAGTGTTGGTGTCCATGCAGGTATACAGGTAGGTAATTAGAATCATTCCCTAACGCGGTCATTTGATCCACGCATACTCTTAAAACCCCACGCCCATAACCCTGATGCTTAGCCGGCAATACCGCGTAAGAGTCCCTGCGTGGGTCCAATTTTCTGATAATCCTAGCATGACTTGGAGTATAATTTCGCGTTCTTGTTAATTAATTATTTTCTTTTAAGTTTTAATTCAATACATTCTATTTTTATTCGATCTTCGGTTTATTTTTGAGTTTTATTTAAATTGGATATACTCCAGGTCATGCAAAGTGTTACAGTGGTCGGTCGGCGCTTACGTCAGTAGCTGTGAAGGAGGATGTCCGTCGAGACCCACACCTGATAGGATGGGAGCAAGAGGCATCGACCAAATATCGATGGGTATCTCTTATCTTCCTTTACTGAAATGCTGCAGACAGAGCTGTTTTAAGATGTCTGGTGACAAAGCGAGTGAATGTGCAGTTTGTGTCGCACTAGGCAGATGGACAGCGGTGACAGGAAGCATCGAAGCACACACCAGATAGGTTGGGAGCAGTGGCTTCGACCAATATCTGATGTGCACTTCTAGTCTTCCCTCACTGTCCACCATACCAGATCGACACAAGACTGGCGCATTGACCGAATTTCCATGTCACGTCAAAGCTGTGACATGGCCAGACCAGAAAATGAATTCTGAAGTCTGTAGTCAGCTTTGGGGCCTGCCAAGAGGTGTTGGCAGTGGCCGCTTTGAGGCCAGTCTCTGAGTCGACTGTGGCCGGTTGAGGGTGGGAAAGCCGAAGTGCGTCTCGACTGTGTCCCAGTGACATGAAAAGTTATACGGCGGCAGTCGAAGTGAGTCTCGACTGTGGCCGTATAAAATGTGGTGGAGAGTGCGGTTGGGAATGGCTGGGTGGTCGCTTTGCCGTGCGACATTTTATGGAGCCATTTTTAATGAAACAAAATAAAAAGTTTTTATTTAAAGATGCTGAACCCGAAGAACCTGAAGAAAATGAACCCGGAAAAAGTAATGCAAAAAAATGGTGAAAAATTTACATGTTTTTTAAAAAATAAAAAAAATAATTTGTTGCTGCTATTGATGTTGTTGTTGGTGTTGGAGCATCATCAGATGCTGAATGGCGGTAGCGAAGATGATGTCGTTGCTGCCACTGTCAGCTGGTGTGATGACGGCGATGATGTTGGTACCGCTGCTGTTGGTCTCGTTGTCCGCTACTATTGCTTGGGTTGCTGGTAATGGTTTTCCCGATGATGTTGGCGATGACGCTAGTGAAAGCGGCGAGAACGGTTTTATTACTACGCCGGCCTGTGTGATGACGATGGTGGTGTTGTTATTGCTGCTACTGCTGTCGGTCGTGATTCCCGTGATGACGGTAATGGCCGATGGTATGTAGGGCATCGTACGCCAATATGATGATGGCGGCTATGGTGCTGAAGTTAAAGTTAATAATGGTGTTGGCTGCTAATAGTGCCGGCGGTGACGATGAAACATGATTCCATTGCATATTGCGTGCGTATATGCGTCTGTATGTGGGTTGGCATGTGTTTGTAAGTGTGTGCATTTTTTATTTTTTTTTATTTTTAATTATTTGCATCGGCGCACTTTATGGGCATGGCGTGATGTCGTGTGACTCCATGTGTTGTGACTCCATGTGCGGAGATTTTTTTACGTATTAATGAACGAAAAAGAACAATAAAAAAATTAGCGTGGCACTTGGTTGGTTTAAAAACACTTTACAAAAATAAGGTACATACCGTTTACCTAGTACGGGATCGTACTAGGTGTCCACAATTTTTCTTTTCACAAATAAAAACGTTGCGATGATTTTTGTTGTTTTAAGCGTGGCGTGTTCCACTCCGTAAAAACGGACGTTGGTGGTCACCAATTTAACAATTAATATATATATAAATAAATACACAATTTATTTGGAATAAATTTATTTTTAAAAGGTTCAAATGAAAAGTTAATTTATTTTCCCAAAATTTGAAATTAATATTAAGCACAATAATTTATTATCTTTATCACCATTTTGGGTCGCGGAAAATATATTTGGGCGGCCAACACGACGAGCGATGTGTTGTCGCAGTAGAGATCGAGAGCAGACTAAAAATCAAAAATTATTTATTTTGTGAATTTGTGATATGTATGTTCGGCTTCGTGTATTGTGTTTGTGGTTCGTTTTGTTATTTGGACAAGCCGGTCAGCGGTTGGTTAGTTAGATGTCATGTGACATCATGCCCAATGTGTTGGACAGGTGGCACCCAATGTGCGGCGAACTTGTGTTTGAACCGGAAGAATTGTAGTGGTGCATTGGGTGAACCGCTACAAACTTATCTATTTCTTGACCGATTATGATGAAATTTGACGTGAGCGATGGAATTAGGATTCTAAGGTGCTTTCTGGATAAAGTTCTAGCATGTGGCCAACTAAAGTGGAACTTCGCTATTTCTCAATAGATTATTAAGAAATTTGACATGGGCGGTAGAAATGGTATTATTAAATGATTTTTAGAGGAAGTTCTGGAATATGGCCAATTAGGAAGGAACTTGGCTATTTCTTATCCGATTTTGATGAAATTGAGCATGCACGATGGAAATGGGATTCTTAGATGATTTTTAGAGGAAGTTCTGGAATATGGCAAATTAGGGAGGAACTTGGCCATTTCTTATCCGAATTTGATGAAATTGAGCATGCACGATGGAAATGGGGTTCTTAAAAAATTTTTAGAGGAAGTTCTGGAATATGGCCAATTAGCAAGGAACTTGGCCATATTCCAGAACTTCATCTAAAAATCATTTTAGATTCTCATTTTCATTGTACCCGTCGATTTTCATCCTAATCGGTTGATAAATAGCCAAATTCCATCCGACTTGGCCATATTCCAGAACTACATCTAAAAATCATTTTAGAATCCCATTTTCATTGTAACCGTCGATTTTCATCCTAATCGGTTGATAAATAGCTAAGTTCCATCCGACTTGGCCATATTCCAGAACTTCATCTAAAAATCATTTTAGAATCCCATTTTCATTGTACCTGTCGATTTTCATCCTAATCGTTTGATAAATAACCAAGTGCCATTATACTCAACGATCATTACAACTTATTATAAAAATTTGATAATTTGTCATTTGATAAGTTATAGACATTCTGATGTGCAACGCTTATCACTTATTATAATCAAAATTTGATAAGTTTCTAAATTGATAAGTGAGTGAATTTTTTTTACTTTTGGGGAAACACTTATTACTTATCATAATCAAAAAAACTAACTTTTGGTAAGTTGATAAGTAATAAGTGATAAGTAGTTGGTGCAATAGGGCCCAGAACTAAACTTTTCACATGCTCATAGAAATCAATTTTGTGACTATCAATCATTAGGTAATTAGTTGATCTGGTGACTCGTCTTTTATTGGATAAAATAATAGCTTGTGACTTACTTGGATTAATTTGAAGTTTATGTAATTTGGACCAATCTAATATACTTCCTAAGGCAACATTCAAGTTATTTATTAGGGTCTCGATAGAATCAGGATCACCAAATGAATATATTTGTAAATCGTCTGCAAAAAGATGATACATGATATCATCCGTCCCCTGAATAGATTCACATATTTGGTTAATGTAGAGCGAGAATAAGATAGGCCCGAAGATAGAGCCTTGGGGAACACCAGATGTAATTAAAATCGAGTCGCTAATATTTTCATGATATTTCACCGATTGACGCCGCAAATGCAAATAGGAAATATAAGTTGACAAGCACTTCTGGAAAAATTAAATTCATAGCATAATTTGGATATCAACATTGCATGGTCAACCTTGTCAAATGCTTTAGAAAAGAGCTAAAATGGCCACTCTTCCAATTTCAATGTTAGAGGTAATATCATCGATCATTTTTAGCAGCGCCGTAGTAGTGCTGTGGTTTGCTCGAAAATCCGACTGGTGAGTATTTAGTAAGTTATGACTTGTCACATAAGCATTAATCTGTAATTGAATGACCTTTTCAAAAATTTTGGATAAAGTTGATAATATACTAATTGGACGAAAATCATTCGCAGTAGCCGGAGAACGTATTTTAGGAATCGGTACAATCAAGGCAATTTTTCATGCATTAGGAAAAACAGACTTAGTCAAAGCAGAGTTCACTAAGTACGTTATGTGAGGCAGTAAGATCGTAAGTATTAGCTTAATGAACCGTAGCGCTATGCATCAGCTCCAACAGCAAATGATTTTATACTGCTCAATTGGATGAGAATTTTCTCTTCAGAAACATTACGAAAATAAAAACGGTTATGATCCATACTGTATTGCAATGTATTAAGACTAAAATGTTCATCACCATCGACGAAAACCGAACCGAAATGCGCATTAAACTCACAGGAATTGATTTCGCATTTCTGTTCCATTGCTGGTGGATTTATGTAAGTCTTATAATTTTTCCAGAACAATTTACTTGGGACCTGGCTATTGAATTTACCATTAAAAAATTTGCGTTTAGCAGCCCTTATCATACTATTAACTTTGTTTCTTGCTTTGCTAGTCGACTAGATTCCGTTTGATGCAACTTCCAATTCTCATGTAAAAAATCACGAATATTGCGGAAATTGAGAATATCATAGCTGTACGTTATCTTACATTCTTTGCGTGTAATTACAATCTTTTTGAGTGGTACATACGCTTCAAAAAGCCCATTCACGTAGGAATTAAATACTGAAAGTTGCTCATTTACATCACACAAACAATATAAGCGTGACCAGCACAACGACTTAGCGGCTTTGCTTAATAACTCGCTATCAACATTCCTAAAATCTCTCACGTAACCGTATTGTTGGTACCATAAACAGGAAACGCATATGACACAAATTTTACGGTTATAGAGCTAATTTGCATTTTGTGAATAGGGGCCAAAATTTCAAAAATGAATAATAGTGATTAATGTTTAATCACTGCTAGCAGTGAATAATGGATATGTATCATTATAATGGAAGAAACAAAAATACATTGAGTTATGAGTATAAAAGATAGTAGTGGACAAATTGTATTATAATAGTTATTCATGAGGATAAATTTTACGATTCGAGCGATAGCTAGTGTCATAATTATCAGGATAAGTAGTAACATACACCCTGCGCCATTGAAATGTTCGGTTTGAATTTTTAAAGTAAATTTTGGAAATACCACCGTTTGCTTCAAAAGTAGATGGCAAAAATGATAGATTCTGATTATCAAAACAATTTTTACACTATTCCGAATATATCCAAATAAAAAGAACGGTAATCCGACATTTTAGACAAACATATAACGTCGGATAAGGAATATTACCGCCCTACCTCGTAACAATTTGGTAGGTCTTTACAGTGTTTTTAACAAAGTTTTTTCAATTCAAAATTAGTTTTTTGTTGACAATGGTAATTTTTATTCAAAATAAGAATTAACAGAAATAAAATAATTCATCTCAACCAAAATATTTTGAGAGAAATTGAACATTTTAAAATCAATGATTAATAACCAAGCCCTTGGCTTTTATGATGGCCTCAAACCCGATCAGCATTGAATTCTAAAGTTTGATTAAATAATATATTGTTATTTCTTCAAGCCAGACTTTGTCTATAAGTTTTTTCCGCTCTTTGGCACTTTTCAGCTTGTAATTTGTAATCTTCTTTCACATGAAGGACCAAATATTTTCAACAATATTGAGGTCAGGACTATTTCCTGTCCAGGATAACGACTCAATCACCAAGCTATTTTTAAATTTGGCTACCTAAACAAAATAGACATTAAAATTAAGCATTCTTACTTCACAAATAACATCAATAACTCGCGGAGAGTAATCGTCCTGGAAGAGTGGAATACCGATGTATTGAGTCGGGTCCTCAATAGTCACGATTCAGGTTTCGATAATTCTTTTATATTTTCCTCCGCTTTCTGAACTATCCAGAAGGCTTAGTGATCAAACTCCAAAGGCTGTTATGGCTCTCCAGGCCATAACATATGGTGAATTTTTCACTGTTTGCAGCTGCCATTTTTGCTGTCAGTAACGATTTTCTCGCAGGTCGACAAGCATATAAACCAAGTTCCTTTTCATAATATGAACTGAAATAGTGTCGATTGTTGCTATTAGAAGCTAACTTCTCAGCTCCAAAGCCGTAGCAAACCTTTGCTTAAGATCTAAATATCTGAAATTCGATTTGTTGAAACAGAGGTTCTCCTTTTTGCATCAGAGCCAAACTATCGTTTGATTTTCGGAATAGTGCCTTAAAAACTTTCTAACTGCTGTTTGGTTACACTAAATTACTCTTGCAATTTGTGAATGTGTGTACTTTTTGCCTTTGCTTGCAAAATTTTGGCTTTTTCCTTAGCATTTAATTTAGAGCGACACTTTGTAAAATTAACTATTTGACTACTTAATTGAAACCGAATGAATATTTCACCCTTAGTTTGGTTTTAAATACCTAATAAGGCGTGAAATATGCTGAAAAATAAAAAAACAAAAAAAAAATAGCGAATGAGATAAAATCTAGGAGAGAATTGCATGAAATAGTAAATAATCGAAATCGAACATTTCAATGGCGCAGGGTGTACATGCGAGTCAAATACAATTCCATTTGTTTTATTAAAGAAAATGCTTTTGCGAATATGTATTTATTTTCGCACACGGAAAATTTTCTTAGATTGTATTTGTTTATTTTATTTCAAAACAAAACATTATAAAACCAAAGGCTACTAAGATAATATTTCAAATATGTTTTTACTACATATGAGAAAATTAATATTAAAATGATTGATTGTGTTGGCATGGTATCAACCAGGGGTAGCATGTTGCACCATCAATTTCGATTCGTTTTTGATAGCGTTTTGTCTCTTTGATGGTGGATTCAGCGAGAAAAATTTGCTAGCTCGTGATCACGAATTATTGAAATTTCGTCAACTTTTTTACCCCTTCCAATTTATTGTTTACTTTTTTAAAACAGCAACCATAAGAAAAATAAACAAAAAATTGGAGGGGGTAAAAAAGATGACGAAATTTCAATAATTTGTGATCACGAGCTAGCAAATTTTTCTCGCTGAATCCACCATTAACAAGAATACAGTTGTATCCTATTTCGCATTTTTATTATGCTTT
Source organism: Tipula helvola (assembly GCA_963556165.1). NCBI lineage: Eukaryota > Metazoa > Arthropoda > Insecta > Diptera > Tipulidae > Tipula > Tipula helvola. The sequence goes on along the minus strand of OY744482.1, from coordinate 238,006,154 downwards.
TTCTAATGCGATCTCAGCCTGCATATACTCTTCCTTTTCTTCATATTGATAAGATATCGCAAAAAAAAAATTGGGTGAAAGCTGAAAGAATGATGAATAAACTGTGTTTTTTTTGTTCGCTCCCGATAGCTGCTATTGAGAGCCGTGTCGTATAAAAAGTGGATCCCAATAGCGCTCCGTATAAATAACTAGATATGTAGCCAAATATATTTTATATCAAGTTTTCGCTAAACAATTGAATTAAAAATGATAGTTTGATGTAAAAGAAATTTAGTTTACCGATAAATAGAGCGTTAAATTTAAATTCAGATATAGAAAAATGCAGCTATCGGGAGCAAATAAAAAAGCACAGCATACAAGTAGAAATAGAACGTTGTTTTATTCAAGCAAGCAGAGATAGCTTTAGAAAAAGCAATATACTTTTTCATTAAGCGAAATAGAGAACAATTTTGCTCTTGTTACATCGAATCGAAAGTGGTGGTGCAATATGTCACCCCAAACAACGGCTATCAAAATCCAAAATTTCAGAGAGTTTGACTGAGGGCCACTTTCCATATAAAAAGTGTAAAGTCCTTTAAAATATTATCTACAATACCGATGGTAATCAAACCCATCAAAGTGCACGAAAGAAATTAAAAAAAACAATTTTAACACGATTAAAAATAACTGAGAAGAAAATTACAATGGTAGTTTTGATCATTTTTTATGTTTATTTATTTTTAAACTATAATTTGCAACATTGCTTATATTATACATACTTAATTTATCATAAAATTTCACTTCATTACATGTCTTACATAAAACAGTCATCGATGTTTTTCATTTTCCGTAAGTAAACCATAAATATTATTTTTTATCTTAATTATTTAGTTCCTTGCATTTCTTTTTTTTTAATTTTATTGAGAATTATTATTTTGTGTTATTATTATTATTTTTTATTTAGATCAAATTTATTTACTTATTTTCTGTAGTCACAATTTGATACTGGCTTTATTTACTAACTTATATTAATCTATGGCTTCTTCCCATTGGCGTTCCATAGTGCCTGGTAAGTTGAATAAACTTTATCTTTATATCTTTATAGTGGATTTTAGATCAGCACAATGCTGTTCGTTTAACCTTCATCCGTCCCTAAAAAAAGTAATATTAAAGTCTTTTTGTAAAGTTTATGTGAACTGGTTTTGTTTCATTTAGTTTTACTCGCCATCTTTTTGTCCATTTATGTATTTAAGTAATAGCTGATTGTAGCTTCTGTATTGACAATTCGTTGCTTTCTCCATCAGCCGAAATCCCCGAATCATCTGCAAAAGTTTCCACAGTGTTGTTTTCTAATGCAGGGAGATTATAAATGTACAATAGGCATAAAATCGGCCCTAATTCAATGCCCTGTAGTACTCCAGCATTGATTTCTTTAAATTCAGAAAAAGTATCTTCCAACTTAATCCTGAAGAACCTACATATCTTTCAATATTCCAATATGTTAGCGAATTGCATTGGTAGAAGATTTCTTAACCTGTGATTAAGTCCTTCATGCCACACTCTAACAAACGCTTGAGCAATGCCTAAAAATATCGTTGAACAGAGTTTCTGCTCCTCTAGTGCTTTCTTGATTATACTAGTTATTATGTGTACAAACTTGATCAATCATTGAGTGTTGTGTGTACTGGTTATTCTGTGTACAAACTTGATCAATTACTGTGTGTTGGTACAAGAAACGAACTAATGATTTGGGATAAAGTTTTTTCTTAATTATAGGGTTTAGCAATTTTACCAGAAGCTCCTCAAAGAGCTTCGAAGTTATTTTAATAATCAAATAAATTATGGCTTATTAGGCTGTCAAAAAAATCGAATAAGCGACATAAATAAACCTTAACTTAAACTGTAAAAAATTCCAAAAAAAAAATTAATTTTCAATATTTTGTAAAATCTATAATCTTAGACTGGAAATCGACATTTTTCAGAATATTTTAAGACCGGTTCATATAACCTGAACGAACGAACCATAACGTTAATTTGACTTGTTACAACAATTTTGCCTGGAATTCCTTTTTAATTGTTTGACTGAATCTCTTTGTCAAATAGAATTTCAATCATAAAAATTTTAACTTAATGACTTTCTAGTTTTTTGATTGAACAACCTTCTGAACCTTTTGACTGAGTTACCTTCTAATTTTTGGCCGAAACTATTTTCTATTTTTGGCTGAACTGCTTTTAACTGTGGTCTTGAAGCCAACGTATAGGTCTACGAAGGCATTTCAGTCAAAAAAAAAAAAATCAACCAAAAGATATTTCAGTCCAAAAATTTTTGAATGAAGTATCTTTCAAGAAATGTTCTAGAAGTCTAAGATTATTTGAGCGTTTCGAAATTATTCGAGGCTTTTCGAGTTTGTCGCCTTTACTGGAAATGTATACAAGGTTGAAGTGCGTAGTACATGATGAATCGAGATTTTCAAAATTCTGGGATTTTTCAAAGATGTTAACACATTATGATGGCCGGTAATTTTACGCAAAAGTTATATACATACACAATACAATACATTTTGTATTTTTGTCAATGGAATACAGTTATTCTATTGAATCGAGAAAAGTGATGAATTACATGTAGGCCCAAAATTTAAATAAATTGAAAAAATTAATTCAATGCAAGTGCAAACACGAGTTAACTCGTGATCGGTTAAAAATGTGGTAAGTTCATTATTCAAAATTTTATAACTTGCAGTTTAATTGTTAAAAAGCGTAGAACTCAGTTAAGATACCTTATAAAAAAGAGATTCTCGAAGTTCAAGATTTTTAATTTTATCTATAGGTTGTCAGAATAGCTTGAGGGTATTTTCGAGATTATTCCAGTTTTTGCAAAGATTGCTTGGTATTTTTCAGACTTTTCCAAGAATCGTGAAGAAGAGTTATTTTTAAATTTTTAAAAGTTAGGCTTTTAAGTTTATCTGGGCTTTTTCTGGAATATTCGAAATGTTTTGTGAATATCGAGTTTATTCCAGAATTCTAAGATTATACGAGCTTTTTGATATTACTCTGTTTCTCGATATTTCTTTCTTGAATCCTCGAAAAAAATGTTAAGAGGTTTCCAAAATTTGCTTAATGTTGGGGCACATACAGATACAGTTAATATGTATAAGTTTGGAGAATGGTGTGTTACACAGATAATATTTTTATAGAATATTTGAGATTTTCAAAGATCCCCGAAATTATTTTAAATTAATCCATATTGCGGATTTGAGCGACAGACTGCTTGGTTTCAAAATTATTCGATATATTCGAGATTATTGAAATTTTTTCGATAGTACTGAAAATTGTAATAACTTCAAAGTTATTTAGAAGTTTATTAGTGTTGGTGCTGAATTACCTACAGCTTAAAGTAGTATGACCTGTCATCTGTGTGATGTTAAACTTCATTTCGCAGCATAATATTCTTTAAGTACCCACATAGAAAGGTAACAGTCCGGCAATACATTACTTTGTTCTGCTTTCTTCTCAAGTTGCCTAAAATTGTGTGGTTATAACAGAATGCTCCAGGTAAAGAAAGAGATAAGAATAATGAATCTATATGGGAAAAAATCTGAATTTATTTATGCAAGCAATGCATGCATTGCATTCATGGACCGGCCGCCTCCATTTATTAAACGTAATGAATAATGATTGTTTACCTGAAAAGCATGACTTGAAAATTCGTAAATATCAAAACAAGTGCTTAAAAGCACAATTTTTTCAGCACAATTGATATACCTTCTGCTATAAGTTTTTTCTATTTTATGATTGGAAAACCTTGATCATTTGAAGAGATGATCAATAGCATATATTGGCTTTTTGTTTTTAAATGGTTAATTAATCTACATTTTTATTTTATATTTTAAAACAGTATTCAATTTTGTGTTACCATAAAAGATAAAACAAAATGAGGTATTTACAAAATATCATACCTTTAAAAATAATTATCAAAATTCGAAAATTTGTGCTTTAAACTTTAAATGAAAAATATAAAGCTACTGCACTGCAAAGTGATGCAACCGATTGCTTTACTTGTTCAACATGAACTAACTAAAAACTGCTTAAATACTCAAATGAAGCAAAAGTAACTAATCTATATCAGAAGCCATAAGACTTAAATTATGTTTTTTTTTTTCTATTTTCAGGCAACTCTGTTCAAAAATAGGAAAAACAGCCAAAGTGCTATTTATAGTGCACTTTCACGTAATGGCGGATCAGTTAAAGTTACAACAACAGTAACACGACTGGCTTCATCGGATACATCTCATCATGATTGTAATACACGTAATAATTGTTCAAATACCTATGTAAAAAATTGTAACACGTTGAATAATAATAAAAATTCTGTTCTACTTAGTCAACTAATATGTGATGCAGACAATTTAGATGATACCGAAATAAAATTATCAAATAATAATAACAGTACTACTAATATCAAGAAGCTTCCAACTACAACATTAATCACATTTGCTGAAAAATTACGTAAAAATACAAAAAGTATTTTAAATTTTAAACCAATATCAGCCACGGCAACCACAACTGTAATTCCAATAAGCGAAACAGTAAATCAATCATCAAATGAAAATAAGAATAGTGATTTAAATGTATCTACTAACCCAAATTCAACAACAAGTAATTTACTACACGTTCATAATAAATTACGAAAAGATAATAGTATTGAAAGTGGTAATACAACGAACACTATAAGTAATTCAAGTTTACAGGAACTAGATAAGGACGAATTTACATGCGTTGAATTAGCAAAATTTATGGGCGAAATTAACAACGACATAAAACAAGATAAAACACTTTAAATTAACAATTTCTCTTTATACTTTTTCTTATACAGGGTGTCATAAAGGTTTCGAGACGATGTTATAAAGATGTACTAACGAAGATATTGGTTTTGGTGGTAAACGTGGTCGCTTAGCCGATATCATTTAAATGTAAAAATGATATCTTGTTTTTTTGTTTATTTTATTTGATTTGAAACCCGTATCGAAACCTTTATGATGCCTTGAATATATTAAAAGAAATTGAAAAAAATGTATTTTAGAATTTTAATTTTCATATTTCTGAAATATAATGATTAAATAAATAGATTTAAACAATAATTAATTATGATATAGAAATACTTTTGTTTTAATGACATTTTTATATTTTAATTTAATGTACATAAATACAGTCAAACATAGAGAACGTAATGTTTATTTTCAGAATTATTTTACCAATATTTGGTTCATTTATAACAATGTATGTAAGTCTGATAGATTTAAAGGATTGAAGCACATGTTTGTGATTTTAATTAAGTCAATTGTTTTGGTTACTATAAATATTTGTTTTTTACATTAACTACCTTTAATTTAAAATACATATTTCAAAAAACAATTTTCTTCAATTTAAGTCCATTAATATTAATCCACCATCTTTCCTAACGAATCTTCTGGTGAAATATAAATTCCGTAAACGTTCCCTTAATATTTATATTATTTACCTGAAATAACTAAAAGGATATTGCAGAAGCTTATTTACACTAGAATATAATTTTAGGTTATTAAATAAAATATTGGTTTGGGACTTGAAGAGAAAATAAAGGTTCAATATTTTCAAAAATTAATGCTTTTTAACAAAAATATTGTGATTCTAATTTAATATATTAAAAAATTGTTATAAATCAGTTTAATAATAGTTCACAATAAGTGTAATAGTGCTATTCAATTTTCAATCAACGTTTGGTTATAATTATTTGGAAATAATTACAAAATGAATCTTAAATATTAAAAATGAGCAAGATGCGGAAAACAGTTGAATAATGGTCAAGTTACAATATATAGGTACGATCCGTTCTCCTATCAAAATGAATCTGTAAAATTCCAGTATAACTTGTTTGAAGAAAGGAATGGTTCGTTAGGGTACATTGTAACTCGTTCCAACACAATAAGGCTGGCCTAATTTATTAACAGTTGATTTAAAATTGTTTTTAACACGCTGAAATCTACTTAACCATATGGATTCCACTGAAATCCACTCATGGACAAGAGTTCTGCACCTTGACCTCGTTAAATACTTCAAATAACCAAATGTATGGTTAAACTGATAGAACGCTAACCGTCTAATTCTCATATAACTATGATTGGAATTTTAACTATTCAATTAATCGATATTCTAGAATCAAAAATCTCCACGTAAAAGTTGTTTCAATCAATAATATCACAGGGCTGCTAAAACAAATTGCAACAAAGTAAAACGCTCTATTATTTTCATTTGTGGTTGAATTTTATTGATGAAAAGGGTAGTAAACACATTAACATTTCAGAATAAATTCACTGTTTTTTTCGATGAGGCCTTATTTTGCTTTAACTATGGCCTTGAGTCGGTCGAAAATGGCATTGCACGCTGAACAAAAGTGACTTTGAAATGATGCCAGTATCGTTGTAACGAGAAATGGTGCGCGACACAAAAGATGTATGCACATTAAGATGGCTTAGCTCTTGAAAAATTTGAACTTGTGGCTTTCCAGCCAAATATAGTGCAATAACACTGTTGCGTTTGAATTTCATATTAGGAATCTATTATTTTCGTTTTAAATTAAACGCAAATGCTTCAACACACTAATAAACAATATAATGAACTGTCATTAGTATAATTGTGAGCGCTCTGTCATTATTGTTTTGTCAGATATATCAGTGTGAAGTTTGTTGCATTTTTTTCAGCAACCCTGTATATCTTAAAATGTTAGGACGTGAAGACGCCAGAATTTCCTCTTGAGGCATGTAACCTTAATTACAATAAATTAAACTCTACTTATAAAAAATGCTTCAATACTATTCTCTTTGTAGTCTAACACCAAAGAGCATTCGTTCGTAAACGATGATTCAGGTACATAAATCTATATTAAATACGTTACAAGAATGGATAACTCCATTTTTAATTTGGTCTGCCTGTGGCTTATGTCACGATTACACTGTTAAAATTTCACAAATAAAAATTCTTTATTGACAAAAATTAATTTTAATTTTGTTCTTAACTTGAATTATTATTTTCTTAACACAGAAAACCTACCTAACCTTAGGAAAGTGATATTTTCGGAATTTTTAGTACTTCAATTTCCAGAAGAACTTAGGGTCCTTAAAGTATAAGAAACCAGTACTTTATTTAATCATTTTGGACTGTGAAACCGGTAAGCTGGTACCATTTACAAGAGTTATGCTTTGGGGCTGCTACAAAAGAATATTTGTAGCGATTGCTCCATATTACTCTATATAGAGTAATATGGATAAGAAGAACTGTGTTCTCTTTCATTTACGCAATAGAAGAAATTCCCTTCCTGCAAATTTTCAATACAAATAAATGTTCTATAATACAATCTTATGTTGCCCAAACAAAATGTTTTTGTAAATATTAAGTTTATTTATTAAAAAGTTTTACAAATAACCTTAAATTTCCAATGACAAATTCATTAATTTAAAAAATTAAGATGAAATTAATTTATCTACAATAAAGGCGCAAACACACTGTTGTTACGTCATGCTAGCTCATATGCTGTCAAGAAGACAAATTTAAACCGTAACATCATGCTTAGAAACATATTGCTGTCACGTCTTATCACACAACAGTGTATTTTGTATGATCTCTATATACCAGTTTGTGATTGTTTTTAATGATGGAAAGTTGTAGTTCAACTAGTTCTTCAGATTTGGGCCAATTGCAATGCCAGAGCCAACGGAAGATATGTGGAAATCCATTGCAGCATGATATAAACAAATGTGGCATTTTCCAAACTGCATTGGTGCTATCGACGGTAAGCATATTAACATACAGTGCCCTATTAATGCTGGATCTACGAAAGCAATTCTATTGTACTTTTAGCTTTAGTTGATTCTGATTATAACCCAATAAACAACGCGCACGGAAAGCCGTACGTTTTCAGCTCCAAAATCGCACGGCGTCAAACTACTTGGCCAAAAGAAACTGTCACTTTTTTCCATATGTTTCCCGTTTAATTGGGAAATATTTTAGTGTAACTGTAGTAGTGCGTGCGAATTTTCCGTACGCTTTGCTTCCTCTTTCAAAATCAATTTAACACAATCTTCTGAACGAATTCAGTACCCAAAATCGTGCGTTTGCTTCGCGATACTGGCAACTAGTACCATACGCTTTCCATCTAAATTGTATAGACTTCTGTAAAATGAATATTTAAATAAAAGTTAAAGACTTTCAAATAATAAATATTTTATTTCATTTAAATCATAAAAATGTATCACATAAAAGAAATGACTTTAGTATAATATAATTATTATATCTTAAGCACTTATATTGTATACACTGACAGACACAAAGTTAATCGCGATTTTCATTTATCCCGATTGCCAAAAATCGCTCTGTGAAAACGAAATAATCCGGGTTTTGTGAAAATCATGTATGACAGACAGGCAAATAATCTAGATTCGCGATTATTCGATTTGTGTCTGTCTACCGTATTACATAAGTTGATTTTTTATGATTTTCAAATGTTGATCTTCCATTTTTAAAGCCGGTCATTGATTTGTTTCATTGGGCTTGTTCTTAATGATAGAAATACGTTAAGCAATTTTACAAATATGTAAAATAAATTAAAAAAAATTCACTTACTAAAATGTTCTTTATCTGAATATCTGATATTTCCAAATTTTCACCTGTGATCTCCGTTGATGTAGTTGGTATAATTTTACGAATTATTAAAAAATGTTGATAGCCTAATTCCGAATCGGAATTTGGAGGACTTCAGGGCTATCTTTTTCTTTCCTATCTGTGACGGGGATTTTCTTGAACAAAAACATGAAGTAAATTATTTGAAAATATTTAAATACATATCGAAGAACTTACATTTTTTTTAAAATGAAAAATTGTTGAGCTGTTTGATTCCATAATTAAAATTGGTTGCAGAAATTATCCTATAATTATTAAATGTAATTTTATTAAATAATCACAAAACACAATAAAAATTAAACCAATGATAGATTTTATTTACTTTAAAAAAAATATCGCGTTGAAGTGATTTTATTTACTTTAAAAAAAACAAAGGATTGAAAAAATGAAAATGAAATACGTACGCCATATGGTTTGACTCATGCGGAACTGAAACCTCTTAACATATTGTGCACACGGAAAGCGGTCCTTTTTTACTTCTCAAATTCATCGCGCTGTGCGCAAACTTCAAAATGGTTATCCGCACACCCTCGTATTTCTTTCATGTAAAATGAAATGTAGCAAAATGGGTATGGAAAACCGTACGTAAATTGCACTGCGCTGGGTACGTACTCAAAAATGTTTGATGGGAAGTTTATTGCAATTGATGTCGGCTCATATGGTAAAAATAGTGATCTTGAGATTTTTTCTAATTCATTAATTGGTAAAAAATTACATAGTAACAGTTTCAATTTGTCACCACCAGCACCTCTAACTGAAACCGGGGAACCACAACCATATGTCGTCAGTGGAGATGAAGCATTTCCACTGAAAACTTACCTTCTTCGCCCATATAATAGAAATAACTTAGAAGAAATTGAGCCGAGTAAAATATTTAATTACGGAGTGTCAAGGGCAAGACGTGTCGTATAAAATGTTTTTGGCATACTAGCTGCGCATTGGAAATGTTTTCGGAGATATTTAGAAGTTAACCATAATTTGTTGACCAAATAGTGCTTGCATCGAGCTGCTTGCATAATATGTTATGCATGGATAATGCGTTTGAACCAGATTTCGTATCACTTCGTTTTCCAAAATCAGCTTTACTAAATTTAGATTCTCTTAGAATAAATTGCACGAGTGAATCTTTTCAAGTTCGAGAAAAATTTAAAGAATATTTTAATTCTGAAGCTGGTAGTGTAGTTTGGCAATTTGAGTGTGTGCGTAAGGGAGGAATATTTTTCTAACTACCTGATATTTGTAGTTCACTTCTAATTTCCTCCCAAGCTGCTTGTCGAATATGTTGTTCGCAAAAACTAGGCGATCCATGATTATAAATATCCTAATGTTCCCTACTCGTCCATAATGGTAGTTTGCACTTACAAAAAATTCGTTAAAATATTAAATAAAACCAATCGGTTTATTGTTAAGAAAGACCAAAGCCAAACATACTCAAATTAGTGAATTATGTCTGGTAAACCAACATATTAAAAAAAATGGATCGCTATACAACTATCGAAGAGCAAGTACTTGCGATGTTTGACCAAAAGACCTATGTTGAGTCCACGGTAGCTTACAATTGAGGTAGAAAACCCTTCAGGATTGAAATTTAATCCTGGGACCACACGAAGTTTAAATCTATACGGTACCCGATAAAAAGACTATTTAGTAGTAACAATACCAAAAAAGAACGATTAAGGTTAATCATCGACTTAATCATCGGCGCTAGAACATCATCGACGTAAGAAATTTAACATTTTTTTCTGCGAATCTCCGACAGAAGATTACCATGTGGAGAAAATGAAATGATGAAATAAATATTTAGAATTTAAGATAAACAGTAAATAACATATGGATATGCATGTACATACATATAAAGCTATGGGCAAAATGTCAGCTTTTGGAGTGGCTAGCCCACATTTTATCGTTAGAAATATCAACCGATTAATGTATTAATGAAGAAAAACTTGTTTTCAAGAACTAAAATCCTTGAAACACCACCACGGTCATCGGACTTAACTGTAACAGAAAATTTGGGGCTAATTTAGAAATCGAAATTGAAAATCAGCCCATTTCTAATAAAAATGTGTCCAAAAAAGAATTGGCGGAATAGTGTCAGAAAATAAGTTCGGATTCCACGCGAAAGCTAGTGTTATGGCAGCACAAAACAATTTATATTAATTTAAATATTGTATCCTTACCTTTCCCATTCCAAATTATTAACCTCGAGCAAAGCCCGAGTAATTGGCATGTACCCACCTTAACATTAAGCTAAAACATAAAATTTGTACATCTCTCATGTGATGCTGTGAGTGGTTGCCGGGCTGGCTATTCGCTAAACAAAAAATATTTGCAATATATGTAATATGGATGCAAAAAGTATAAAATATATTTTTTAGCAATGCTTTGAAAATTCCAACACCCAGAATTGCTGCCGCAAGAAATTCACCATGAAACTAATTCCGGTGTGATAAAATTGGTGATGTACGACTTGCAGAGTAGCGGTTGTAATTTCAGATTTCCGAGGTAGTAGTATGGGATGCTTGATCGATGACGCTAAGGTTGAGTGTTCTAATCTACAACCGATGCGAATTATTCGATCATTATCAATAAAAGGATTTAACGCTTTAAGCTGATTGGATTTTGGCAAAACTGTTTTGGATTGCATGCATTGAAATTCTCCAAGAAAGTGCTGATGCTGAATGTATCGAATTAAATATACAATGGCCAAACTCACATCGTCCCGATTGAGAGGCTTTAAGTTACGTTCCTTTGGTAGTGAACGGCAATGTTTTATGAAGCGGAGAACATACATAAGCCATAATTTTCTTCATCTTGAAAAAGCTGGAGTATTTCGCAACGGTTTTGCTGGCATCGGATGACAATGATCGCTTTGTATATTGTCCTCGTTTTTCTAGCTTTACCTGAAACGAAAAATAATCAGTAAAAGGATCCAAATTCAGACCGAGCAGCAGATTTATCATTGCTGGATTTTCGCTAATTTTCTTTATGGTTTCCGCATTGATTACCAATCGTTTTGTTAGTTGATTGCAATTTGTGGAGAATTTGCGCAAATTAAAGTGCGCGGTGTCTAGAATGGCTGTTATTTTCTGTTTCAGGTTACTCAGTTCAGCTTCGCTATTCACCGTGGTCATGAGATCGTCAATATACGTATCATTCAGTATTGCTGCTGCTGTGATTGGTAATCGGTCTCTGGCTTGTGTTGCTACATGATACGCCGATGCTAATTATTCTTTAGGTTCTCGAAATGGCAGTTGCATTATGAATTTGCCATCACTAGCTTGCTTGATTGCGACCACGGATAGTGCTTCACATTTGGGCTATTCTGCTGTAAGAGGTGGTGCTGCTTCTGACTAATTTTCCCAGACTTTTCGGGGGCTATCTTCAACGTACATTATTACGCTAAAGCATGCTGATTGGTTGATCCTCTGCTCTTGCTCACGACTTCTACCGGCCACGACCCAACCCAATGACGTTTTCTCGGCTACCAGATGATCTCCCAATTTAATTTTGTCACATTGGGTAATTTGATAATAAATTTCGGTTCCAAGCAATAAGTCAATTGTGCTGCGCTGATTAAATTTAGGGTCGGCAAATGACACATTCTTCAATTCGTTCCACTGTGATATTTCGAAGCCATATGATGGGAGCATATCTGAAATTTTTGGAATTATAAAAGCACATACCTTGAACTCTTCTCCGTCGACCGGTCTTATTGTTAGTTCCACTATGACCTTTGATTCCCCAGAAGATACATGCATAACCGTGGATTCGATGATAACGTTAGATGTAGGTTGCTCTGGCTGCGCTTGAGCTGATTTGTCGGCTTCAGTATGTAGAAGAGTGTGATGTTTTTTGTTGCAGTGACGACAGCTAACCCGCGATTTACAATTGTAAGTTCCATGGTTGAAATTAAAACAATTGAAACAGCGCCTTTCTTTGCGTATTAATTCCCATCGCTTGTTAACATCCAGCTCCTTAAACCTATCACATTCAAAAATCTTATGTTCATCAGAGTTGAAATTGAGCACGATGGTATACTAGCTGTTGCGAATGATTTGGAACTTTCAGGCTTTGAACTTTGAAGAGGACTCGACTTTTTCACAACACTTCTGCTAACTGATTCCAATGCATCAGTTCTCTTTCCCAAAAAGTCAAAAAGCTCATTTAACGTAGGAAAGTCCTTTTCGGCTGAATGCTGAGCCCATAAACTTTTAGACTATGAATCTAATTTATTTATCAATATGTGGATCAACCAAAGATCCCGATGCTCCGCATTAGATCCGAGAGCTTTAAGACCTCTAACGACCTCGTACCTCTTTCTGTCGTATCTCTGGATCAGTTTCCGCAAGGAACATATTTCGCCTCAGTAATGCTGAAATGCCGCAATAGTGATGCTGCTTCGCCACGCAAAAGACTCTTTAGGTACTGAAACTTCTGCGAGCTTGTGAGAAAATCCTTTTCATGAATCGTGGTGCAGTACAAATCGTAGAATGACTGCCATTCTGACATGAACGTGCCATTTTGTTTGAATTCAACTTAATTTTACTTGACTTTAAGTTTCAAGTAAAGTAAAGGACCTTTCAACTTTTGGATTCAAGTTGAGTCGTCTGATATTAGCTACATTATAAAATTTAGTGGTGTGTATCAAAATAGTGAAATTAAAAATTTTGACATCTACAAAATTGAAACGGAGTAATGCAGAAATCATAATTTTTTTGGAAATTTAACAATCCTACGAAGTTTTGTGGAACATCAATTTAACTTTTGATTAAATTAGCTTGAATATGTATGAACGCAAACTTCACTAATGAGAACGAGGCTAAACCTTAATTATTTTAAAATTTTATTATAATTAAAATCTGTGATGTTCAATTTGAACAATTTTTGTTTTTATTTTCCGCTTTCTCAATGAATGAAATCATTAATCAATCTCAATCACAATTAAACCTCCAGAATTCGCTGGTTTATACAAGCACTTTAGAAGCTTATATTTTTTATATGACTGCATCATTTTCACTGTGATTAAATATTTTTTTCTGCTAGACAGTTGCGAATTTCTAGTGTTTTGTACCGCATCTTCACGGCAAACACTAAAACTAATCCAAAGATTAATATTGTACTTAAACAATCATTTAAAACTCACAGTGATGGACTTAACTTTGCCTATTTTAATAAGGGTAGCCTGCTTACTCATCTAGATGAACATAGACGTATTGTTAAGGATGTTCCATTGTACATTTTTTTGCATTTCAGAAACTTGGCTTTAAATATATTTAAATGAAGAATTTTAATTTGTTACGAACTGGGCTTCTGAATTCGACTAGATTTTCCAATTAAAAACACTGTGTTTATGCCGCTTGACGTAACTTTATTTCACTTTAGGCAAAGGTCATAGTATATTAGAGATGATTCATTCAATACAAAAAATAAAAAAGATTATGAAACCCTCCCCTTTCTTTATATACGGTACTTTTGCATAACACGTAGAAGAATAGAAACCGGCACATTAAAGTTAAACTATTTGCATATAATTTGTACGCAAAATATTTACGTATATATCAAAGGAACCCTATATAATGCATCGGGGCGACCCTATTTTTTACTTCATATTTTTGTACTGACTGAATCATCATTATCATTGCTTTAGGTTAGGTTAGGTTTGGGTGACGGTCCACTAGGACTAGGCATAGACACAAAAAGGTCCGTAGCCGTACCACAATTTAAAAATTTTCCTCCAACTCATTTAAACCACTTTGAGTACTAATGAAATATCCTGGCACGCACCCATACATATAATGTGAATGTTGAACTGATCTGTCATCTTGTTAAGAAATAAGAGAAAGTTCTGGACTACTTTCGACGTGAGGAGATGTGACTGAGGCGCCTTAATGGCAGCCTGACTGTCCGTATATATGGGAATATCATAAGTCGATATTACATTATACCTCAACCAGTCCACGACTTCCATTATCGCGGTTACTTCAGCTTGAAAAATGCTACAGTAGTCAGGGAGACAGAAGGAGAAGTTTAACACAAGTTCCTCGCAAAACACCCCAGCCCCGACTCCTCCATCCCGTTTAGAACCATCAGTGGAGAAGTCTAAAACACCTGGTTCCAAAACTGCATCCATCATCCATTCCTCTCTGGATGGGATAACAGTCCGGAACTTTCTATCAAAAGATAGTGACGGGACAGTATAGTCGGTGGTATTGGGAAATCCTTTGTTACAAAGTATAGATGAGTGCCCTGCATTGTTGCAGGTCCACATTAATGTGGATTTCAGTCGTATGGTAGTGCAAGCTACCCACTGTTTTCCCAAGATATCTAGAAGAGTCAGAAATAGCAGAGTCTTCAGTGCCTGAGTGGATTGCCCTCAGTGCACCACTGATCCACAGAGAGATTGTTCTCCGAACTTTTGCCAACAACTTTAGGTTGCAAGTTTTGTCCAAAGCAGGCCACCAGACTGTTACTCCCATACATGTGGGGTTCCAGCCCCAACTTTTCCCAATGGCATTTTTGCAATATATATAGCGCTACCGTAGCTTTCTTTACTCTTTCCATAATAGAGCTTTCCATAACTATCGGAGAAAATACCACCATTCGTTACAACAACAAGAGTAACAAGAGGAACAACCAATGCACATAGGTTTACGGTGAAGCTCCCGAAACCTCGAACTGAAGAAATCAAGCGCGAATTTATATACCGAACATCAAAAAAGTGGAATTCGCTAATACATTTCAAATTTCCGAAGGAATATAAAATGAATAAATTTAAGGTAGCTATTAATCTTTACTTGCAGGATCGCGCATTGGGTGCAGAAGCTCTGACAGTTACAAGGAGCTAGGACCGTTAATAAGTCCGCTCTGCACCCAATTAAAAAAATTAATAAAAAAAAAAAAAAAAAAAAAAAAAATATTAGGTTTCCAGTTTAATTTACTGTCGAAAACGAGACCCAGAAACTTTGCTTCATCTATAAAAGCCAAGATGAACCCATTTAAAGTAGGAGGATCGACATGAGGAAGTTTATATTTCCTGGAGAAGAGAACCAATTCGGTTTTATGTGGGTTCACATTCAACCCACAACCATTGGCCCATAATGAAAGAATGCCCAGAGCAATTTGAATAAGCTCACTAAGTGTGCCGGGATATTTTCCACGGACACCAATAGCGACTGTCATCCGCATAGGCAACCACCTTGAAGCCACTATCCTCCAGTCTCAGCAACAGATAATTTATGACCAAGTTCCAAAGTAGAGGGTACAGTACGCCACCCTGCGGCGTGCTTTTGTTTGCAAATCTTCTGGCGGAGGATTTCCCCAGACTGGCATTTATGATACTGCCTCTTAGCATTTGATCTATCCCGTCCTCGAGAGATTCATCCATTCCTAGATTCGAAAGTGCCCGAGTTATAGCCCCTGTAAGCACGTTGTTAAAGGCTCCCTCAATGTCCAAAAAGATTACCATCGCGCAGTCTCCATATTCGAAAGATTTTTCCATAAAATATGTAAGAGAATGAAGAGCAGTTTCTACAGATCACCCCTTGCAATAGGCATGTTGAGATTTAGACAGCTTTGCCGGCACAATCGTGCCTCTAATATAAGCTTCTATTTGTCTTTCCAGTATTTTGAAAAGGAAAGAAGACAAGCTAATCGGTCTAAGGTCTTTGGGACTGCAGTGTGAGCGTTTTCCCGCCTTAGGTATGAAAACAACCTTCACTTCCGTCCATTTACTGGGAATGCGACATAGTTCTAGGCTGCCTCTAAAAATTACCTATAACCAGGAAATGGTTAGATCCGTAGTTATTTGTATATCCGCAGGGATAATACCATCATGTCGTGGCGACTTATATGGTTTAAAGCTGCTTATCGCCCACAGAATCTTTCTTCTGCTAATAATTTGGCCTACGAGGCTACTTGCCCTAATACCTACTGATGTAGTAGGTGCAGATTCGGAACAACCAGGAAAGTGAATCTCCAATAGTAGTTCCAGCGATTCCATACTATTTGTGGTCCACGCTCCATCCGGCCTTTGAAGAAAGCTTGGGCTGGAAGGGCTAGTAGATAGTATTTTATGCAGCCTGGACATCTCTGAAGACTCCTGAATTTTGCCACAAAATAGTCTCCAAGATCTGTTCTTTGCACTTCTTAGTTGATATTTGTAAATTTTGAATACTTCCTTATAGGAGTCCCAATCTACAGCGGCTTTTGTTTTCCTTGCCGTTTAAAGAGCCTTTTGCATTGTTGACATATTTGTTGAATCTCCTTTGACCACCAAGGTGGCCGAGATTTACCCCTAGGCCTACTAAGAGGACAAGAGCACAGTACCGCTTCGTTAAAAGCGCTGGTCAGTTTGCCCCTAAGCTATCGAGTTCTACCGTAGTTTTTGGAGGTTTAGGCACCGGCACTGGTAGTGAATTACCCACAATAGTTCTAAAGATATCCCAGTCGGTTTTCCTCCTGTTCCTGTAGAAAGGCCTGTTTGGAGAAACCAAGTCCATTTCAAATTGAAGATAACAGTGATCAGAAAAGGAGTGGTCTTCCGACACTTTCAAGTTTAATAGACTAGTCGTCAAAAAGTTTGAGACAAGTGTAATATCTAATACCTCCTGTCTATTTTTAGTTATAAAAGTCGGCTTATTGCCTATGTTACATATATGAAGGTTGGTACTTAGAATGTAATCGAGGAGTAATTCACCTCGTTCATTTGTGTCCGTACTTCCCCAGATTGTGTGATGAGAATTTGCATCACTCCCCAGGATGATTCCAACCTTGCGCTTTTGAGCCTCCAATATTGCCTCACCTAGAATGACTGGTGGAATGTTCACTTCATCGTCACCTAGGTAGGCTGATATTAGCCAGAGGTTTCATTTATTGACCTCAATGCAGACCGCTGCCACATCTTCATTGCTGAAATTTGATAGCAGAAAACAATTTATATTATTTTTAACGAGAATGCACGACCGAATCCTACCTTCTTTTTTTGTGTGCATTAATCTATAACAGGGTGTCTTGAGTTCAAGTACCCGGTCATCAGCGACCCAAGGTTCTTGAATCAAGATAATATCCGTCCCTTCCCTTCCAATTTTTAAAAGGAGGGCAGCTGATGCTGCCTTTGAGAGGTGTAGGTTGATCTGTAAGAATGGCACCATCCTTAGACGTCACCCTAGTGGAAAAAATGGTTCGAAACTACTAAAATCAAACTTACGCTTTGATATAAAAAATACCAATTATTTAAGTATATTTTTAGTAGGTTATGGCAAGATGTTTTGGGTATATTTGTAAATTTTAAACCAAAAGTATTATTAGTTATAAACTAGTATATTCTTTGTTTATTTAATAATGAATTAAAATTACTTTTTTAGTATTTTGTTAAATCAAAATAGTATAACAAAAACAGTATATCTATTATCAATTTTATAGATGTTTTTTGTATTCGAATGAATACTAATCAAGGTATATGAATGGTGTATTTTAAATATAAAAGAAATACTAAAAATAAACTAAAACACTGATTTTTTATTTTACGTAATACATAACTCTATTCATGAAAAATTAAAAAATCAGTAGCACAAACCTAGAAATCCTAAACAAGCTTCAGCTTTGAAACATTAAATGTCATAATTGATTACCTAATCAGCTTACATGTGACATTCTTCCGAAAACTAGAATTTGTACCTTAGCTAGAATCGAACCTAAGACCGCAAGTTACTAAGCAATCGACTTACCCACCTTACTACTAAAACCGATAATGCAAGTATAAACTGATAATTATATATATTTAGGTTTCGAACAATACATATTTCGTCTACAAGAAATTCAGATAATAGTGAATGTTTAATTAGTGTTTGCGTAAAGAATATGGTGATTGAGATACATTTCATTGCACCTTTAACAAAATTATGCTTTACAATTAACGAATTGCTAAACGCGAACCGCAAGCATATTTTTAAACCAACATTTTCAGTTTTTGACAACATTTTTAATTCTACAATGACAAAATTATCAAAAATTAATTCTAATTTGTAAAAGTCATCGACTTTAGAAAATAATGTAAAATATTTAAATTTCCATTAATGAAAATTATTTTAATTGTTAATTTATTATTGCGACTGCGAAGTCGGAATAATCAAACAATAAAATCAGTTTAAAGAAACACATCACAATACCATGAAAAATACGTGTGACTTGTAATTGTTCTGCAAAAGTTTTGTCAAATTGTAGTTCAAGCAAAATAATTCGAAATAATTCGAAATTCGAATTTACATAAAAGAAATGCAATCTCAAACAACAGCATTAACTAAATCAATTTGAAATGGCAATCAGCATCAGTTGAAAGGGCATTCCTGAATATAGCTGCTGTTTAAATCATACAAAGAATTTTTGTAATATAAAGAACGGCAGAATTATAAGAGAGCGAGTCAGTTTTATCAGATGTTGTTACGATTCATACACTAATATCACACCAACGCTTGGAGTAATGTATTGTAGATGAATCGTCAACACGGTAAAATTGATAAGTATATGTATTTAATTTGGTTTTTTCTTAGCACGTTTAGGTATATAAATGTTATTTTAAGAGATGTTCTCTTGTGAATTAATTTATTATCATTACTTCTTCAGTGCAGAAATACCCCAGAATTTTTTTTTTTTGGAATTCGATTTATTTTGTATAGGTCAGTAAAATTGTTTGTCCTTTCGCCATCTTCAAAAATTAATGATACACTAGCAAAAAATTGGTTTCTGGTGTGAGTACTGAATTTAGGGACAACTATACAAAAGCACGACGTACAAAATCAAAAAAATCACAAGAAGTTCTCAGTCGTCCTGTCATTACACTTTCAATTTAACAATAAATGACTCAGTTTTATTAGATTTTTACTAATTTTAGAGTGTTATATACATATTTCAAATTAGATACAATAAAAGCTCCCGTGAATAAATTCAGTTTACTCTCCTATAAATCTGTGGGTAAGAATTAAAAGGGCTTAAGTTGATTTATGTTATAAAAAAACTCTGCGCATTTTTTGTTTAATTTTCTATTAAAACGTTTTCGTTTCAATTTATAAGGTTATATCAGAGAGAGTAAAAATCTTACTCTCTTTGATATTACCTTAAAAATTGGAAAAATTAAAATGTATTAATAGAAAATTAAACAGATAATGCACAAAAGTTGATAAGGGCACAAGTCGACTTAAGCCCTTTTAATTCTCGAGCACAGAAATTTTGATTTATTTCATTCAAAGTTTCTTCGGTCAAGACATTGCTGCCTAATTATGACAAATTTTATCACAATTTAAAGTAATACAGCAGCAAAAGTAACGGCGATTGGTTCAATACAGCCACTAAACCTCTTAGAAAGGCCAACAAGCATTTTTACATGCTTTCGTTTATTTGGCCCTTATAATTGCTAAACATATAGGGAAACGAAAAGCTACATTTCATTTTTTGCCATAACTCGCAAAATTTTTGCTTTATTTTAAAACCTTCGGAACCATCTCGAATTAGAAGCTTACAAGATTGAAATTAAATTTTTTCTAAAGATGTTTAGTACAGATAAAATTTAAATTTAATTTTCCCAATAATTACTACCTTAAATTAAAAAGAGTATTCAATCAGTTCCATATAAATGTTAGTAAAATAATACTAAAGTTTTGAAATTGTTGCGAAAAAACTGTAAACAGTTTTCTTTTTCCATGGGGGTTTGCGCTTTAATAAGACAATACACGACCGTAATTATCATGGTACAAGCCCAGGGTGCAGGCCCATTGTGTAAAATAAAAAGTTAAACTTTATCGCGCTCCGCATGGCAACTTTTTATCGCACTCGCGTGGTTGACGGTCTTGGTACCATCTGTCAGTAATTTTCTTTTTCGCGCGACTAAGTGGTATTTAGACGGCGAATTTAAAGTTAAACCACTAACAATAATCATTCAACTTTACGAGTAAATTGTAAAACAATTTATTGTCGAACCGCATTAAATTATTAAACGGACTTACATATACTAAGTCTATATATGGTTCACTTTTAAAGTGTCTCTACTGATATCTTCCTAACCATAATTAATAATTATAACGTATTGATGAAGGTTGTATTTGATTAGCCTATGCCTAACGAACGCTATTGCAGATGAATTTTTCGTCAGAGACGAGAATCGTTCTCAGGACCGCGGCGTTGGAAAAAATAGCCTTAACCACATTTCTACATTCTACGACGAATTTAATGTAAATTACAAAAAAACATTAAATACAAAAAATTGTCTAGTTTTCTGTAGAACTTATTAAAAATGTTTCGAAATATTAGTATAAATGATTTTTGATGCAATCCGAATATGACCTTCTATGTAACATAGACTTACTACAAAAGCTTTATAATATATTTATGAATTTTATAATCTATTCGCGATAGCGTTCCACGCTTTACAACACAAAATCAAAGAACAGGTCTTACGATCAAAACACATTTTAATTTGCACAATTTTTAAAATTTATAAATATTAATAATTTTGTTAATAACTATCTTAACAATATTATTTAGGTACTGTAAATAAACTCAACTTTCAATCAAACATAAACTACTTATTGGAAAATATTCGTATTTTTATCTTCAATGCAACCCGCAATTTATGTAATATTTATTATTTTATTACTGTTTGTAGTTTGGAATAATTATTGCCACTGTTTTAGAATTGAACAAGACCCTCCTAATTAAATGCCGCATTAAGTAGATCAGCAAAAATCGTAAACGAAATTGTAATAATTTCTAATTAAATAATTAAATCTAAGCATACATACTTAAATTAGTATATTTTAGATCTCTCCGTTGATGTCGATTAAATAAAATTAAATTAAGCATATACTGAATAACACATTTTAAGAATATTGTTATAATTAGTTTAATAAATGACTTTTTATCAAGATTCATTATGGTTTATTATTCCGCAAAAATACTAAAATTATGATTTTTTGGCGCTTCTTAATTTAAATTTTTTTATAAATAATATAGGCCTAAAGCAAAAGTCAAAATAAACATAATAAATTCATAAATTAGTCTGTTTTGCTAATAAATTATTTTGGTATACATTTGTATGTTTTAAGTTTTTAAAAAAATTCATTCAAGATGATCAATTTTACATAAAATTGGTTTGAATACAAAATTTAGAATATGTTATGTATATATTAGTATACATTATGGTATATTTTCAATAATTTTTCCACTAGGGCACTCTCTATCACTGTATCATCAGAGTCCTATCCTGATGTGAAGTCCTCTGAGATCCTCCTTAATGACTCCAAGGACATTGTCATCTCCGTATCAGTGGAGATAATTTCCGCCTGGCTGTTCCCCTCTTCAGGGCGCCCAGATAAGCTTTCAGCAGCTTCCTCCGACTTCGGAGCCTCCGGCATGTCCGCGTCTTTCTTGTAGATTTTGAGTGTGACTGCACTGAAACTATAGTTTACGATACCATTGGTTTTTTCTAGCGCAGTCCGTGACTCTCTATTTAAAATTATGACGGCTGACCTGAAGTCGGTCCGTGGCTCCTCGAGCTTAGCAACTTTCCAGTTATGCGTTGGTGAATCTGAGTTACCAACCTGCAGCAACAAGAGTATCACTTTTGGATCGCTAGGCTCCGAAGGGATCCACACCCTGGCTCTCGGCTTACAGGGGATCTCTTCCCTAGCTTTAAGCGGAGAAAAGAGTGTCCATCTGTGCAGAGATCCACAATACACAGACAAGGCTACTTAATCCGGAGGACGCCAGGTATCCGGATTCACCGTTACCGACTGAGCTAGTTTTTAAACTGGGCCCCCAGTATGGCCGGTTATCGGCACGGTACGAATAACACCTTAACCCAGCCCAGTGATTTGTTTAAGGTTGACTCCTTTATAGCGCCGTGTTTTAGCCTAGAAGCCGAAAAAATCAGCAATCTAGTTACCAGCAGTCACCACGAGGAAGTAACACGAGCACTTGCGGAAGCTGCAAGTTACGGAGCTGACAGCAAGTGTCAGCTTGAATCCCCCGAGCAACTTCACGCCTGACTGTAACCCCGAATACCACCTAGAAAGTAGAACTAATTTATGTTTTCTAGAACAAATTGAGTCCACATCTAAGTCAAACATCATTTCGAGTCAAACGTGACTCTAGGATTAACAACTTGATAAACTCTACTGAAACTAACGTTTGGAATATTTTTTAGGTATACAGGGTGAGGTAAACGTTTGGAAACCCCTAAAAATCTCGCAGATTTCGGCCATAAAAAATGTGCACGGGTTATTCTTAGGTAATTTTCAACAAGGAATTTAATGGCGCTCTTGGTTGTGACCTTGGCCTTCATCTTCAAGGTCATTTGTAGGTCAAGGCCATTTTTTTAAATTAGAACCCCTATTTTTGATGACAAATTGAAAAGAGCGATCAATTGTACGTCCGAATATGTATTTCCCATGACCTCCCAAGGTCATTTGAAAGAATTTACATTGCGAGGGAAAAGTATGGAACCTCTAAAAATCTCGCGGAGTATGTCAAAGAGAAAAATGAGCAAGCTTTAGTCTTAGGTAATTTTCAACAAGCAATTTAATGGTGAGCTTGGTTGGGACCTTGACCTTCATATTCAAGGTCATTTTGAGGTCGAGGTCATTTTTTTATAGGGAAACCGCTGTATATGAATTTTCCATGACCTCCCAAGGTCACCTGAAGGAATAATGATTTGCTATGAAAATTAAAAAAAAAATTAAAATTAAAAAAATGAATTCTTCATTTTAACCCTCTAATGCATAACTCCGACTAAAGGCGGACTTTACGTTTTCTTGAATTGTCTAACTTTACGTTATCAAGAATATTTTTTTTCTTTAGTTTTTATATGTGGTATTCTCTTTTAATGTACTCTCGTCATAACGGTTTGGTTTTTGTTATTGTAATATGCACATTTGTATATATTAGGCGCATCCAGCGCACCTAGAGTATATCTTAAATATGTAACATATGTATTTCTAAAAGCGCTGAACGTAAAATAAGTAAAAAAACAAATTTACTACGGTCTAAGTGTTTTATTTTATGCCCAAGTTTCCCAAAAAAAAAACAATCTTCTATATTTGAAATTGTGTTTGTTTTATAATATAAATTCAATGCAAACGAATTATATTTCCATGAACTGACTGCCCAATTTCGTCCAACTAAATATTTCCCAATTTTACCACCTATCATATGTCCAATTTCGTGCAACTAAATATATGTAAATCTCAAATTGGGAATCTATAGAAGATGAGAATCAATTGCGATTGATACAATATTCACGCCTCGTTAAAGATCGATGGATTTTGGAAAATATTATACCTATTTGACAAACTAATTGTGCTTTGTATAATAGGTAAACGTTTTCTAAAATCCATTGCGAGATTACCTTTTGACTTTTTCTAATGCGGAGCTCTCATTGAAGCAAATTTAATAAAAATTCATAAGCGAAATTCATTGTATTATTTATTTAATTTTTCAATATTTTTAATTTTCTGCATGCTTATTTGAATGCTTTGTGAGATTTGGTTTTTGAAAATTCAATATTCAAAACGGACCAATTGCAGTTTTTCCTTATTAACACTAAAATCAAAAACTGAACCAGGCTTCGAATATGTCGATAACGATAACATATGTATGTTCGTCGGATCAGTCAAAAATGGAACATACTCATTTTCTATCATGTTTACGTATTCTTCGATTGGTTACGTTGGTAGAACTATATACAACAGCTGTGGTAATATTTTTCTAAAACGTTAACCAAGCTTTGAGCTATTTCACAAAATTTATCTAATGGAGCTTGGAATGGATTTTTTTTCATTTATAAAGGTGCCATAAATGTTGATTTCGTTCCATTTCTTTAACAGCTTTTCTTGACAGCTTCCACAATCAATTTTCTTAAAAATGCAATAACCGGCGTAGTATACTATTGCATTGTCCATGCCCGGCTCGAGTGGTGATCGATGTGTGCGGCCGCACAGGGCGCAAAACTTTTAAGGGCGCAAAATTGTATTTTACACTCTAATGGAACTTGCTAAATTTTGAATATAAAATAAGAAAAATTTGTATCATCCTGTATTGCATTCTAATGTCACCATGTCGCTACTATACACATATGTATGTATTTCGGTAAAACCATTTTTTTAGTGTGTTGAGGTTTATGAAATTCATAATTATAATATGTCAGAAGTTCCTTCGATCGAATATTCTAACGAAAGCCCTTCAATAGAAGATCAATTGATTTCCCCATCTGTATCCGACCAATTAAACGTTGATGATTCTGCAAACTTAAACTTAAGACATTTTCCAGATCAAGTTTTTTGGCCTAAAACTCTTAACAATAAAATTACTGATTATTTGGTCGTTCAAGGTCCCAGGCAAGTTCAACTTACACGATATCCTAAAGATGCAACCAACTGTCATTTCTCCAATAATCATAACTTTCATGTACTTTCTAATAACGAACGTGTGTACCGCGACGATATATATTCTGAAACTGCTGACCGTGCATTTTGTTTCTGTTGTTTATGTTTTAATCGAGGTGGTACGAATTCGAAATCAAGTTTATCAAATGTAGGTTACAATAATTGGATCCACATATGTAAACGATTAAGTTACTTGAAACTAGCCCAAATCATATGATTTATGAAACGTTATATGGAACGTGGGTAGAAACGGAATCAAGACTGAAATCAGGATCAACAATCGATCGAGCGGAACAACTTATAATTTAAAAGAAAACAGAGCGCTGGAAAAATATTTATAATAGATTGATGAGTTTTATATCTTGCGCAAAATAATATGGCATTCCGCGGTTCTTTTGTATAGTTATATACCAAGAATAACGGGAAATATTTAGGCCTAATTGAATTACTTGCCAAATTTGACTCCGTCATGCAGGAACACGTTCGTCGAACCCTAAAAACGAGTTATCTGTTCATTATTGTGAAAAAAATATTTTAAACGAAATAATTGAATTGATGGCTGAAAAAATCACTCAAAAAATAATTTCATGTATTCAAAATGCAAAGTATTTATCCATCATTGCTGACTGTACTCCGGATATCAGTCATAAATAGCAATTATCTTTGACTATAAGATTTGATGATTTATCAAATGATAAAGTCAAGATATGTGAGAGATTTTTAGGTTTTACTACGTCATCTGATGCTAGCGGTGGAAGTTTATCCAACACGATTTTAAATTTGTTGGAAAAAAATAAAATCGAATTGAAGTACTGCCGAGGTCAAGAATACGACAATGGCGCAAATTTGAAAGACAAACACAGTGGAGTTCAAAAAAGAATTTTGAATCAAAATCCATTGGCATTTTTCAGGACCTGTGGATGCCACAACTTAAACCTGGTGTTGTGCGATGCAGCTAAATCGTCTTTAAAGTTCTTGTCATTATTAGGAATATTAGGAAGGCTTTATTCATTGTTCGCCGCGTCTGCTAATCGTTGGCAAATACTAACCGATCATGTCAAATCATTAACATTAAAAAGACTTAGCGACACACGTTGGGAAGCAAAAAATTTCTAGTGTTAAGGTTGTTCGTTACCAAATTGGAAATGGTCACGATACACTTGTCAAACTTGGTGAGATGGAAGAGAAGCACGATACAGAAATAGCACACGAAGCGTTCAGTTTAGCTCGTCAATTAAACGACTTTAATTTTCTTGTATCGTTGATCACTTGTTATGACGTTTTGTTTCAAATAAATCTTGTCAGTAAACCTATGCAGGGTCAAAATATCAATGTCAGCAAAACCGCGGATTTAATCAAAGGATGTATTAATTGTTTCAAAGATTACAAACAACCCGGTTTGGGGAAAGCTATTTTAGTCGCCAAAGAACTTGCCGGACTCCTCGATGCTAAAACTGACTTTCAATCAACAAATCGAATAAGATATGTAAAATGGCAATTTAATTATGAGTGTAGAGATAATCCAATGTTAACGCCTAAAAAACAATTTGAAGTAGAGTTCTTCAACATATTGCTTGATACCGTAATGATATCGTTTCAAGAAAGATTTGAATTAATTAACAAGTATGCCGAAATTTGAGGATTCCTCTACGACCTAAAAAATCTGCCAAAGCGAGAAGAACTTGAAAAGCGCTGGAACGATCTTCAGTTGGTTTTAACAGTTGGTGAGACTTCCGATATTGAATGGGCTATTTTATGTGATAAACTCATCAGTATTAAAAAAATTGTCGAGCTTCTTGATGATTCGTCCCCAATCAATATTCTTAATTTTATTAGAAAAAGTAAAATTGAAAATTTATATCTTAATGTATGGGTTAGTTTAGGAATGTTATTAACTACACCTGTTTCGGTGGCCAGTGGTGAAAGAAGCTTTTCAAAATTGAAATTAATTAAAACATATTTGAGGTCAAGTATGTCGAAAATGATGTAGCCCAAAGTATCGATTTCTACGAAGTACTAAAATCTTTCGCAAGCAAGAAAGCACGAAAAGTAGATTTTTAAAAGAAAACTGTGTTTAATGACTGTCATTGTTAATTTAATATTTACAATTCTGTGGTAAATATTTAAAAGGGAATAACTCTAAACTTCGCATTATTCAGAAAAACGTTTTTAAAAATAAGAGTTACTCAAAATCATATGAGTTTTTAAAATTCTCATTTTGTATTCGCTTATTACGGTTGTTTGTAGTTGCCGGAATATTACAAAAAATTGATATGATACGAAATCGAATATGGAGATTTCGAAATTGAAATAATTCGTAAAACGATACAACTCGAGTTATACCCTTTTAAATCTTTACCACAGGATGCAAAAATCTGTACCTATAAATACAATAAAATATATTAATATGAATAAATACAATTAATTCCTTACAAATATTTTTATTAAATAAAATATTTATGAAATACTATAATATTTGATTCTTATTGCCCTCAAATTTATCTAACCTCCTTCTAACCAATTCCCTACTTTAACATCCTTACAGTAGATAGTCCTTCTTTCGAGCCTATGCAGTTTTAAAACTACATATTTCCAATAAAATGTCGGATTGCAACTTGCTCTAAATTTAATTTCTTATTTTCTTACTAAACTCCCAATTTCATAATTCATTTTTTTATCAATTAAAAAAAAATAACAGGGGCGCTCCAACAATTCTCGCACAGGGCGCTCAAATGTCTGGAGCCGGCGCTGGCGTTGTCTTTAATTATGTGTGTTGGTTGCCTCATCGGATATGCAATTTTTAAACTGGAAATTCAACGCGATTTTCCACAACTATATACATATTTCATCATCGGTCAAGTCGATTTGGTCGTAAGTCGCATTTTATTAGAAAAAAATAAAAAGCAAAGCTAAAATTAAGAGTTATAGTCATATTGAACTGAAAAACGAATTAACTCTAAATTGCCTTCCTTGGAGAAATTAATATTTTATTGATCCAAAATAATTAACTAAATTTTTCTCAAGGACAAAAAGGCTTTTTCATTCATTATTTTTCTTTTTATTCAAAATCAGAACACAAATAAACATTCTTAACATGTGTGTGTGTGCATCTGTTTATATGCATAGAAGGTTTTGATGAAAAATCCAAAAAGCCGATCAAAACCGGGTTTTAATGCACCATAATGGCTTTGTATAAATAAAATTCCATTTTTGAGATACTTGAAGAAAAGCCCGTAATACGGGCGTAAATATTACCTCTTTTAATTTCCCATAAAAACTAATGCAAATTCGGACATTTTGACTTAAATATTTATGAATTACAATCACTCGAATTGAATATATTATTCGATAATTTGCATCCTCATTATGTTTAGAATTAATGATTGAAAAATCGTAGAAGAAAATCTCTTTACATTTTCAGGTAAGATGAGAAAAGAAAACCACCATTTATCACTACTTATGCAATCAAACAATAAATTTGTCTATTTCTGGAAAAAAAAAATTTAAAACAAATCAGGACTGCCTTTTTTAACAACCGTATTCACCCTCGTTTCTTTACCTCTCTGCCTGCCTACAACCTAAATTTGTTGAGGGGATTTGTAATGCACTTTTGCATTATGAAATTTCTGGTATTCTCGTGTTGTTACACACTAATACAAATATAAAGTTAAATAAATAAAAAAAATTAAATGTGCATTGGCACGTGTTTTTCTATTGTTCAACCAAAACCAACAAAAATGTTTATACAAGCCGTGCCATTCGCTCTTTACACCGATCCTCTCTCAGAAATTGTGCTCTATGAGTTGGTATTGGTATGTCACAAAACCACAAAAATGTAAACAATATTTTAGGCATTTGTGTTAGTTTTGTGTATATATATTTTCTGATTTATTTTATACATTACTAATGCTAAGCCATAGGGTACAATTTTTATAGCTTAAGTGTTTGCTTGGCATGGCTTGTATAAACATTTTTGTTGGTTTTGGTTTAACGCACAAAATGAAATAATTGCCTCGAACAAAGCAATCCAGAATGGAAGTAAATTTACACATACATAAAGAAGAGTAACAACAGTGTGAATACAGAATGCTGTTGACAGTGTGAATACAGAATGCCGTTGTTACCTAAGTTTCCTCCATCCTCCCGGGAGGCAAAAATTTCCTCAACATTAAAAAATATCTTTAGATTCCTTTTTAAACCATTTTAGAAGGAGTTAAAAAATTCAATTGCTTTCGGAAGTTTTACTCATTATTTGTGCACATTACAGGAACTAAAATTACGTCTAGATTTTTATAATAGAACTATGAAATATGATATTTCCGAAACTTCATGTAAATATGCAGTTTGCTCGAATTTGCGTACTCACACATTACCAAATTTATCCTGAAGTACCCTATCCTGAAAAGTAAACAAAACTCGAGAAATTTCATGTTTAAATTATATTTTCCAACTGACCCATTACAGAATAATGATTATTACGTTCACTTGTTTCTTTCAATGGACAGTTAACAATGATACAATATGTGTTTACGTTAGAATTTATCCTAAAGAAGTAATAATATCTACAGTTACACGGTGAATATATTATAATTTTAAAACTGCAAAATTCCAGCGTGTAACGGGCGCTTGTCATCCCCGTCACAAAATAATCTTATCCATCAAATTCGCGTATAAAACTGTACCCCACATTTGAAGATTTTGTTTCTTCTAAATTATACAAATTTACATGACATCCGGGTACAGTTCACTTTACATTTACATTAATTGTGTTGGAACAATCTTGTCTGTACATATTAAAACATGCACATAAGCAAGATTCATAACCAACAACTAAATTAATGTAAAATCCAAATATCTCCAATGGCACGTTCCCATATGACTTGTGTTTTCATTTATGTTTATTTGCGGAAGCTCAAGTTTCGGTAAACAAACATAAAAACATTTCTTTATTATCAGTGTGGAGACAAATTTGTTTTAGATGAGTCTCAGTTTTCGTTCCGTTTATCTAATTGGGTCATTGTCGATGAAATTGAATTACTCAAGGTAGATAAGCGTGAAAATATAGTTGTTTTTTTTTTGCAACTTGGGCAGTTCATGTGGTTACACATGTAGCAAAACGTGCCTCATGTTTTCAGTTCGTTTCATATTGTCCGGAAATTCGGATAAAATGTCAGTGGGGTGATTATGGAATTTTTCAAGTTTATGGGAAGAGAAAAAGAAAAAGAAAATATGTGTTTTTTTTTTTTTTCTCTCGATCAGCAGAAAAATTGTATAAAAACTCCCCAAAAATTTTATTCGAGGTTTTTTTTAGTTTGATTTTTGCTAACCGTCAGGTTGGGGCTTTTTGTTTGATTTTTGCTAACCGTCAGGTTAGAAGTTTTCTATGTAAAAAAAAATTTTTTTTTTGGAAAATAAATTTTTTTTTTCTTCAATTTATAAATTAAATTTTTTTTGTGTTTTTTTTTTTTGCGGTCTAAATCAAGGAAGACAAAAGGTAAATATAAAAAAAAAAAAAAAAACCAATTCTAACAAAAAATAGGTCCAGTCAGTATAGTAGGGAGTCAATAGCCTCATTAGAGGCAGGTGAATGTACAGCTTCAACCGCGTCATTTACCCTTTCTTTTGACTACCTACTTACTGACCAAGTTACTTACTAATTAAACCCTCATCCAGGGACTTGTTAATTGTTTTTTTTGTTTATGTATTTCAAATAATGTGTGGCTAAGGCCAAAAACTGTCCATTCATGCTGGACAAATAACTTAGGTTTCTGTTGGTCGCTGTAGACAGGTCCAACGTTTCTAATCCCCAATCCTTTTGTGATCTCAATGATCACCCAATATTTTCATCCAACCGCGGTATAACTAGGTTTCTCAACTGTGTCACCCCAAACCCATGACTAATTTTACCTCTACCGGCCTTGAGCACAGGTAAATGCCGCAGGGGTGACAACAGCGGTCGAGAAACAATTTCTTAGTAATGTTAAGCTGAGGTAACTCAGTTACTTCATGTTTTAACATTACAAGTGGCGCCCAAAAAGGGGCCAAATAGGCCCGAATTATCTGGTAAATCTGTGTTACCAAAAATATTCAATCGAAATAAATCCCAGTGAGGCTGAGCCTTAAATAAATCTAATATATTTACCCCATTACAATCAAATAAATATCTGATCAAAATTCAGATTCAAAATTGAAAAGTTCGTTTCGTATAAATTTTTATAGTTAGGTTCGCGTCATATTTTCACTTCAGTATAAAGTCGTAATTTTTCATCCTTCGGGATGGGGTCGTCGGTTCGCACATTTAGTATTAAGTTTAGGTTATCGTCCAGGGTATATTTCTAACTACTTATCACGCCTTTGATCTGCCATGGACGGGTATGGAATTCAGGTGTGGTAGTACGGGTAGTCAGTGGATATACTACAAAAACACGAAACGGAACACAACAGCGGGCTAGCTGTTGTCCCGTGTGAAACTGCTCAAGACATTTCTGCCAGAGGCATGGAAATTTGTTCAAGACCAATCCATCAAGTTAACTTTCTACACACGCGGTCTAGCTCTTCTCAATGGGAATGGATGCGGATTGCGAGGAGTTGTAGTTTTGTGTTTGATGGAGCACACGGGTAAACCCAAATAGGCTGTGTGGTCTGGATTCGCCATAGCAGTGAGACTCACTCATGTAGAGTTGGAATTCCACTGCGCGATTGGAAATCAGCCAACAGTTCTAGCAATTAGAAATTACAATCCTTCATTCCTTTCCTTTTTGACCTGTCTCGGTGATACGACATCACTATTCCAGCATGAATGGAACGTATTTCATATTTTAGGTTAGTTTAGTTAGTTCAAAGTTCTATTTTTTTTAGTTTAGGTTTTTATATAAAATAATGGATATAGAGTTACTAGGAGAGGATGAGCTTCTGGTGGAATTAGAGGTGCGAGGGTTATTAGACTCGCGAAGGAGAGTATTATTAACAACTGAACTTAAGGAGGCCTTGATAAGAAAGCTCAATGTTGCTGGTATACCCCTGAAGCCTCATAAGGCGGCAATATTGCGACCAGAGCGAGAGATCGCAATCTGCCAGATGAAGCTATGGATGGTGCAGAGCCACTTATTGGGACAACTATGGACCGGTAAGTCGGTGGCTGATCCAGAGATAAAAACCAGACTAATACACGTCCAGGGGAGGGTTGACCGTAGTGCAGCATGCCCAGCACTCCGAGCGCAGTACACGAGCGTGTGTATCGCTTTGAAGATACTCTGGCAGATGGTTGTTGATTTGGATAAAGGCTTGAGTTCACCAAGTGATGTGGCTACCACACTAAACCGGGTGGTCATAAAAATTGAACAACCCATGGGCGAAAGACCAGTGTGGGAAGTAGAAGAGATGAGGGCTCTACGAGTTAAATCCAAGCAGCCGGAGGAACAGAGAGTATACATTGAAGAACAAGAATTAGAACCCGATGAAGCGGAAGCTGAGGAAGTTGAAATTGAGCAAGAAAATTGGGAGCCAGAATATGTGGAAGAAGATCTGACACAAGAGAATAAAGAAGTTCAAGTAGAAGAGCTAACTCTTAATGATACCGAAGAGGAATCCACCGAAATGGAGCCCATGATGGTTTCCGTTTCATTGCCGAGTACCAACCAAAATTCTCAGGCGCAAGTGGGTCATTCGGTTTCTGAGCCATCAGGGTGTACATGCTCCTCTGCTGAAGAAAACCGCGTTGTGTTGTGCAAATTGCATATTGAGATCAAAGGTAAGTTCAGAACTAAAACCCGAGGCAAGTTCAGAGCTAAGATAAGGCGCAAGATCAGAAGCAAGTTCAGAGGATTGTCAGGTAGGCGCGCGCGCAAACCACGGCTGCAGCGCAAACCGAAGGCGCGACGCTGGTTGAGGAAGCGTTGCAGCACCATTTGCATAATGGTGCTCGTTCAAAGAGGGGTTCCGGTTTGCGCAACCCGAAGCAAAACACCGGTAGATCATCTACCGGGTGTTTTGGATTTACGGTTAGAGTATGAGGTGTTGGCCAGGTCTAATCGGCGACTGGTTTCAGAAAAAATATAATTTCTCCGCAGTTACCAGTTTACCTTTACAACACCTACTATTTTGTAAACAGGTGGTGTAAAAGTAAAGTGAAGACTGGTTTGTTTCTGGTTTATCGCCATAAACCAAGAAACACCAGTGTTTAGAGTTAAGAATTTGTTAGGTTTAGCAATTAGTAGGGGTTAGATAGGGAGTAGATCAAAATAACATAAAATAGAAAATAGAGTAGGGATACTAATCTAGGTAATAAGTCAGTTTGTCGTTTTGAAAGTCAAGAAGCGGTAGGGTAGGGATAATATCTTTGTGGTGCTGTAGATGAGGTATCAGCAGATTGAACAACTACAAACTAAATCTCTACATATGAACCTGCTCAGATGACAACCAACCCATGTTTTAGAGATAATCACCAACTCAGTCTGGAAGCAACCATAGCGGAAACAATAACAGTGCTTCAAGTTCAAGCAACGAATAAGATCACGGACTAATCACGCCGAATTCGCGGTCAAAGAACTTCTACCAAACTTTTATATCACGATGTCCAAAGAAATACGCAGATATATGATAGTAGGGACAACACGAAAGCTGGTAATTCCAAGTCAGTCACAACGAACGCAAGTATGAGCACAATTAATGGGCACTACGAATGAGTACAACTAGTTCAAATCCTGCAGGCGGGACGCTTCTAGTGAACAACTACGTAGGCTTCGAGTTAAATATGCCATTGGTGACAGCCATATGTATAAAAAAACATCCCATCCGAACAATACTCCAGGATGAAATGCTACATACGTACAACTACTTCAGAATTAATACAAGTATATCTCAAAGGAATATGTTATCAGTAGATGTTGATAACCGAGGAGGTGCTAAATCATGTGTGGGACAAGCAGCTGAACAAGGCCAGATACGACTCACAATAATATAAACCAGTCTAGTCGAACACATGTATAACATCGTTCAGCTAAGGAAACGATATATAAAGGAGATCCGAAGCATCATCAGTAACAATAGATTACAACACCTCACTTTACCGGGAAGTGTGTTGTTGAACTTAGAATAGACATGCCCGTCTTATAAAAATAAAAAATTCATTCTCCAAAATACCAACAACAATACATCATGAGCGGCCGTTCTTTCAATTTAAACTGAGCAGTCTGCTATACGAGAGTCAGAGGTGCGCAAAATGATCGAACCAGTTCAACCACTAACATAACCTGTCTGAACATCCACGACAGGTCGTCAATGCGTTTTATCCAGCAGCTCCATCACTCCAGTGGTGATCTTACTCGTTGTTTGGTAGAGGTAGCAACAGTTGCAGTACAATCTTAACCAATACAGAGATGCCAGCCTCGCCATCATTCAGCAACCACGAAGATCTCACCGCAGAAATTCAAATGTTTGGAAATTAGAGAAAATATGTAAAAAGTAACGATCAAATGATAAATTCGATTAAAAATATTTCTGTTTTGAAAAATTCAAAGGGAATGAGGTTGATTCAAACCTTACATTTGTAAGACAAGTTTGAGTTGGCGCCACACCAAAAATAATAATCATTTTTGACATTAAGGTACCAATCTATAAGGTATTAGGTAATAGTTAGGCAGAGTAGAATAATAATAATTAGGTTTAAAAAGGCAACAGTGAAATTGAAATTAAAATCAAAATCAGCTGTTTATATTTTCTAAACTTAAAGTAAAATAATAATGATAACAATAATAAATTTATCCTTGCAATTTGTCATATTATAAAACAATTAATTAGTTAGAATATAATTTCGCTTTATAAAAACACAATAATTGTCAGGAAAGAAAACTGTTTGCCTTAGGTTAATTACATTATAGTTAACTTATAACACTAGAATAGCTCAAAGTCGAGGCTGTCTCAAATTTAAACTATTCTTAGCAAACAACCTATTTTTTTGTAAGCACCGATACAAGAAACAATTAACACTCACAAGAAGCAGGTTAAAGTTGAGACAGCGCCGTTCTTATTTACTAATATAGCGTTAAGTAGGATATATAGTTAGATTAGAAAATAAATTGTTTTGTTTTTATGTAAATAATGAGCGTTAAATTTTCATTAAAAATAAAGGTATATACTATTTAAAAAAAAAAAAAAAAAAGAAAAAAAAAAATATAATTTTTCGCTCAATTATAATTTTTTTATTATCAACAGTAGTATATTTTAAAAAAATATCTTATATAAAAATATAAAAAAAAAAAAAAAAAAAAAAAAAAATAATAATAATAATAATAATAATAATGAGAAAAAAGAAATATATTATATTAGGAAATTAGTATTAAGAAATTTATATAATTCCAAAATTTGTAAATCTATTGTTGGCCCGGCTTGAGACTATCTCAGGTTGTGGGGCGTCCCCACGTTGGGTTGATACAAATTGAAAAAAACCTGACGGAAGCATCCTATCCCCGCCAAACAGAGCATGAGATCTCTTTTCATCTCAGGGATTGGGTTTTCCCCACGCTGTAACGGGCGCTTGTCATCCCCGTCACAAAATAATCTTATCCATCAAATTCGCGTATAAAACTGTACCCCACATTTGAAGATTTTGTTTCTTCTAAATTATACAAATTTACATGACATCCGGGTACAGTTCACTTTACATTTACATTAATTGTGTTGGAACAATCTTGTCTGTACATATTAAAACATGCACATAAGCAAGATTCATAACCAACAACTAAATTAATGTAAAATCCAAATATCTCCAATGGCACGTTCCCATATGACTTGTGTTTTCATTTATGTTTATTTGCGGAAGCTCAAGTTTCGGTAAACAAACATAAAAACATTTCTTTATTATCAGTGTGGAGACAAATTTGTTTTAGATGAGTCTCAGTTTTCGTTCCGTTTATCTAATTGGGTCATTGTCGATGAAATTGAATTACTCAAGGTAGATAAGCGTGAAAATATAGTTGTTTTTTTTTTGCAACTTGGGCAGTTCATGTGGTTACACATGTAGCAAAACGTGCCTCATGTTTTCAGTTCGTTTCATATTGTCCGGAAATTCGGATAAAATGTCAGTGGGGTGATTATGGAATTTTTCAAGTTTATGGGAAGAGAAAAAGAAAAAGAAAATATGTGTTTTGTTTTTTTTTTTCTCTCGATCAGCAGAAAAATTGTATAAAAACTCCCCAAAAATTTTATTCGAGGTTTTTTTTAGTTTGATTTTTGCTAACCGTCAGGTTGGGGCTTTTTGTTTGATTTTTGCTAACCGTCAGGTTAGAAGTTTTCTATGTAAAAAAAAATTTTTTTTTTGGAAAATAATTTTTTTTTTTTCTTCAATTTATAAATTAAATTTTTTTTGTGTTTTTTTTTTTGCGGTCTAAATCAAGGAAGACAAAAGGTAAATATAAAAAAAAAAAAAAAACCAATTCTAACAAAAAATAGGTCCAGTCAGTATAGTAGGGAGTCAATAGCCTCATTAGAGGCAGGTGAATGTACAGCTTCAACCGCGTCATTTACCCTTTCTTTTGACTACCTACTTACTGACCAAGTTACTTACTAATTAAACCCTCATCCAGGGACTTGTTAATTGTTTTTTTTGTTTATGTATTTCAAATAATGTGTGGCTAAGGCCAAAAACTGTCCATTCATGCTGGACAAATAACTTAGGTTTCTGTTGGTCGCTGTAGACAGGTCCAACGTTTCTAATCCCCAATCCTTTTGTGATCTCAATGATCACCCAATATTTTTATCCAACCGCGGTATAACTAGGTTTCTCAACTGTGTCACCCCAACCCCACGACTAATTTTACCCCTACCGGCCTTGAGCACAGGTAAATGCCGCAGGGGTGACAACAGCGGTCGAGAAACAATTTCTTAGTAATGTTGAGCTGAGGTAACTCAGTTACTTCATGTTTTAACATTACAAGCGTCACGAAATTCTAAAATTTGTTAGAACATTCTGTAATTCTAGAAAAGCTGTAGATGATAAAATTTTGTAAACCAGAACTTTGATAGTATGAATAGTTCTTTGATCAAAATTAGTTAAGGAAGTAAAATCTCGTTATAACGAAGGCAAAGGGACCGGAAACCAGGGTCTCGGAGCCAGGAGTCGAAGTCGATGAGTCGGATTAAAAAAAAATCATCGTTAACACATAGAAAAATCTTTCTGCTTGAAAAGCAGATGTTATTGGCTAGAAATTATTTAACGAGATGTTATTGGCTAGAAATTATTTTGACTCCAAGGTTAGAGATGATCAACAAAATAGAGGCAAACCGGCGCTATGTAATTTGGCAATGGATTAAAATGATTTTTAGATATTACTGAAAAGCTCACAGTCACCAAGAAAATCCAGCTAAGGAACTAGAAGAAAAACATGAATTCGAAAAATTTTTAGATGACCATAGAAATCGAAACGACTTCGAATTACAAAAATTATGGACTAAATGGCCTTTTTGATGACTTAGAGAAAGTGGTAAAAATCAACCGACATTTTTGTTATGTTTAAATTATTCTCTAATGATGAAAAAACGAGCGGTTAAACACGAGCAGTAATTACATGTAGCAGTTGGAGTCGTAGTCGGAGTCGGATAGTCAATTTTTAATACATCGGAGTCGGAGTCGAACTATTTCACCGACTCTCGCTATATTGTATAATTTCGGTGCAATATATTTATGAAAATGTAAGATTTTCTTAGTTTACTTCCTTATAAATCATTTGGCCGACTATAGTACTGTTCCGTACCAAAGTTTGCATTTTGGCGAATGAAAATTTCGTTATAGTAAAAATTTCGTTAAACTGATGTTCAAATTAAGCAAAATATTTTTTATTGAATGTCCTCCACTGAACTTTTTAAAAGGTGGCAAGCCTACCCACATGACAATCGCCGTATAATAGTATAGTAATTGAAAAAAAATTGCGCGTTGCTACGTTATACTTAAATGTTTGGTTCATTCATAAATAAATATGTAGTATTTTTTCGCTTTGTTGTTCTTTAAAGAAGTATGAAAAAGGATAGATATATGTTATGATCTCTTTTCCTCATAAGACTCAAATAAATATTATAAAGTAAGCTGTTTTTGAATCGAATACCATTTTAATGTATGGAAGAAACTACTCTTATATCCTTCTCTGTGACGTTACCATAAGATTTTTAAAATTTCAACGTATCTGAATTCAGAGAGTACAGTGGAAGGTCGGCATTATCTGATAAATCAATGCGGCTTTTATATTTTCCCAGTACAGTTGCGGTTTTACGGATGCCTTCTTTGGAATAAAAATGACGAAAATGTTCTAAGGTACTTGCATACCGAAGCCTAAACCCCCACACAATCTATAAGAACATTTCAAATAACTAGATTTCTGTTAAAAAGTACAAACAGTACAAATCTGCATTGTTTAATTTTATTATTTTATTTTTTACATAATTATACTAATTTATATGGTTTAAAGAGAAGTTTAAATAATAAACAAATTTAACAAATCAACGAATTTGGTTTTGTGAATATTTAGACGATTACCAAAGTTTTGCACCATATATTTAAATGCGATCGATGCGACATTTGGAACTTCACCGATTAAATATTTTTTTCGTATGATACCATCATACTATATTATGTATTTATACTATGCACAAACCGAACTCGAAGCACATGTTTTCAATTGAGTTCAATTCCAATTGATCAAATTATCTTAAATGACGTCTACCAGTTCAGCACATTTTTGCACTCTGGCTCTATACTGATGTCCTCAAATTTTGTTTGAAATTAATTTACACCTTTTGCGAATTTTTGCTTAAAAAGATTTAGAAACTAAACCTTCATAAAAGTGGTGGATAAATATAACGATTGAATTTTCAAACTTCCATTTTTCAAATATAATTTTTTATAGATATGTAAATATTAATCTAGTCTCAATCGTTATGATGGAAAATATCACAAAACTATATCAAAAAATAAAAATTTAATTGTTAATACAAATAAAAAAATTTTTAATCCTGATTGAATTTTTTATATGTAAATAAAATATACAGAATGTAAATAATAATATTACACTTTTTTTATATTCATAATAATAAAAAATTATTTTTTGGTTAAACGGTTATTGTTATATTATTATCGCATTTATTTCAAACACTGCTATATGTCTAAATTATAATGTCTGTAACGAATTAAAGTGGTTTAAACAGAGTTACAGCTTTTTGAACAGAGTTAAAGTTTTTTTTAATACATTTAATAAAAATTTATTACAGATATTAAATCGTAAAATTTCTTTTTTAGTTCAATACATACTATTTTCAATCGAACACCGCAAGTACCTTATAAGTGTAAAAAATATGTGTCGGCTAAATGGTTGACTGGAACATAAAAAATGAGTTAAACATAACCTCAACATGTTTGCTTCACATAATAACAAAAAATAATGGGATTGTGGTTTAATTTTTTAAATTTATGGTAATAAAATATTAAAATAAATATTTAAAATATGTTGTTGTAAATTAATATCAAATATAATCTAACAGTGAATGTTAACTGCTTGTAGCTACTCATGGAAAATATGTAGAGCAGTTACGAAAAGTTAAATGAGCAAAGACAAGAATCATAATTGCTTATAAGTACTTACGATGGTCGATTGGAAAGCCACTAACGTTGCTGTAACATTGAAAAGAAGAGATACATTTTATTGTACATAATAAGCTTTTATATTACATACACAAATACAGTAATGCGTATGTATGTATTATGTATTTTTAATTATATTGTAAATAATAAAATTCTGTTGTATATTTATCAAGCAAAAACTTAAATAAATGAATATAGAGAAATTAAAATAAAAACTGATTTATAAACATGAAGTTACTTGATTTTATTTATTCATTACCATTTTAAGAAAAATAATTCAAAATTAATTAATTAATTAAATTTTCCAATTTTAGGTTTTAATTGGCAGATTATAATTTGTTTATTCGTTTATTTTATTATTGATTAGATCAGCTCGAGGTGAATAATTTTCCTCGATATTAACATTAGAAGTACCGACCGGTCAAAATGACCGGTTGTACATTTATTAAACTCTTTTTTTTTATTATTATGTAAGTATTGTTTTGGAAATTCAAGATGACTTATAATGACTATAATGAATCAGAATTATAAAATGCTTAACAAAATACTTAATTTAAACAAAACCAATTATGATTTTAATGAATTAAAGGTAATTTATGTGAAAAATGTGTACTTTGGCTAGATTTTTTGATTGATTCGTCGCAATACATGGCATACCAAGCTTTTAGCAAGTCTTCCTGCGGGCCCCGGATTTTGGCAAGAGAATAGTTGTCAAATTTTGAGGAAATTATTTGTGTTGCCCGATGAATGAAATCGTAGTATCACATCATCTCAGTCGACTTAAAGGATACCATTTTTTAGGTGAAATGACACGACAACTGTCGCGAATGATAAGACACGACTAGCGGAATAGGGGTGATAGTATTTTGAAAAGTTTCGTGTCACCTGAAATGAGAATCTAGTCGCGCCGAATTTTTAAGCGACAAGCCAAAATGGAGGGAGAAAAGTTGTAAGTTTGTTTATTTGGTTATTAATTGAATTTTATGCTGTAAATAGCACATATATTATTATAAAAAATTGTATTTAATAATTTTACACTAAAATTGTATTTTTTTTCGAATTGGTTATTCCGTCGTTAAACATTTTTTTTTTATTGCAATTACTAGTGTAATCATCACAAATAATTGGCAATTTGAATGCCTTGTCCAATTAATGGAGAAAAACGTGGAAATTGCTAAAGGTTTTTCCAACTTCGGTAGTTCGTAGCAAGAATTCGCCAAAACGTTGAGCCTGTTGGTCGAGAAGTTAAATTCGCTAGGCCCTCCAATAAGAGAAGGACAGGATGGCAAAAAGTAAGTAATACAATACATAAATTTGTATTTATATATTCAATATGTTTTTTCATGTGAGGTTTGGAACGACTTTAAAGGAAAAATTTTAAAAAAAATGGCGCAAGAAAAAAGAACTAATCGGAACTGGTGGCGGTATAAACTGTTCAAATTCTCTCCGTTCCAGGTAAGCATCATTAGCTTGCTCTCCTACGACAAAATCTTCCCTAAATCACTAAACAGAGGTATTGGGCTACCACCAACGCCAAGTGCAATGTTATCAAATCACGACTCAATTATATCGGCCGATTATTTAATAGTAGAATATCTGGAACCTGTGGAGGAAGACCATTTCAAAGCGATTGTGCTGCGCAAATTACAGGTTCGAATTCACCAGTGCGGGTCACGAAAACCAGTTTCCGGACTAAAAATATCAAAAATAAAGAAAACGAGGAACGCCTAAAGCTTCTGAAAGTTCAGATAAAATCAGTCCAACAAACTGAAAAATACACCAAAGAAAGTGCACGGTACACTAGAAAATTTGTTGAGGTGAAAGAAAAAAAATTAGAGGTTTGGCGCAAGAAGCTGCTCGCCAAAAGGCAGTACCGAAAAGATAATATGGAGCTAAAATTAAGGACCTCAAGTATAAGGAGAGAAAGTTAGCCATAAAAGAAATCCGGCATGGACTTAATAATTGAAGACGGTGCATTTGTGATTAACTATTGTGATTTTGGAGAAAAATGAATCATTTAACATTTCCCAATTATTTTTTATTGTATATGTAATTTATAATGAATTTAATAAAGTTTTTTTATAAAGCTCAACAACTAGAATTCATTAATTGATTTCGAACTCTCTGCACTTTAACAAAATGCCGTTCTTCTGCTGACTCTTGTGGGTGCTCATGTTCATTATTGAGAGCTAAATATGAATTTGTGATGATTTCCAAATATACATTATGCAGTATGCATAAATTATGAAGAACACAGCAAATATTTGCGATTCGTGTGGCTTTCTCTGGCTTATATTGGAGTTTGTCTATTAGACATCGATACCGGTTTTAAGAACCCCAATTGTTCGCTCTACTACGTTCCGCACCTTCGATTGCTTCGTGCTAAACCGGCTTTCACAAGACTCTTCTGCAGATGTTCGAAATGGTGTAATTAGGTATGGCTTTAGCGCATACCCTGCGTCACCTATTATAACAAACAGAGTTTTGAAAATTAGTTGAAATTATAATTTTATAAGCTTTACCTAAAAGCCAATTATTCGTTTGACCATTGGTGAAGTTGCTTTGTAAATGCGTGTCAAGTTCACTGGAGTTGAATACGAAAGAATCGTGGCATGACGCTGGATGATTAACATTTACATACGTTATGAACATACGATCATCGCATATAAAGATAAAAGCATATAAGAAATACGTTTTATTATCAGTTTTGAAATCACATTAATCATAACAAAACTTCCTGATTACTTACTAGCATTACGTTTAAGCTAAAGAAACCCTTTGTTGTTAAGGTACAGATGACGCTGTTGCTTAGAGGGAGATGCAATTTTGAAATGGGTGCATCGATGCATCCAATAATACCGAGAATCCCTGTTGTTAAAAAAAAATAATGTTTGATTCGTTCTTTTTCTTCATTCATTGTTGGAAAACATACGAACTCCGCGCAAATTTCTTCTTCAAGGAGATTAATCACTTGTGTTAACATTTTTGAAACGACCTGACATATACTCGTTTCCACAACCAGTTTGGTAACCCCTTCGGCGAAAAAATGCAATGCGGCAGCTAGCTTTATCACAGGGGATACGTAGGATACCCGGTGTGTAAATGTAAAACCGTTTTCCAGTTTTTTTTAATAAAAATGAAAAATCTTTTCTGTTTATTCTAAAATATCTAATAAATCTAAAAGCAAAAGGATATACATATAAACAAACTTATGTATTTATATTTAGTTAAAAATGCAAATTTGACTTACAAATTGTATGGTAATTTCAACGGGTTAGATCGGTCTCTTAAACGTCTACGAAAATTAGCCATATCGCATATTTCTTCATCTTCACTCGATTCATAAAATAACTCAATACAACTCATTTTTAATAAAATAATTTATTGAATAACGATAATATTCAAAACAACCTATTTTAATTATGACAGACGAATATTTTGTCAAATTTTGATGCAATTATTAGTGTTGCCTCAAAGCTCGTCACATCACGTCATGCGACTTCGAGAATAACACTTTTTTATGAAGTGACGTGACAGTAGTCGTGTCGAATGAGGCGACACGACTAAGGGAATAAGGGCCCTAAGTGTTTAAATATATTTAAAAAATTTGTTTTCCGGTATAAAACAACTTCTGTCATATTTTTGAAGAGTTAAAGCGTCGATTAGGTAAACAAAAAAAAATTAAAAAACTCACAGTAGTATAAGACCTTAAGTACTTATTAAAATTGAAGACGAACTTATAAACGTAAGTGCAGCTCCAGAACATAAGGTGGCGCCGGCTGCCTAAACGTATGCCTTTTCGAGTTTTTGCAGTTTTTCCATTATCGCTGCAAAATTAGTCTCTTTCGAAATTATCATAACGATCGGCTGAGATGATTCATAAGTTTCTCTCGTTGATCGCTGCGATATTCCACCACTTAATCAAAAACTCGAAACAGAAGAACCACCGGCTGCCACTTTTCTAATTAAAGTACATTTAATTTATACCGAACCATGTTTTTAATTTAATTACGCTTACTATGAACATAATTGTCCTATTTAACAAATTTTTAATAAATAACTATGTAGTTGGAAAATAACTTTAACTAGTTATATCTGTGATTAACATCTCAAATCCTTACAAACCATTTTGTGTTAAGGATGCCCTCGCAATTTTCTGGAATATGGAGCTCCCAGATAATTTTTTGATAATGGGTTTGGCATACATACTCCAGGAATGTGCTATACATACCTAGGATCACCATTATGGTTGGCCTGTACACCTATATCACATCATATCATTTTGCAACTGTGTAGTCCTGTAGCAGCTAAACTAGGCCTAGTGTAAACGTAAGTTATAGCTTGTTTGAACGGTTGAACTTTCAGCTTTGAATAAATCTTATACATACACAATATAGAAAGTTCAAAACATACCAAAACTGACAAATCGAATAACGAGACTATCAATTGTCAAAATAAAAAATAAAAACACACGAGTCTTTTTATTTTTTCAGATTAACAATCAAAAGAAAAAAAATGGAAATCTAAGATATGTTTTTGGAGGTCCCACGAAATATGTATATCAAAACAATTTGAAATGATACATTTTTTGGAACGTAAAATATGTACAGTGTATCACAAAAATAAGTATGCACCATGAAGAACGGGAAAAAGCCTCAATTTATTTCGAAAATAATGCGTAATTAATTGTTTTTTTTTTACAACAAAAATTTCTGCTTTAAACATTTTTAAATATAACGGGATATCCCGTTACCATGTCCTGTTATATTTTGTATAAAACAGAAAAAATCACATTACAAAAAGTATGTATGCAGTTCACAAATTTATTAAGTTGAGCATTG
Source organism: Tipula helvola (assembly GCA_963556165.1). Taxonomy (NCBI): domain Eukaryota; kingdom Metazoa; phylum Arthropoda; class Insecta; order Diptera; family Tipulidae; genus Tipula; species Tipula helvola. Next base: position 237,961,563 of record OY744482.1, on the reverse strand, counting down.
TTACAAGTTATTCAGCTGCGCGAAAAACAAGTAATTGTGATTTTTAAATAAATTTAAATAAATTAAATAAATTTCCACGCAAAATTTTTCTAATGGCTCCACGAGGAAAAGAACTTTCGGGCGATATTAAAAATTTAATTATAAAATTATACAGAGATGGCAAAAGTCAACGGCAAATTGCAAAAACAATTAATAAAAGCAATTCCACGGTACAAAAAATTATAGAAAAATTTAAAAACGAAGGTAGTACGAAAAATAAGCAAAGAACAGGGCGGCCGAAAATATTCACGGATCAGGAGAGAAGAATTATTACTCGCAAAGTACAGCAGAACCCCAAAAAAAGTGCTCCAAAAATTAAATATGAAATTGGAAACGAAACTGGCAAAACATGTAACCCCCAAACCATCCGTCGTGTTTTGTATACTGCTGGTTACCATGGTCGAAACATCCGGAAAAAGCCGTTTGTTAATAAAATTAACAGAACAAAAAGACTCGATTTCGTAAAAAAACACGAAAATAAAGACCAAAGCTTTTGGAATTCAGTCATTTTCTCTGATGAGAGCAAATTTAATATATTTGGCTCAGATGGACGTGACAAAGTGTGGAGAAAGGTAAATACGGAGCTTGAACCTCAAAATATGACCGCCACAGTAAAGCACGGTGGCGGATCACTAATGGTGTGGGGGTGTATGGCGGCGAGTGGGGTTGGAAATCTGGTTGTGATTGAAGGGATGATGGATAAAAATGTTTATTTGAACATATTAAAAAAAAATTTGAATGATAGTGCATCAAAATTGGAACTTTCAGGATCATTTGTCTTCCAACAAGATAATGATCCTAAGCATACGGCACACATTGTAAGAGAGTGGCTTCTCTATAACACACCAAAACAATTAAAAACACCACCCCAATCGCCGGATTTAAATCCAATTGAACACTTATGGGAATTTCTCAAAAGACAAATCAGGAAGCGTGAGATTACAAGCAAAAATACGTTAAAGGCAGTACTTCTTGAAGAATGGGAAAAGATTCAACCAACTGTGACTCAGAACCTGGTAAACTCCATGCCTTCAAGGTTGAAAGCCATCAAAAAGGCCAAGGGCTACCCAACAAAATATTAAAAGTTCATTTGAATGCAAAATAAGTTCATAGAATCCCTTTTTTAAAATTTAAACTTTTGTGACATGATTTAAAGACATTTTGAAAATATATCCCTATAGCTAAGAAATGAATTACATTAATTTTTGTTTTTTGTTGTAATCATTATGTTTACATTGTAAATAAATAAAAAATATAATTTTCTGTTATTATTGTTATGATTGACTTATCTTTTTGACCTTCCAACATAAATAAATCGCTGCATACTTACTTTTGTAATACACTGTATATATAGTTATGTTCCAATGAACTAGTAAATATGCTAACTAGTCATATTCTATAACATTCCATTCCCGCGCATATAACATATCAAGTAAAGTCGTTGAACAACAAAAATGTAGAATTAACAAGAATCAACAAGTCTAAACAAGATAACATATTGAAAATGCATCGTTGCAATAATTAGACACTTAAATAAGAATAATCATTTTATTAGAAATTATATTTTTTAAGTTTAGTTTTAAGATCTAACTCAATGTAATAAGACGGAAAAAATAAAATTGTGAAAATAAATAATTTTTTTTATGTTTTAATCCGCCTTCGAAATATAATTGGCGCAGCCGTACGGCAAAGTGAAAGTTCAAGTGTATTGTGTTAAGTGCATAAAAACAGCGAATAAAAACTGTTTATAAGAGTGAATCCGTGGAAATAATTCGAATAATTATTTCAACTTTTTTTTTTGTGACATTTAAAATTTGTGACAATTTTAAAAATAAGAAAAAAGTGACATCCTAGGCTGAAGGTGAAAACACCGCCGAGAGGAGTTGTGATTCCGCCAATAAACACACACCACTGCTACACTTTGGGACCGAAACCATCCACGACAGCAAAACAAGGTAAGAGTTTAATTTTATTTTATAATAAATTTTGTTTTTGCCAAAATCGTGCACTACTAGATAGACACGATAAATTAGAAATTTATTCACAACAAGTGCATACTACAAGATAGGTGTAGGAAAGTGATAGAATTTTGTGGGAAACGTCAACCGTCGCGCACTATAAGATAGACGCGAAAAGACGAATATTTCAATCTCCCAGTGCTAGGTCAAGGTAGACAAAATTTTTCGTAACAAGAAAAACTGCACGAGAGAAAAGAAAAATCTTGAATACTTTATAGCTAATCGAGGTATAAAGTTAATAGAAAACGAAACTCGTGAAGAGATGAACGAGGAACAATCACAAAAGTTAAATGAGCAACTGGCAGCGATAACAAACCAGTTAGCTAACCTGATTCAGAAGAATACTGAACAGGATCAGGTACTGCAGTACCTCAGCCTAAAGGTTGAGGCACCACCAGCCCCTAATCCCAAGGAAGAAACGGGAGAGAATCGAACAGTTTTCGATATATTCCGAATTCCTGACCCTATCAAGTCGATTCCTTCTTTCGACGGTAATAAAAAACAGGTGACCTCGTGGTTGAAAACAGCCGAGGAAACACTGAATTTATTTGCTCAAATAGTCCCTCAGGCACAATTTCAAGTTTATGTACAAGCTGTGAGGAACAAAATAGAAGGTAAGGCAAAGGATATATTATGCCTTGCAGGGGACCCTGGTTCATTCCAGGAAATAAAAGAAATACTGCTCGAAGCCTTAGGCGATAAGCAGGAACTCGCGTATTATAAGTCCCAGCTATGGGCAAATAAGCAAAACGAAACTATGACAATTCACAGTTTCTATAATCGGACGAAGGAGATCGTCCAAAATATTAAAACGCTTGCGAAACAAAAAGAAGTGTATAATACCTCATGGCAAGCGATTTGCACTTTTATTGAAGAGGATGCACTTGCAGCATTCATTTCCGGCTTAAGAAAGCCATATTTCGGTTATGCCCAAGCGGCAAAACCCAAGAACATTGAGGAAGCATACGCTTTCCTCTGTAAGTTCAACTCAAACGAGATAATTTCAAATAATTCTCACAAGAATAATCAAGGTCCGTCCATTCAAAATAAAACTAACCAAAATTTCCAAAAGCCTAAAGAATGGAACTCTAATAACCATAATTTTCAAAAACAAAAAGACTGGAACTCAAACAACCAAAATTTCAAAAAACCAGGTTCAGTTAGAGAACAGGCTATTCCCATGGATGTAGATGTTTCTATGAGATCTAGAAACACATTCAACAAGAAAATGGTGTACAATCACGAAGTTAGTTCAAACAATGAGGAACATGAAATTGAAAATTTAAATTTAGAGGAACCATCAACGGAACTCGAAGTAAATTTTCAAGCGGATCCAGAATCGGATACGGAAGATTAAACTTCCTACCGTATCTCAAATGCCACAATAAACAAACTAACCAAAAAATTACTCTATTGTTAGATACGGGCGCTAACAAAAACATTATTAAGCCCAATATTATACCCAATCAGCTCCTAGAATTACAAAACACTTCGGTGAGAAACATTCTTGGAATTCATAAATTAAATAAAAAAGGAAAAATTAATTTAATAAGTAAAAGTTTACCCCCTCAAACGTACTATGAATTAGATTTTCATAGATTTTTTGACGGTATTCTAGGATCAGAATCAATGGCTAAAATGAATGCCAACATTGATTATGGATCAAACACCATTTCCCTAAACGATCAAAAATTTAAATTTTACCGTTATTATCCAGCAGAAAATTTTTATCACCATACAGTCACGTTCGAAACCTCAGAGAACGGCGAATGGGTTGTACCAGAGTATGGTAGAGTAAATAATAAAATTACCATCCAACCTGGTCTTTACAAGGCCACTAACCTCAAAACAACAGTTAGAATTTTAACAAGTGAGCCCATACCACCAAAAGCATTACCGAAACTCAAGTTGAAAATTAACAACTTCGAGACGATAAAACCTATACCTATTTTTGGTAATGATCCAATCAAAGAGGAAGATATTAGGAAGATAATTAGGATAGAACATCTCAGTGATAATGAAAGAAAAGCTCTCCTCAACACTATTTACAATAACCAAGCAGTACTGTTGAAACCAAATGAAAAACTATCAGCAACAACAGGAATTAAACACACAATTTTTACATGCGATGAAGCACCCGTATATACAAAAACGTACAGATACCCACACCATTTTAAAGCGGATGTGGAAGAACAAATTCAAGAAATGCTGAATAACGGCATTATCCGTCATTCCAAAAGCCCTTACTCGGCACCAATTTGGGTGGTCCCCAAGAAAATGGATGCCTCCGGGAAAAGAAAAATAAGAGTTGTCATAGATTATAGAAAATTAAATGAAAAAACGATCGATGACAAATTCCCAATTCCTCAAATTGAGGAAATATTAGATAGTTTAGGAAAATCCACTTATTTTTCAACTATAGATCTAAAGTCTGGCTTCCACCAGATTCTAATGGACGAAAAGTCGCAAGCCAAAACAGCCTTTTCGTCAGACAAAGGACACTTTGAGTTCTGTAGGATGCCATTTGGTTTAAAGAATGGTCCGGCGACATTCCAGCGCGCCATGAACAATGTCCTACAGGGACTAGTAGGCAAAATATGTCATGTATACCTTGACGACATCGTCGTTGTAGGGGAAAATTTGAAGACTCATTTAAATAATCTAAACATTATTCTAAAAAGACTCTCAGAATTCAACCTTAAGATTCAACTCGACAAGTGCGAATTTCTGAAACGAGAGACTGAATTTTTAGGACACATAATAACCCAGGATGGTGTAAAACCAAACAGGGAGAAAGTACAGAAAATATTAGACTGGCCACTACCCAGAAACCAAAAAGAAATTAAACAATTTTTGGGACTTTCTGGTTATTACAGAAGATTTATAAAGGACTATTCCAAAATTGCAAGAAACATGACAAAGTATTTGAAGAAAGACATACCATTAAACATGGCAGACCCCGATTATGTTAAATCATTCGAAACGCTTAAAAACACCATAGCAACCGATCAAATACTGACGTATCCCGATTTCACACAACCCTTCATCCTAACAACGGATGCTTCGGATTATGCAGTGGGCGCAGTCCTCTCACAGATTCAAAACAAAGTTGAAAAACCTATAGCGTTCGCTTCACGAACATTAAATTCTACGGAAATGAGATACGCAACCAACGAAAAAGAGGCTTTAGCGATAATATGGGCCGTAAAGAAATATCAGCCATACCTGTACGGAGGCAAATTTACATTGGTAACAGACCATAAACCTTTAACTTTTATTAAGTCATCAGAAAAAAACTCTAAAATTCTAAGATGGAGGCTCGAGTTAGAGAACTATGACTACGAAGTAAAATACAAAGAAGGGAAAGCAAACGTTGTGGCGGATGCTCTAAGCAGAATGCCAACTACAGATGAAATGACAGAACTAAATTCAAATGAGGTTGAGAATAACACTTCACGTGAATCTCAGAGAACTCAAGGAAATACTTCGGATGAATTAGAAACAATTCATTCGGCAAGCACCTCAGATGACTATTTCATCCACTTCGCGGATAGACCTATCAATTATTACAGAAACCAACTTATTTTCAGGCTTTCAGAGAATATCGATACAATCATTTCAGAAAATATTTTTCCAAATTTTAAAAGAATCATTATCGCACGTAAATCCTTTGAACAAGAGGATATAACCAACTTCATGAAAACGTATCACAATGGTAAACAATCTGCAATTCTATCCCCAGAAAGTTTATACCATAAAATCCAAGTGTCTTTTAGACAAAACTTTTCACAGAAAAGCCATTTTGTTTTTGTTACAAAAATGGTTGAAGACGTTAAAAATGAGAATCGGCAAGATGCCATAATAGTTAAAGAACATGAAAGAGCACACAGGGGCATCAAAGAAGTCGAGAACCAATTAAGACGATCATATTTCTTCCCAAAAATGGGCAACAAAATCAAAAATCACATCAATGCATGTACCATCTGCAATATTCATAAATATGATCGCAAACCATATAATATAAAAATCTCACCACGACCGGTTACTGAAAAACCATTAGAGCGGATTCATATTGACATTTTCAGTATTAATAAAATTAGTTTCCTATCAATAATTGATTCCTTTTCTAAGCATCTACAAATGGTTCCAATTAATACCAAAAACGTAACAGATGTAACTAATGCTCTGAATAAATATTTCACGCTTTTTGGAATACCAAATTGCATTATTTCCGATCACGAAACAACCTTTCAATCAGGGCAATTCAAACAATACCTAAATAACCTAAATATCAAAATTGAATATGCATCTTCCTCGGAGTCTAATGGACAAATAGAAAAGACACATGCAACAGTGATCGAAATATTTAATACAAACAAACATAAATTAACGAACACAGATACTTCAGCTGCCATAGAATTGTCAGTTGCCCTATACAATAATTCCGTTCATTCCGCAACTAAGTTTACTCCAAATGAAGTAATATTTAACCAAAATAACTTCATAAACCCGATCGAAATTCAAGCACAAGCTAACAATATTTTCCAAATGGTCAACAATAATTTAAATAAAACAGTTAGAAAAATGGAAAAACAAAACGAAATAAAGGAAGAACCACCTAAATTAGTAGAAAATCAGATAGTATTTATAAAACCGAATATAAGGACGAAAGCTCAACCAAGAGCAATCGAAACTCAAATCCAAAAAGTAACGTCCAAAACATTTCAAACAAATAGAAATATAAAGAGAAATAAAAACAAAATAAAAAGAATAAAATAAAATAATTAAAAATTAATTTTTACCATTTCAGGAAATTCCTATTTTTAATCTATTCATTGGAAATTATAAATTTATTATTGGTATATAAAAATTTAATTGAAAAAAAATGTGTAAGAAAATGTATTTAATATCAATGTCAGTAATATTAATTTTGGTTTTTCAATATAACAATGCTCAAAAATTAGAAATTAGAAACTTAAATGAAGACCCTTTATTATTAATAAAAACAAACGAATGTAAAATACAAGTGGGAAATGTAAAAATTATACACCCGATCAATCTAACTAGTTTACAGTTAACAGTAGAATCAATCAATAAATTCATTTCTAACAAATTAGATATTAAGGATGATAAATTAGAATTATATAACATTATAAAAGAAAAATGTAAAAAATTAGATAATAACTTGCAACAAATAAAACCATTAAAACGAAATAGACAAAAACGTTGGGACGCCTTAGGCACAGCATGGAAATGGCTTGCTGGAAGTCCAGATGCGACAGACTTGAGAATTCTGACAACAACAGCAAACGACTTAATAGAGAACAATAATGAACAATTCCGAATAAATAAGCAAATAAACGAGAGGATACATATGGTAACAGATACCGTAAACAGAGCAATGACAAATACCAATATGGTTAACAAAATAATCATCACCGAGATGGAAATGATTACGACGATCATCAATATCGACACAATCAACGCTATACTAGAAGATATCCAAGATGCTATCATCAGGACGAAGGTTGGATTGCCAAGCAATAAAATTCTGTCATTAAAAGAACTAATGATAGTAAAAAACCTAATGGTCACACAAGGCGTCAAGATTACACTACCAGAAGAAGCATTGCAATATGTAGTACCAAAAATAGCAGCAAACGAAGAAACACTACTGTTCATATTAGAGGTGCCAAAATTGGAAAATGAAACATCGGTAGCAGTACTGGTCGTACCATTAACAATCAACGACACAGTAATTAAGGAATACCCTCAACACCTGATAAAAACAAATCGGGAATTATTTACAACAACAAATTATAAGAACTTCGTCCAGAAACACGCAGAAATCAAGGGATTCGAAGACGACTGCATCAAACCTCTGGTGATGGGGACAAAAAGTTTATGCAACGTGACGGCAAAAACAGAAACGACTATACATTTCATCACGGAAGATAAAATCCTAATAGACAATGCAAAAGATGAGATATTGTCATCGGATTGTGGACCAAACAATCGCACGTTGACAGGCAATTTCCTAATAACATTTTGGAATTGCACGATAATATTGAAAGATAAGAAATTCCAATCGTTCCAAATAAGAAGCGAAACACAGGAAATACAAGGAGCGCTACATAACCTTCAAGCTACTCGACAACTGGTTAAAACTGTCAATATCGATCTAATTGAACAACAAAACCTGCAAAATAGAAAACAAATAGCGAAAATATACACGAAACAAACAGACCATCAATATTGGATATGGTCCTTATCAGGAGGAATATCCGTATCATCAATCGGTATAATAATATTAGTCATCTACATCTGTATCAACACGCGTCAACAAGTCACAAAAGTGGAAATAAGGGATGTAAACAAGCTAAATTCAACGCCAACGAACGAAAATAGCCACTCGCATTATTCGGATTTACTGGCAAAACTGGGCATTAAAGCTAAGGACGAGGACGCCCTTTCTCTACCCCCGGGAGGAGTTATGTTCCAATGAACTAGTAAATATGCTAACTAGTCATATTCTATAACATTCCATTCCCGCGCATATAACATATCAAGTAAAGTCGTTGAACAACAAAAATGTAGAATTAACAAGAATCAACAAGTCTAAACAAGATAACATATTGAAAATGCATCGTTGCAATAATTAGACACTTAAATAAGAATAATCATTTTATTAGAAATTATATTTTTTAAGTTTAGTTTTAAGATCTAACTCAATGTAATAAGACGGAAAAAATAAAATTGTGAAAATAAATAATTTTTTTTATGTTTTAATCCGCCTTCGAAATATAATTATATGTATATTTGACTGAGATATCAAAATTTGACTGTTATAAACCGAAACACAAACACACTAAAACATGAATATAGGCAATAGAAAATTTATCATCGGTCGTAAATACCAAGCCACAAAATGTAAATGAAAAAATATTAATTTTATTCAGTAATTTTGACCTATATCACTAAACCGGAACCGCCATTTGTATTTTCTCGATGATAATTGTATCAGTTTTCATTATCATCGAACCGGAATCCCATCCCTTGTGAGTTATCGATTTTTTTTTGTTATTTTTTTTTAGTTAAAACACAAATTGTTTATCACAATTTACGTACATGGTTGTAAATTTAAATTTAAATATTTTTTTTTTTTTTTGATACATACTTTCTTTATGAATAAAAATTTATAGTTGAGATTTGGAATAATTGTTTTTATTTTTTTTTTATTGAGTCGTCATATTGTAAAGTAAAAAAAGTTAAAGAATTTACTTCGTTTCGTTTTTCAACACGAACTTTTGTAGTGTCTCAATTAAAACAAAATACAACAATAGAACCTCAGAGAGAAACTGAGTTCTACCTGATTATAACGTGTTGATTAGTCATTGAGGCTCGAAACAAATTTAGATATAATAATGCCAAAGGGACCGAAGATCGCTCTATTAAAATTTAGTTGTAACCAATTTATGAAAATTTAATATTTTCTTGATTGATTCCTTACTCATTTGGTTAGTCCATAGAGCATTTTCATATAATAAAATTTCCGTTTGACGGAATGAAAACTCGTTGCGCAACTAAATGTGTTATACTTAGCATTTTCGTTAAACTGGTAGGTGTTCGTTTCATTCCGAATATTTTGTGTGTCTAATTTAATGAAAGTTCGAATCGAGTTCGCAAATAGACTCACGAGCCATTTGGATGTTGTTAACAAAAGTTATTAATTTTAGAATGAAAATTCATGAAAATAAGCATTTTAACGTTTCTCAAACTATCTATGTTCAAATACATTTTCACACCACGCGCTGTTTGCGATATTCTAATATCATAGCGTGTAGTATACCAGAATATTATAGTTAAATATAGTATATATAAATGTACAGAGAGGGCGAGCTGTGGTGGTGTGGCGAGAGCATGTAACCGTGCGACGCGTTTGGTTGCTGGGTTACTTGTTCTCTCCCCACCATCATCGCTCTACTCTCTTGTTTTTGTTGTTTTTCGGTTTTTGGTTAACATTGAGCAGTCTTGTATTACAATTCGCACAGCGCGCATATAAGGAGATAGAATAAAAGATAAAAAGTAAAACGTACTCAAACTAATAGTTTGTTTTATTATTTGGAAAATTTCCACAAACACAACATTTTGGTGCCGAAACCCGGGACAGTGATTGTTCCCGTCTACAACAATTGAAATTGGAATAAATTAGAGCGTGTAATTGCCGGTGTTCAGCCGAAATCATCGGGTATATTTTTATTTCCTTATTCATTAGTTGGCGACGCTAGTGAAATTTTTAGAAATGGCGGTGTACGTGGAAATGTGTATGTTAAAATTGGAATTGTTATTTTTACGTGAAATGTTGTAAATTTGTGGTGAAGTGATTCATTGTCACTAGTTAATTATTGCACAATATATTGCTCACATTGTGAAATTCATGAAATTATTTGGACAAATTCCACGAGGCATACACTGCTGGAATGTGCTATCGCATTGTTAGTGCATTGAACGTTTCATAAGACACCGCCCATCTCTTTAACCGTTATACATGGTAATGGCGTCGATTACTAGATACATTACCTGCAATTGCGTTATAATTGTTTCTGGATATTTGCTACTACGCGGTGATGGCGTCGATTACTAGATACATTGCCTGCAATATCCTATAAATATTTTTGTATATTTGCTAACCAGGCGGTGATGGCGTCGATTACTAGATACATTACCGCAACTGTTTGAAGTTTCTTTTTTTTCCAAATCTGCGGTCACGGCCAGTAGTATTATTTTGGAATCTGATTGGCTCTGGATTATTACAGGGTAGCCAAATGAAGGGTAGCGCTAAAATCAAGGGGCTCGTTAAAGAACGAACCATAGCCATTAAACTCATTAAGCGACTCAATACGACATGTAAATCACCAGAAGGTCAATCATGGAACGAGGCGATCATCGACATGCAAAAATCAGCCCTCGAACGTCACTGGGCTCTGTTTCAAAACAAGCAGTTGGAAATAGCTGAGTCACCTAACCTCATTGAATACAGGCGCGCTCGTAATGAGGAGGTGGCTATAAGAATGGCGAACTTGTATCACAATACGAAGGAAAGGTTGTCCGCATTCATGAATATTGCCAAGCCTAATCATAATCGAACAGTACCAGAGGTGAAGGAAATTATGCTGCCCAAATTCAATGGTAGCTATACGGGTTGGACATCGTGGCGCTCCCAATTCGTTAGTAAAGTGTTGAATACTGGACTACCAGCTGATTCGAAAATCGATCTGCTCATGTCGGCACTGATTGGCGAAGCCAAGACTTGCGCTGGTGAATCAGAGCATCGGGATAAGGACGAGTTGGATCGTATGTGGGGGAAATTAGAGGGTACCTACGACAACCCTTATCAAGTTGTAACGGCTCATATCAATGCGATTCTAGACATTCCACCCATGGAATTTTGCCAACCAGATCGTATACGTTCAATCATCGATACCATTGAGCAGGAATTGCGGGCGTTGAATCGCTTTGATTGTAATACCGAGGCTTGAAGTTCATTTATGGCAGTGTTTATCTTGCGTAAACTGGACAAATCGATCAAAGCTGTATGGGAAATGGACCGTGATCTCGTTGCTCCACCATCGCTTCGGGATCTGCTACCATTCCTCGAACGCCGTATTCTAGCAATGCGGAATTTAAAGGCCAATCAAGCGCCACAAGCTAGTCAAAATAACCAAAATAATATCTATCCACCGAATGAGAATCGCAATAAGTACCATGCCTCTGATTTTCATGATAATCACTCCAAACGCTCGAAAACGGATAGGGGTAGATCAAACCACTGTAGCGACCCACTCATTTAAATCGCTAATTTTAATTCGTTTATCGCTACAATTATTTGAAATGTAACGCATTTCAACTTTCAAATATAATTGTAATTAAACAGTCTCTTTTCGGTTAATAGTGACACCTCGAACAGAATAGTTAAACTTACTGAGGTTTATATCTGTCCTCAACTCGATAAATACATTTCCCTATTGACGATTGTAAAAGTAAAGAAAGCGCCTCTCGAGGACAATAGTTAAAATGATGCACCTGATAAAATGACATTTGTCACAAATGCGACGAAAGAAAATTTAGCAATGCGGTAACTAAAAATTGTTTTTATAGTCCAAAATTGGTATTATTTAAAATTATTAGCAATCCGGTAAGTAAAAATTGTGTTTACAGATCAAAATTGGAATTATTAACAATAATTTCGAACGTCAAATTATCAAGCAGCTCAGTTTAAAAATGTACCACTAGGTGGAATCCGTGGTGCTCCAATCGTCAATATTTGAGTACAGTTCACTATTTTGTATTAAATTAATATCTTGGATAAATTTAATACAACACCGAAATTATCACCATATATTGTCGTCATCGCAAACTATAACTCATTCACTCATTGCTGAACACAAAATTTATTTAAATCCGAAAAACAAAAATAAAAAATGGTTTTGACATACGCCATTAGATTTTTTTTCACAAAATCATATTCTCGATTTATACGTCTCGGACAGTACACATAAAATTAAAAAAAATCTAAAAAGTGATTATTAAACTAAATAAAAATTATCCTAAATATAATATTATTGTTAAACAACAATTCGCATCGCGATTTTTCATTTATATAACATAATCGTTCTATTCAATTTAATAAGTTTAGTGTGGTGGTGGAGGATTTTATCCAAAAATTGTGTAGTTAATATTATTTTTGCATTGTGAAATAAATACGGCACATAGAGAATTGTGTGGCCGCAAAAATAATTAATCCGTGCCTATCAATTAATTACACGGCAGGCGTTAGCGTGCGGAACAAAAATAACACGTAAGTACAATTACGGTGTTATACCACCAACAATCATCAAGCTCATTCGCAGGTAATAAGAAAGTGGATACTTGTGTATGCTGCAACGGAGATCATCGTACGTGGAATTGTGAGAAACTAGCTAAATTGGAATACACGGACCGACTGAATAAAATTAAGGACATGAATGTATGCAATTCTTACCTTTCTTGCCTCTCGTGCAAAGGCTGTGACTACGCTAAACACAATCGCATGAATTGTCCTAACTATCCTGTGATGCGAGTAAATCATATCCAAAATAACCGTTACAACTATGCTCATAAACGACGAGGTAGCAGAATCAACGGTCATCGTATCATATCAGCATTGAGAATCCAATTCCATCGGCACGTATGAAGGCAAACCAAATAGCAATGGATGAACAATTCAATCATGACGATGGCCTACCCATAATTGGCACGGCATTGTTTAGATTACAACAACCGAACACGATAACTGGAAATGTTCGCGTACTTTGTGACTCTGGATCACAAGTTAATTTGATAGCACTAGAATGTGTTCAAAAGTGGAACCTCTTCGAAAACCATGTAAAATTATGATCTCAAGCTTCACGTCCGATCAAGTCATTGGGCATGGTGGACTGCATGTTGCGTCATCGTTATGACTTTGCGTCTACAATGCCGATACGTTTCGTCATTGTCAACAAGATAACAGGTGTAAATCCACAGGAAGGGTTTAAGTGTCCACTTACTAGGCAGTTTTGTGATGATAAACTCGCTGATCCAACGTTTTCTGTATCTGGTCATGTTGATGCCCTATGTAGTTGGTGTATGTACTTGGACATCGATCTTAGATGACGGTATAGTCCGTTACTCTTCGGAAGGTGATCTTTTGTCGCGCAAGAATCAATGATGGGCTGGGTCGTGTCTGGCTATGCAAAGCCAGTTAACAGCCTCATCATACCATGTGGTCA